>OX638076.1:23714083-24264121 GCA_951804385.1 Trifolium dubium
AGTTCAAACTTTATCGGAAAATATCTTCTAATAGTGCACATTTATAGAAAGATATCTTTCATAGACCAAATTTCTTTGCAATGTGAGTAATGCAGAAAAAAAATAGGGAGAGCTAAAAATATTCATGTCATGTACAAAATTGCTTCATAAATCAGCTAGTACATCAAGATAGTATTCCAACACCACATGTGAGAAAATACAACATGCGTAATGGGTAGCCATGATTAACATATTGTGGTTATGCTCAATTTGATATGAACATGCAGGTAATGGGTATGATTAATTAATTATCAAAAAAAAATTAAATGTTTATTATTTTTACTAAGTTTAAATTTTTTGTTGGAATTTGAATAGTGGGATAACTTTGATTTTACCAATGATATATCTATAAATATTGACTCATTATACCAACAAAAAAATTGACTCATTAAATGTGGCAAAGTGGAGGGAAAATTTTAGGGTTAAGTTGTAGCAACCTTACAACATTTAAAAATAAGAGATTTTTGTAATGTTACATTATTCAATAACGTTTTAACGAATATAATATTATAAAGATCTTTCATATATTAAATGATTTTAATTTTTTTTTAAATATAATTGACTTGCTTGTTACTCGGACTAACTCTCATCAAAGGGCTCACACTGCAATTTCATGTTTATGCTCTTCTTATTCAAGACATGAAAAACATCTTGACAACCAACAATTTTTCTGCGCACCACGCTCTGTGTGAAGGCAATCTGGCCGTTGACTTCATGGTTAAGCTTGGCTCCTTTAGTGACGACAACCTTGTCACCTACTTGACTCCCCTGGGAGGTATCCACTTGTTACTTCAGAGTGACGCATCAAGAGTTTTCTTTTTGAGAGACTAGCTCCCTTTCATTTCCTTTCCGTCTTTTTCTTTTCTCCTAACCAAAAAATATACACTTTTAATTTAAACATTGAATTTTATAAAATTTGTACTTGTTAAAATTTTATCACTCAAATATTCATTATTTTAATATCAAATATAGCAAAGGATAACAAAAGTGTCATTTTACCACCAAACTACATATCTATCTTGTGTATAATTGTGAAATAGTTGATATGTATACAATACTGTTGAGGCGGGTCAGCTTTCCCAAACGGCCAAACCCTAAAAGGGTTGATCTGCCCTATATATCGCCTGGGCAAGTTTACTCTTTTTTCAAAAAAATAAAGAGAAAAAAAAAACATAAAGAGAAAGTCAGTCTAGAGTTAGGGAGGACTTGTTATTTTATGAAAAAAATTATTATTTTTATTAGTTTTACTTGCTAACAAACAGCAAAAAAATAATATTAAAATGAGTCATTGTAATGGACAAAAGAAAAATAGCTAACTATAAATTTTTGTTCACGTGCACATCAATTTTTCACTTTTTAAGAATTAATTTTTTCTTTTGTCATAAAAAAAAAAGAATCTATTTTTTCTTTGATAAGAATCAAAACTATCACAACTTTAAAATAGATTGCTTACGTGGCTTTGAATAAAAATTAAATACTTAGTTAAATGGTGTATCACTTGTGAATAAACCTAAGGGGTGTGGTTGAGCGGCATGGGGCTCATCCTCCCTTAATCAAGGGTCGAGGGTTCGATCCTCACCTTGGGTATGGAGCAGCTTTAAATCCTTGGGCCAGCTATCCCACCCTTCGACGTACCTCCAATCTAGCGAGTGAATAGTCACTGCGTTCGGCGATGGATACCCCGGTCTCGACCAAAAAAAGTATCACTTGTGAATAACACTATAATAAATGTGAATTTATAAAATTTATCGTTGCATGCAAAGTTTATATATTTTTAATAAAATTAAAAATCAATTGATATGTTATTGAGTCTCATCAAAATTAATGATTTGTGAATTTTTATTGAATATCGTTAATTTTGATAGGTCTCAATAATACATATATTAAAAATTTGTACAGATAATCTATAAAATATAAACTTTCAATCTAACAGGTGATTTTATAAAATTCTTACGGTGTTAATACATTTATCCCTAAAAATAATACATTCTTTGATGTATTTTATTTTTGTTATGAATAAATATACTTATTGAATGTTCATCCTTCCCTTCCAATTCTACTACACTTCCCACCAGTGAGTGGATAATAAATATCTTTGTTCTTTCACTTCTCTATTATTGTCCTATAAATAGGACTCTTGTATATGATGTAAACACACACATGAATAGATAATACAAATATTCCTCTATCTTTATTCTCTATATATTATAGTTTTAGATATTTATTTCTAACGCGTTATCAACACAAGCTTACCAATTGAGGTACACAAGTCTTAATACATTTTTATGAAAACATGAGTAGTTTTGTTTTGATTATTCGATTATGAATTTGCATCATGTCTTTATATATTTAAGTGCTCAATGTTATTTGCGCTTCGTGACCGACATTAGTATGTGACCGACATTAGTATGGTGAAACATAACACTTTTATTATTCATATTACATAAACATGTTGTTCAAGTGCAATGTTGATTTGTATGGATTCTTATCATTTTTGTACCTTTCTAATTAGATTGTGGATTATAATTATGTCAATTTAGCTTATGTTTGCTTAATAATTTAAGTATAATAATTTTCACCTCAATCACATTTGGCTTATTTTTGCTTATGTGGTAATGGTGATACGTACATTATTTTATTTTGTTGACACATGTGTATTATCTTTATCCATTATTTTCTTTAAAAAATACTAGAAAATTCTTTAAAATGTCATAAAATTAGAGAAACAACTATAAAAATCTATAAATAAATTATTATAAAAAAATAGAAATAAATACTACAAAAATACAATAAAAAAACGTTTAAATATATTGAAAATTTTGTTTGATAAATTTGCTTGTTAAAACATTTAATTATGAATACACTCCGAGATACTCCTGAAATGATATTGAAGGGATTGATTGTTTTAGCCATTGAAAAATGAGGTGTGAAAGTGTCACATGATAAACAAAATTTTTGATATATTTAAATGTCTTTTTATGATATTTTTCTTGATTTATTTATTTTATATAGTAATTTATAGATTTTAATTTAATATTTTTATAATTTTTTCACTAATTTTATGGCAATTCTAAGAATTTTTTACTAATTTTTAAAGAAAATAATTAGGTGGATAAAAATAATACACACGTGTTACAAAAAATGCACACGTCATCATTGCTACATAAGCAAAATGTGATTGGGTTGATTTGTTTTTTTTGAAAAATCTAAAATAGAAGGGGTGAAATTCTGAGTTTTAAAATAGGAGGGTTGAAAATCCGAATCTGTCAAAATAGAATGGTTAAAACTGCATTTAAGCCGTCTACTATAGATTGTAGACAAAGTGTGAATTGGCCAAAATTGAGAAATTATATTGAAGTATAATAAAACTCACTTTACACGCAAAATGTTTTAGTCCAGACGCCTAAAGGCGTGAAATTAGTTCTATACAAATGAGAATGATGAAATTGTGAAATACAAAACACCTTGTTGCTCAAGAATATAAGTACTTTTTGGGTACATAAGAAGCCTTGTAGCACATGGGGAACTCAATTTTCACATGATAAATGTTTTTACAACATAGTTATATGTCTCATTTGATACACATGATGCTTATATGAAGATCCTTGAAGGATCTCTTACTAAAAAATCCTATAATTGACTTATAGAGAAATACCTTAAGATAAATATTTTGAGAAATTTGTTTCTCGATCTGTGCAGATTAATCAATTAACTAATTGAATCTTGACAAATAATATCTATTGAGTACATGATATTTGTGTAAAGAAAATATCAAATAATTTGGTATTTAATTAGACTTTAAATTAGCATGCATATTACTTAAATCTCATATTGATTGGTGTAATAATATTATTTTAATTTATTCTTGTTAGTAAGACAAGATTTATCACCAACCAAAATGCATTAGAATAAAGTGAGATAATTGTTTTCATGATAGAGTTAAAACATTTATTTTATGAATATATATTCGTCCAATTAACCATGCAGATATGAGTTTAAATCAATAGTTTTCAATTCTACATATCGAGTTCAAATATCAACAATTCAAAGAATAGGTCTTGAAGACAATGGTGACCGTAAAGCTCTATTGAAAGAAGAATATATCTCAAAACATATTGATTAAATGTGTTAAGGGACAACATTTAAATGTTGACAAGTGCTTTAAACATGGGGAGAAAAACTGCAATCTTATTCCATTTGTCATGGTTTTTCTCACTGGGTTTTCCTAGAAAGGTTTTTATCGAGGCAATTTCCACTAAAACGATATTGTACTCTTTTTTCTTTACTATAATTTTTTTTCCATTGGGTTTTGTTTTAGTAAGGTTTTAATGAGGCATACCATCGATTGACATCCAAGTGTTGTGACTAAATATACTTAGTGAATGTCCATCTCATTCCTTCCCTTCCAATTCCACCACACTTTCCATTAGTGAGTGGATAGTAAATACTTTTGTTCTTTTACTTCTCTATTATTGTCCTATAAATATGACTCTTGTATATGATGTAAAGACACACGTGAATAGATAATATCAATCTTCTTATATCTCTATTCTCTATATTTTATAGCTTTTGATATTTATTTCTAACAATTTTTGGATTCAAATACATTCTTCTTTTGACGCAACAAATACATTTGTTATAGTATTCAATTATGACTTTGTCAAAGGTGAAAGACTTAAACCATTCATAAGTCGCCGAAAACATTATAATGAATCTAAATTTTATAAAATCAACGGTTGGACTGAAAGTATACATTATAATGAATCCAAATTTTACAGAAAATTAAAAATCATTTGATATGTTATTGAGGTTCATCAAGATCAACGGTATACAATAAAAACTCATAAATCATTATTCTTGATGGGTCTCAATAACATATCAAATGATTTTCAAATTTTGCAAATTTACATGGATGATCCATATGATATAAACTCTTAATCCAACGGTGAATTTTGTAAAATTCGTATTTGTTGTAGTATTAATCATAACTTGTGCACCACACACCGCTGAATCAAGTGGTGCACCGTAGATATGATCTTCAATTATACGTTATACACAAATCTTATAAGAGTTTTTTAATCAAGTATTCCGATGTACGTAATATCCGTTTTGGAGTTTTCTTTTTGTACATAGATGAAATAGCAAAACTATTATAAACTCACACACATAAAGTGAACAAACCGGAGATCGACCCCAGTCATAGACGTTCTGCCTAGTAATTTTGACATTTTTTGTCCATTAAACTAGGACTTCTGAACCGTTTTGGAGTTATTTAAACATAACAAAAATGTTATTGTTATTTTTTATAGAATAATTATTTTTACTATAATACCTATAATATTCATGATCTCATTTCACTTATTTATTTCCTTGCAATAAATACTAAAAAATATGTTCTTGTGAACTTAGCTCAGTTGAAAGGAATATCACATCAAACAATAAAAAATATTGCATTTAACTTTAAAAAGGGCAAAGAAAAACAATACATTTTTGAATAAGAACAAAGTTTTTAATTTTTTATGTTATAAAAAAAATGTTTTTATAGTACTCAATTATATGATATACACCCTTACCAAAAAAAAGTTATATGATATACACAAATCTTATAATATTATTTTTAAATTAAAAATCAACTTATTCTATTTTAGTTGCCGTTTTGGAGTTATTTAAAATTTTAACACAACACGAAATAAATATTTAAGAATATATGCTGGAAAGTTTAATTCAGTTGATACATATACAAACGGCAAAAAAATCAAAAACAAGTTTTTCAATTAGTTTTTTCCAAATAACATTTCATTATATTTATTGTCATACATGCATTTCTGATATTATTTATTTATAACTTAATAAAAATATATGTCAATAAAATAACAAAACAAAAAAAATTGTTTTAAATATTTTCTATAAAACATAAGAAAATTCTTAAAATATAAATTAGACCATAAATATTTGACTAATAAATATTTTTTACTATGATGAGTTTGGTATATAAATTAGACCATACTCGTTCGATAAAATATAAGCAAAAGTTCTTTTTTTGTATAATTAACATATCTGGTCTATCTTTTTTTATACTACTTATATAATGTATGAAAACAAATATTTTATCACATAGGAAATATTTCAATTAAAGCAAAATTGTATTGACTGAATAAACAATAAATGACTTTGATGTATTTAGACAATATTATAGTCTAGATACATCAATTCTAGAATGAATCGAAAAATTATTTTTTTATATATATACATATAGGACTCGCGAAGGAGTATTTCATTGTTATCAGATTTTTTTCAGCACTGCAGAGTGCCTCTCTATAGACTCCGATTACAACTTGAGCTGATCTACGATCTGAAATTTCTTGAGGGAAAAAATGAAAAAGGTACACATTCTAATCACTTTATTTGTAGTCCTACAAGTTTTCTTATAATTTTTATATTGTCTTTTGTTTTCTAGAAATTATTTTTAGATCTGACCACAAGTCTTAAAAATTTGGACTCACACACTTAGATCTTTCTTGAAATCCAGAATCAAGAGTGGTGGATCTTGATTTTATACCACTCTTGATTTTGGATTTCAAGAAAGATCTAAGTATGTGTGTCAAATTTTATCCATGTTATTTTGATTTTTTTTCTTTTCAATTTTCCGATCTCATGTAGGTTGATGATAGAAAGGTATATTTTTTTTATTAGATCTGAGATGCAAAAATACTTTGATCAAAATTTATATACCTATATTTTTTTTTTCATTTTAAAATCACCAATTCCCATTCATAATTTTCATACTTGGATTAAGTTAACGAGTTTTTATGATTTAAAAAAACTATAATTTACATAAAATTTGATAATAGAGAAATATGATATATAGATTGATTTCTACCATGTTATATCTTTATTCATCCTACCTGTAAATTTTAGATTAATTTTTTTTCTACATGAAAAGGAACCAAAGATCCAACATCTAGCAATACATAGCAATCCATAGCATAATTAACAACAAAAGTCGTATTATAACACAAACAAAAATATATGCCCAAAAACATTGTACAAACCACAAAGTCGTGCATTGAAATCAACAGTGAAATTCAAGTTATATATATTTATTATTTTACATTTATTATGACAATTGTTTTGTAGAATATTGGTTATGATCATTGTTATTTGTTATTCCACTTTATAATATATGGTTATTTCAATACATGATCTTAATTATAAATTTATTTTTATGATTTTAATTTTTTTAATGTATTGTCCACCAAATATTTTAATTAGATTGAAAGAGTTTGTTGAATTCATAATCAAATCATTCCATTGTTATAGCTTGAGCATTACAGTAAAATTGTTCCTCATAATTATACCAAAACAAAATATATAATGTCATATTTCCTAATGCGCCCACATGCCTAATATGAATTTTAATCTATCATAATTCCATTACACACCTATATTTTATCAATGATGTTTTTTCAATATTAATTGCGTCGACAATATATTGTAAGTTATATTCAATTTTTTTGGTAGGAAGTTACATTCAATTTAAAAAATTTAATCTAAATCCTTTGTTTATCACCAATTTTCTTCTATACGTCTATTATAATTTAATAATATATTCTCGTCTAGACCATATACATGAAAACAATTATTTTATATTTTTGTATGTCATAGGGGAGAAAGATGGATGAAGAGGAACCCCTACCAAAATGGATAGGATGGATCAGGAGAACCAAAAGAAGGAGAAATGGAAAGAAGTATTATGTAAGTTATATATTTATGATTTTTTTTTTAATTTCATTTATTCGCACAGCTGTTTTAAGAAACTTAATTAATGTCTAGGCTCACACTTTTAAATATAAGGTGGAAAAGTTAGGAATCCCAAGTTATAACTTAGTCCGGGTAAATCAAATTAAGTGAGTGTTTTCTTATAATAAAAGAAGATAATAAGTGAGTATTTATTTAGAAATTTGATTCCTATTAAACTCTATTGATATTATCTATTTGTAATAATATGATGAATGTTGCAATAATGTCTACAAAATTTATCTATTTGTAATAATATGATGAATGTTGCAATAATGTCTACAAAATTGATATTTTGCAGATCTATATTCATAGAGGTTTGTCCGGACTTACCTGCCGATCTTTAAAAGAGCTGGAAAGGTTTGAGAAAGATGGAACTCGCCCCGCTAAGAAAGCAAAATAAAGGAAAAGATATTGCAAAGATTATAAATAAAAAACAGACAAAGGTTAGTATGAAACTTTTTAAACATATTACTATGTATTATTGTGAGCTATGTCAATGATATACTGTGTTTAAGGTCATGGTGATTTGAAAATGTACGGTTTTTATTTTCTTTGTTATCTTCCACTTTTAATCTTGGTGTGGCTACACAAAAATTCATATTGTTAGGATCCTAATTGTTAGGTTACCGAACCCATGTAAATGGATCTTAATTGTTAGGATTATGTGATATATAGGGTTTAGTGAAGTACCAAGGGACATGACCTAAGTATGTAAGGGTGTGACAATATTGTGTAGTTGATGTTGGTTGCCTTACAATGAGTATGCCCTACAAGTGACCTTACTATGAGTATGCACTAGTGCACAATAGCATTGCTAGGTAACTTGCTAATTGAATTATCCTAAGGGTCTGTTTGGTTGGAAGGAAAGAAAGTAGGAAGGAAAGAAAATACGAAATTCGAGAGATGTATTTGAATTATAAAATAGTTCAAATACATGCATTGGTTTCCGTGTTTTCCTTCCTTCCTACTTTCTTTCCTTCCAACCAAACAGACCCTAAAAGACCCCTTCTAGAATAGTTTCTCTTATCCTCATAGATCCTATCAAATTTCTACTTAAGATCATATTTAAATAGTTGAGTTAGTTTTTCTATCTGACGTAAGTTATTTTATTTTATTGTTTAGATTGTAGAAAAAGTTTGAAGATATTTAGTTCGTTGACGTATAATTTTATTTACATATTTATAGGGGCAATATTGCATAAGTTTTTTTCCCTGATTTTTTATTTTATTTTCTATGTAATAATTTTTTTTTAACATGTAACCAATAAAATAAATTTTAACAATGTTTAAATTTGGGTGTTTTTTGTGCAGGTTCATCATCAAAATACTGGCTCAAAATAAATTTTGTCTGTACTAAAACAATATTTATTATGTTGGAATTTAATTGTATTTGGATTTATATATTATTTATTATTATCTAGTACTCATGAATGTACAACTATTGTGGTTTGAAACACTTTAGTTCTATTTTTATGCTACTTATTTCGGATATTTTATGCAATATTTTTAAGTTTGAATGCATTATTGTAGACAATTAATAAATCCACAATTCTCTTAATTTTTTATTGACAAAGTAAAAAAGCGTCGGATTATAGGATTTTGAGTATCAATTAATTGTCATTAAAAACAAAGTTAACTTGGGAATATTCAAAAAAAAAAAAGATTTTTATTTTATTTTTTTGACTAAAACGTAGATTGATTGATTGTTTTTTTTTTTTTTTTTTTTGAGGAAAAGTAGATTGATTGTTATATCACTAAGAAATCTTTTAGGATATTTAGATGTTCGCTACGTTTATGATTCCAAATAGATTTCCCTTCTATTATTATATTAAAGTATTTTTGAAAGTGAATTTGTTCTATAAAAGTTAAGGGTGTGTTTTTTTAAAATTTGTGTGAAGTTTACTTGATATATAACAAAGATACAAGTGACTCTTTATGTGAACATTTATCTAAGTTTTGTGAAAACAACAAAAATGTGAAAATATTATTTTTATTTATTCTACAAATTCACCATCCATAACTAAAACTAACACAATGACGAAGGTGAGAAAACACACAAGAAATGAGGGTGTTTGAATAGTGTTTTGTATTTTGAAAATTTATTTAAACCAACTAAAACAAGAGACTGAAGTTGACAGAAAAAAGAGTAAGAAAAAGGAAGCATATAGAGGAATTTATTTTGGTTCATTCCACAAGTTAGAGTTAATCATGTACCTTAACACATGAATGATTTTACTAAAATCTTATTGATTACAACTTGACCATTTAATCCTTGTTTTGATACCTTAACACCAAGGATTCCCTTCCTCTAACTAGAGGACTTCCTTACCTCAAAGTAGAGGAATTAGTATATTTGCAACACCACTAAGAAATATATACAAGGATAAAGATCAAATATCACTTGAAAAATAATCCTTCGAAATAATATCTATTTGGAACACTTGATGATATTTTTTAATTTTTTTTCAAAGTAATCAAATATCACAACTTGTTTTAAATTAATTCTTTTATTATTTGAATTATGTTGCAAAACTCTTGTAATTTTATGAAACATATTTCTTTTCTGTAGGGAAATAATTTGAAAGTGTTTCTTTTAGAATAATGTCTTTGCTTAGTATTTATTTTTTGTAACTTTTTTATTTATTTTTCTTTTGTAGGTTAATTATCTGTAATTTTAATGTACACAATACCATATGATGTGTCTTTTTAAATATTATAGATAAATTTGTTTTTGGCTTTCATTTAGTGGGTTTTAGGGGAAAGAGGCCCTAGTAGTTCAGAGTTCAGGGCGAGTTATGGTATTAAGTGGTTCCAGTCCCGTCCCCTCTCAAAGTTCGGAATGTTTCGTGATTAAATAGATTGTTTGCCAATTGAGTCTATTATACTAATTAAGTTATGTGTGTTGTGTGCTTATGTCTTTTGTAGTTTGTCTTTTATCGTTCTCGTCTTCTACAAAGACCTAATTATTAATAACAATATATTTGTTGTTAAAAAAAATATATTGTATTGCATTTTAAGTTTTTTTTTAATCTTACTTGTTTTAATAATGACATCCATATATCAGGTCTTTATTACTTGCAAGAAAAAATATAATTAAGAATATAAAATCAAAAAAATATCATCAAAAAAACAAAAACATAAAAAGAAAAAAAAATATAATCATAAAATTATTAAATTAGAAAAAAATTATTTAACTCTTAATTATTTTAATTTCAATCAATAATTATTATTATTAATATATAATCACAAAAACAAAAACATAAAAAGAAAATAAGAATATGAAACAAAAGTGGTGGGGTAAGATTTTGAATTTTATTAAGCAAAACTATTGTAGTGACTAAAAATTGAATGAATGTTGAATTATTAACTAGAAGAGAGATAAAATGATGTGAAATGTAAAAAGTAATAAATGAGGGGGTTGAAAAAATGAACCATTGTATATAGTCTTACAAATTTATAATCATGAATATTACGAACACTTCAATTTAATTATGTTTGTAAGGTTTGTCATATTTTGTAGGTATTTTGCTGTTGTATGTTACTCTATTAATATGGGTGCTGTGAATTTATTCGAATTTTTTTTTTATTTTTTAACAATTTTGAATATATATTGTTTGATATATTCTACTAAATTTTGCTTTTAATAAAAAAAAGTATTAACAGAAAATGAAAATAACTCCGTAACTTATTGTAGTAAACCAAAAATAGTTTAACACATGAAGTGTGGTTGAACGGTTGAAGTTCATTCATTTCTAACTAAAGGTCGAGAGTTTGATCCACATCTTAGATATAAAACAATTTTAAATTTATGGATCAGTTATCACATTCTTTAATATGTCTCTAATCCAACGAGAGTTTAAGAAGAAATCACGCAAAATGAAAGCTAATTATTACCGTGTTTACCCATTACTAAACCGGTTTAACCATGGGTCATGCGGGTTCCACCAATAATAGTGCCACCTGTCGCAACATGATTGGATAGCGACCTGATTTAGCATTTACCAACTTTACACCTAACAACTTTTCTCACACCAATTCTTAATCAAAACGCTTTCCATATTGCAAAACAAACCGAGCCTCGATCCGAACCACTCAGGTTCCGTATCCGAACCTAACGTCTTGTTGTTCGTTGAAATTATTTTCACACTTATTTCTTCGATCACCATCATCACTTTATCTTTGTCCGAAACGCGCCACCATTTTATCTATCTTCAGTCACAAACCCTAAATAATCGCTTAAATTCCAAACGCGCTTTTAGGATCAGCTTTTTTTGCTTCAATGGAGTTTGTTCAATGTCACTGTGAGTTTCTGAACTCTCTCTCTCTCTATAACCCTAGCTTGTTTCTCTCTCTAATATTGTTTTGGAGAAATGAGGTGAATTGTGCAATTGTGGTAGCTTTTAGAGTTTTTTTGTTGATTAGAATGCTGTTTATCAGATGGAATTGTGTATGTGCTTCCGATCTCGTTTGTTTTTGGTTTGAATTTGAATGTGTGATTTTGGAGTAGTTTTTGTTTTTTGATTTCGTCTTGTTTGTTCTTAAGAGCTGCGAGTGATTGGGGCAGAAGAATTGTATTCGAGTATTTGTATGTAAGAACTGAGAAAGACGCATTTCGGTTATTCTGCTTTGTTTGGGTTGTTGATTATTATAGATAGATGAAGAAATTGGATTTGGTGATATAATATAGGAACTTTGAAAATTCTATAGCATATATTCTTTGAGTATGTTATTTTAATTTGAACGAGGGAAATCTAGAGCTGGAGTTTTCGGAATCCCTGCTTGTTGTCCCCCCATTTCGCTATAATATTATTGATCTTCAATTACTTAGTCGCGCGTTGTTTGGATATGGAAGGAGAATAGTCGAAAATCTAAAACTAGTATCTAAAACTAGTTTCTATTTGTAGGATCTCCAAATTTTCAGCTGCATTATTATTTCTTTATTAAAATACTAAGTCGAGTGTTTTTTGTATACAATAAGTAAGTAATAAATTCTATAAACTATAAAGGATAAACTTGGAAAAACAATACAAATAATTAACTAATTTAGTACTAATATACAAACTTTCTTAACTTCTGTAGTTTGGTGAAATACGGAGAAATTCATTGCGAGTTTCTGCATTATCTTTCTGTCTCTAAAACCCTTGCTTAATTATCTTTCTAACATCGCTTTAGATAAAATAGATGAATCTATGCATGTGTGCCATTGTGGAAGATTTTGGAGTTGTTTTGTTGATTAGAATAGTGTTTATAAGATGGAATTGGGTATGTGTTTCCAATCTCGTTTGTATGAATGTGTGATTTTGGAGTGGTTTTTGTTTTACTTTGTTTTTGTTGATATTAGAAGATGTGAGTGATTGGGGAAGAAGAATTGTATTTGATTGTTTATGTGTTTTCGTTCTTTTGAGATTGTATTTGAGAAAGAACTGAGAGATGAAATTTGATTTTTTCTGTTTTGTTTGGATGAAGAAATTGGATGATATAAATACTGTTTTTTGGGGATATAATTTGTATAGGGACTTGGAAAATTCCATGTTTGTGTCTCTATCTTTGTGCGAGTGTCTCCCCATTTCACTAAAATATTGGTATTCAGTCACTTGGTAGTGCGTGGTTTAAGCGTCGATAGAGAATAATCAGAAGTCTAAAACTACCTTTGTTTTTAAATATAAGACCCTCTTTGAGAAATTTTGATGTTCCTATTTGTAGAATCTCCATATTTTCATTAATTAGTTTTTTAATAAAATACTTCTAATTACTTTACATAATTTTTTTAATATTTAATTAGTAAGCACTAAATACTATAAAGGATAAACATGGAAAAACACTATCAGTAATTAACTAATTTAGTCCGAATATACAAACTTTCTTAGTTTTGGTATTTTAGTCAACATCGTCCTATGTTTAAGGATGAGGTGTAGTTATTATGGCGGAGAAAGTCTAGAAGTGGAACCATTAAAAAGGACTTGGGTTAATTGTTCTTTCATTAATTAGACATGATTTATGATAGGAAATTATGACATTTTTTTATTCATGTAGACTAGATGGGATAGTATTAGAAATGGCAACATTAGAGAGAGAGAGAGTTGGGGTAGCACCTACAGTAGAAAATATGATAGAAACTAGACTTAGGTGGTTTGGGCATGTAGAGAGAAGCGCTGTGGATTCTGTTGTTAGGAGAGTCAATCATATGGAGGGGAGTCAGATCACTAGTGGTAGGGGTAGACCAATAAAAATTATAAGATGAACTATCAGAAAGGACCGCGAGATAAATGTGTTGGAGGAAAACATGGTTTTTGATAAAACTCTATAGCACCATTTGGTTCATGTAGCCAACCCCATTTAGTGGGATAAGGCTTGGTTGTTGACTTGTTGTTGTTTCTTTGTCACTTGGTTTAGTTTGTTTGTGCTTTGTTTTCTAATTTACTGAGAACGGCTTTTCAATACTTAAGTGGTTCAGATAATTTGATTTTGGACCTCATTGTACCATATAATTATTTGCATCTTGTCTTGAGATAAAAGATATAAACTATTTTATACACGTGCACGCAAACAAAGAGTTAGAGGCACAGGTAGGAGAGAGATTCTCATATATAAATCTACTTGGTACTCTTGTAAATGTAACATAAGTGAGAAATATGTGGTAATTATACCTGATGTTCTTTTTACCTTCAGGATAATATTGGTACGAAGAGTTCGTGCGCTAACTCATATAACTGACTAGTCTTCCATTCTCTTGTACTTACAATTTGTTTAATGTAAATACTCTATGAGTCGTCTCTAGTTAATTTTTAAGTCCGGTTAATATAAATGTTTCCCACTTTATATACACATCAAGCTTTTTGTTGCCATATGAATCTGATAGGTAGGGACAAAGAGGATAGATTCCTGTGATTATTGTCTTCTTATATTTGTGTTTGAGTAAATGAAATATCGAAACTAAAAATGAAATGATTAGATGTTTTTGCATTCTCCTTGGCTTAAGTGGTTATGATTTTTCATTTTTGCAATGAGTTGTGCCTATGATTTTCCATTTGAAGAATTACTGCCAGTAACCACCCATGCGATTGTCGGTTGCAGGAATAATTAAACACTAATGGGTTTAAGTATGACGTAACACAAATAATTAGATTGAATGCCTACTAAATTTATACCCATTTCCAGATAGATTGCAACAGTGAAACATCACTGTTGGATTCTTCTTCAATGTGTGAATGAAATTTGTTTTACCTAGATTTAAACGTGCAAGAGATATCTGCATTTTGGGTATTTCTTGCTTCCTTAGATTTATTGGTATAATATGACTGATTTGGATTTTGGACTTTGTAGCACGCAATCTGTACAAGTTTACTCCACTTTGGTTGCTTATGTGCATCACTCCTTAAAGTTACCATACAAATTGAAGGAGGAGATTGACTATATTTTCAGTTATGTCATTATTTGTGGCTTAGTTTCCAGCCTACAAATGTGATGTATATCAATCAACTGTCTTGACCTTGAGGATATGGAAACATGCCTTGCTAGCATTGATGTTTAAAGGTTGCTTTTGACTAGGCTATTTCAGCTAGCAACATCATATGATTATCATGAACTTTCCTTTTCTAAAAGTTAATTTTGCATCTTATATTGCGGCTTGTGAGATCTGTACTTCACTTGTGTGCAAAGTCCTCATTACTCTTTAATGTCCTCATTACTCTTTAATGTGCATTAAGGGGATTGCTGTCCAATATTATAACCCTTTTCTTTTGTTTTATAAAAATAAAATGCGGTTTAAATGACATGATATGTTTGATTAATAGTGCCCAAGTATGGTCTGTTATTGTTTTATTGCCATATCCTTTTCACATTATTTTAGTAATTAATTTATACCAAATGGGTTTTTTACTTGCAGGGATATTTTAATAATTTTCAGGTTTAAATGGTAATTGCTCAGAGCTTTGTTTTTGGACATCTTCCTGCTATGTAGGCCGCAAAAGAATTTCTTTTCTTGGTCAAGCTTTCTTTTAAATAGTTGTTTGCTTAAAGTTTGTGGGCTGGATTTTTTATGCCTGGAAACGAAGCAGTAGACAGGGTCCATAATTTTTTTGGTCAAGAGAACTTGTCCCAGGGACAGTATAATTCACAACCGGTTGACGGGAACTGGCCAGGACTGAGCAATAATATATGGGTTGGCAACCAGAGATCGAGTGGTGTGCCTTTTATTTCCAATTTGAAGAGTTTTAATCAACAGCAATCTGGTAGAGATTCTACAATATTTATTTCAATTGTCATTATCCAATCCAATTTTGATACATTTTTGAATAACTAAAACAATGATTGAAGTTTAACTTTCTCATGTGGTTTGAGGCTGTCTTTATTAATTACTAATGACACTGCCTTCCCTTTCACAGATTCTGAGCAGGGACACATAAGCTCTCCACATTTGCGACATAGTTTGAACCCATCACAATCAAATTTGAGGCCTGAGTCTGGAAGAAATCAGCTGCCAAACCAACAAGCAGCTGTAAGTGGCTACATGCAGGGACAACAGGTTTTCCAGACAACGCATAATGGAGCTAATATTTTGGGAGTGGATACAGAATCTGATTGGCACAGGAATGATGCTGGTGAATCTCCTGTCAATTTTGATTTCTTTGGAGGCCAACAGCAAGTAAGTGGTCGCCAGAATGGAATGCTTCAGACTTCTAGACAGCATTCAGGAATAAATGAAATGCATCTATTACAGCAGCAAGCGATATTTAACCAGATGCAAGAACTTCAGAGGCAGCAACAATTTCAACAACTAGAAGCAAAACAACATAATTCTATGGACCCATCAACGTCTATCTCAAAACAGGCACTTACTAGCCATTCTGCTTCTCTTATTAATGGAGTTCCTGTAAATGAGGGATCTAACTTTATGTGGCAGCCTGAAGTTATGCCTAATAATTCAAATTGGCTCCAGCGTGGTGCATCTCCAGTTATGCATGGGTCCCCTAATGGACTTATGTTATCTCCTGAACAAGGACAAGCATTGCGCATGATGGGTTTGGTTCATAATCAAGGAGATCAGTCTCTTTATGGGGTTCCGGTATCTGGTTCGGGAGGCACTCCTAACCTTTATCAGCATATTCAAGCAGATAAGCCTGCAATGCCCCAGGTTTCTTTTCCACAGCAATATTCACATGTTCATGGGAACAAACTTGCACTGCCACATGCAGCTGGAGGTAATTCATCTCCAGCTCACCAATATGCTTCATTTTCAGATCAAATCAACACAAATGATGGAACTTTAGTTTCAAGACAGGATATTCAAGGAAAGAGCATGTTTGGATCTACTGCTCATGGTATAAATAGTCGACTGAATGTAGAAAACATACAGCAAATGAATTTTGAGCAAAGAACTGTACCAATGCAAGATTTTCACGGGAGACAAGAACTAGCTGGATCTTCAGAGGTGTCATCACAAGACAAGATGCTAGTGCAGACTCATTCTTCACAGAACGTAGCCACCCTAGATCCAACTGAAGAGAAGATTTTATTTGGGTCAGATGATAATGTGTGGGATGGATTTGGTACAAGTACAAGTGATTTTAATATGCTGGATGGCACAGATAGTTCTAGTGGATTTCCATCCCTCCAGAGTGGGAGTTGGAGTGCTCTGATGCAGTCTGCTGTAGCAGAAACTTCTAGTGGTGACATGGGCATACAGGAGGAGTGGAGTGGCCTAGGTTTTCAGAATATGGGGCGCTCATCTGGAAATGAGCAACCTTCAACTACTGATGGAAGCAAACAACAATCAGTTTGGGCTGACAATAACTTGCAATCACCTTCCAATATAAATTCAAGACCTTTTATTCGGCCTGATGATGTTAGTAGGCTCACAATCACTGAAAATCATTGTAGTGTTTCTGGATTTTGTCAGTCAGGTCCTGATACCTCACATCAACACCATGACAGATTACAAACCAATTCTCAGAGACCAGTTCCACAGTATTTAGAAAGAGGCAGGTGGTTAGATTGCAGTCCTCAGCAAAATCAATTATCCGAAGGTGGTCATATATATGGAAATGCTACCAACTCTCCAGGCTTAGAAAAAAATGAAAAGGTTATATCAGATTATTGGACACAACAACCGACAATATCATCTTGTAGTGGTAGTGGTGGTCCATTGAATAAGTCTAATGGTTGGGACATTACGAAATCAGCCACATTTGATAGTAACTCTACTTTCAAAACCCATGAAAATGAAAACTCACTGCAGCACCATCATGAGAAAGCCATGCATGAGGAGATGGGCCAGGTGCCTGCTACATGGGAGCCTGATTCTAATACTAATTTATCTGTTGGGTTGGACCATATAGAATCTACTGGTAACATGCAAATTTTTGGGGAAGATTCTGGTATGAATGGCATTGCTGCATTACCAAATTCAGGCCCTGCACGGTTCAACCGGCAAAGCAGCAAAAAGCTCCCTAATGCTGATGTATGGAGAGATGCAGAGTCAGCAGGTAGCTATAAAAGAAATGAAGCTTCAGGGAAATACAAGCATCATATGGAGAACCCTTTAATTTTAGAATCATCTAAGAATGGAAAATTTGAAGGTGATGCAGATGAGGTTGTAAACTCCAATAAAAAAGAAAAATCAGATGGTTTTGGATCTAATCCTTCTCATCCAGGAGATGGTAGTATGAGAGAAAATGCTAATTTTGATTGCAATGATTTGCATAGTCCAAAGTCGTCTGGTCAGGTACATCAAAGATCTTCCATAACTCGTAAATTTCAGTATCATCCAATGGGTGATCTTGGTGTTAAAATGGAGCCTTATGGAAACAAACAGGTCATTAATTCACAACCTATGAACCATCAACACTTTGGAGGACTTGATCAAGGCCAAAGCTATAGCTCTCTTGGACAGTCAAAGTCTGGACATTGTGATGGGAATGACAGTGAAACGGAGAAGGTAATTTGTATGATACCATGTTTTATACTTATACTTATATATACTAGTCTCACACTAACTGCTTATCTCCATGTCTCGGAGAACCATAAGTTGTTTATATACTTTAAAATGTGACTGAAGTGGATTCTGATTTTCAGGGTGAGTCAGAGAGCTTGGGTAATAATGCTTCAAGAAGCAACCTCCCTAGGCAAATACCAAAAACACTGACCTCGTTGGATAGAAGTGTTGGTAATTATGCCTTACAGAAGACTGCTTTACCCAGGTAGTTGAGTTTTAAAATATCCTTGCATTTTTAACATATGAATTTAGCCATGAAATTGTACATTTTTAATTATACTAAAAATACTCTGCTTTCTATAGTAATAAGCAATCATGACATGATTTGTTGGGACCTTTTCATTTGGTAAACTTCTGGTCTATGTAAGGCTTGTATGCATGCTTTCTTTATTTCCTTCTCGCATTACATATACTCTTTCGTGTTTACATGATGACCCTAGCTCAATTGTTTGCTTAAATTGTTGCATCTAAAATATTCTTGAGTTTTTAATTAAGTGGATCAATCACGGGGGTATCACATTCCATCAAACATAAGCCTCTCTGACCACAAATTTTCTTCCAGGGTGTCTGGGACAGAATCTTCAGATGGATTTGCTGTACATCCTCAGTGGAATCAAAGTTCTTCGACTCAGGGCTTTGGTTTACAATTGGCTCCTCCTACACAGGGGCCTGCCATGGTATTTTCTCGTGGCTCATTGGATTCAGGTCTTACTACACCACACATGTCTGAGGTAGGGGATAAGGGCCATACAAGGTTGGCTCAAGAGTCATCTCCTGGGGAAGGAAACATTCCACAGGCTTATACATCTGGCTTTCCGTTCTCCAGGAACCATACTCACAATCAGAGTATGGCTCATCTTGGTAGACAAGGAGCATTTAATCAGTCAGCTTCTTCAAATCAGATAGATGAATATGGTGAAAGAGCTCAAGCTAGTCAACCTAAAATGGTATTTACTCAGGACATGTCCCAGCTGAGTGGTACAGATCAAATTCATCTGAGAGATCGTGCAATCCAAATTTCGGTGGAAGAGACGGGCAGTCAGCCTTCTGGTACATATGGTGCATCTCCGCATGGCATCCCTTCAAAAGTTATACACAATTTGTGGACCAGTGTTTCTAGCAGGCAACATCCTAACACTTTGAAGATTCCATTACAACCCAAACAAATCAACAATTGTGAAATGAAAGCTGACCCAGAGAATCCAGGTGATCGGGGTCCAGAGGAACATGGTTATGAACTTTCTACCATTGGTGCCTGTTCTGCTTACTCCAATAGCTCTGTAGGAGATATGCTTAAAGAAAGCCCTGACCAGCGGACATTGCCTGAGAGTGTTGTTGGTGCTGAAGATGCTGCAGTTCCATCAGACTTGAAAGAACCTGTTGTGAAATGTGTGTCTGATGCATCTCAACCAAGCCTAGCTGCGACCTCCAGAAACAATGAGGCTCTGGGTTGGTCTTTAAGACCAAAAAATGTTTTGAATCATAATTTCTCATTGATGGATCAAGTTCAATCTAAGGGAAACATGGAGATTGATCCTAGTATTAGGGAAGCCAAAAGATTGAAAGTTGCCGATAATATGGTGGACAAACAACAGGTAGATTATAACCACGAACAACAATTGCCCTATGGATATGACAAGGTGGTCAAAGATGTATCTGGAAATAATTCTTCCATTCCATCATCAGATCCCAATACATCATACTTGTCAGCAAATCCACATGATGTACAGAACACAAATGCAACTTCACAGCAGGTGATTGGAGATGATCAAGAAAACTATATTAATGTTTCAGATAGTAATAAATCAATTTCTATCAGAAGTGGTAATTCTCTGATTAATCCTCAGATGGCACCATCATGGTTTGAACAATATGGAACATTTAAAAATGCTAAGATATTGCCGATTCATGATGGGCAGAAGATAACTGCTGCTAAGATTATGGACCAACCTTTTATTATACCAAACCTATCAGATAGTCCGCATTTCCGAAATTCAGTAGAGCAAGTTAATAGTCTTAGTGATGCTAAACTTGGCAGCCTCAGGCAAGGCCCAATACCTGCTTCAATTGGAAGTGAGCCTGCATGTTCTCAGTTATCGACTCCTACGTGTGAACCTGATTTACTTATTTTGAGACCAAAGAAGCGTAAAAGCGCCACATCAGAACTCATTTCATGGCATAAAGAATTGACGCAGGGTTCTGAACTGCTTCGAGATCTCAGGTGGTTGATAGTCATTAAATGCACTTATTTTTTGCTTCCATTGTTGGTTTAGTGAAATATTCAGCATCTGATATTGCATTTTTCATATTGTTTTGAAAAAGAAATACCTTATTTTTTTGCATTGTCAGGGTGACTCCATTTTTAATACTGTTTTATTTATTAATATGTCAAGTAATTTTATACATAGATAACATAAATTCCTTATTATTTGGCAGTGCGTCGGAATTATTATGGGCCCGAACTGCAAACAGATTGACTGAGAAGGTTTGTTAATAATTACATCAGTTCATGACTCATAGTTCATTAGTTAATGGGATCTCTTAACTCTGCTTATATTTTATAGGTTGAGGCTGGTGCTGGGGTACATGAAGATCTATCAGCGATGGCGAAGTCTAAAAGAAGACTTGTCTTCACTACACAACTTATGCAGCAATTACTAAGCCCTCCTCCTGCAGCAGTTCTCGTAGAAGATGTGAAGTTGCATCATGAAAGTGTGGTTTACTCTGTTTCCAGATTTACATTAGGAGAAGTATGCAGTTCTATCGCATGTTCCAGATCGGATACTTCTTTGCCTCCTGGCAGCAAAAACCTGTAAGAATTATTTTTATTTTTATTTTGAATGGCTTGTATAATGGTTGTGTTTTGACATGAGCACACACGCATAAGTGCACATGCACACATGAACCACATATTTCATATTAAAATTGACATTTCTGCGTGATGTTTTCTGTAGACTGCCCAAAAATCGGACATCATCTGACCGTGCTGATCATTACATTTTGAAAGCTATGGACTTTGTTGATAGAACAAGGAAACTGGAAGATGTTATATTAAGGTAATATCATAATGTTTAGTTTTATACTTTCTATTCATTTTTTTCCTAGATTTAGACAAGTGTATGGCCTACAAGTTACAAATTTCATAGAGCCTCATCTGTCAGTTTGAATGCAAGTGAGCAGATTCTTTGGCATTAAAATCTTTATGGTTGACATGTATTTGTCTTTTTTATTTATGTTATTTTTGTGTGGTTTCTGACAAATTGAAGTTGTTGAAACATGCCATGGTTTTTATCCGGGTTGGTTACTCTATTTATATTATCTAATTGTGGCTCAAATGGTCCCAGTTAGCTACTTGCTTATGAAACAAAGATTAAAGTTTTGTTGATATAAGTGATTTCTTATCAAATTTAGGTTGATTTGTTTGGATTAGTATCGTAGAATCAATGGACAGGGGACAAATCACACAATTGTTATGCTCTTTTTGGGCACTGCTGACTTGTGAAACTATTTTGTGATTTGTAAATTTATTTTGAATTGTGATTCTATGTTTCTGGAGTGTGATAGGGGACATGGGTTTTATGGCGTACCCAAGTCCACATCCAGTAGTATAGGATGCTCAGTGGAGTATTCAAGTCTCTTGGTTCATATGCTGTCAATCCTGTTTGGCTAGTGAGCTGTGTTCAACTGGTGCAGCGGTTGCGAATCACGTCCAAATCGCGGTCCCTTTTTATTCAACTGTCTTTATATTTTAATGGATTATTCATCATTCAATTTATTTTAAATGACCTATTTTATTCTTCTCGATGGCAAATGCCTCATATTCTATTTCTTCTGCATGCGAGGAAGCCCTCTATTCTTCTCCTTCTGCGGACCCCTCCGTTTTTTTTCTTTCTTTCTTTTCTTTCTGAGGAAACCCTCTATTTGTCCCGCTTCTCTTTCTAGTTGAAAAACACTCAGCAAGATTATCTTTCAACAATTATCAGAGATACAATGATAATCTTAATTCAATTGCCATGATGAATAAATAGGCTAACTGCCTAACTCTATTCCCTAACATACACTACATTGTACCGTTGCAATGAGGGCATGAAGTTCGCCCAATAACAAATCACACTTGTGACTGCAAATTGGGCAGATTTTCAATCACCTCCACTCTTCCCGTAGTCCCAGACAAATCGGTGCAGTTAAGGCTTGATGTTTGGCAACTATTCATTTGTAATATTTTATGATCATTGTTATATTTCTGTCACACCTGGAAGTAGGCCCCCAACTTGCAGAAGGCTGTTGCAAATCAAATTACATTTCTAGCGCTCAATTTTTTTGAATCCGTTGTATTCCCTTATGTGCTCAAATTTCTGGTGCTGCAACTTTTTGGTAATAGTCGTATGTATACTGTATCCAATGCAAGGCATTTGCTAAAATTTGGCATGTAAATACCAGCTACTGTTAATATAATTATGTTATATTTCGTTTTAGTGTTCTCATTTATGTTTATACGATATCTACAACTTTGTTGTACTCAGACTTATTTTTTGTCATTTTGTATCTCGTTAATTGCAGATTGGATAGCAGAGCCTCAATTTTGGATTTGAGAGTAGAGTGTCAGAATTTAGAAAAAGTTTCTGTGATCAGTAGATTTGCCAAGTTCCATTCAGCGGGACAAAATGATGGGGCAGAGACCTCATCATCCTCTGATGCAAGTGCTAATTTTCAGAGATTGTTTCCCCTTAAATTGGTTACTGCGGTTCCATTGCCTAGGAATCTCCCAGACATGGTACAATGTCTTCAACTTTGATAATTAATTAATTCATTATTCCATCTTTCTTGATTAGTTGTCTCCCCAATCTCCTATTTATGGTCTATATTTCTTTCAACTTATATTATTGCACTTCATCGCCATAGAAGCATACAAGTGGCAGTGTAGGAGAATAATGGTAGTAGGTTGCCTCTTTCACCCCCAAGGGCGTTTAGATCTTTGCAATCTATATATATATGTATGTGTAGATCCTTTAATCTAGTTATCATTTACTTTCCATTTTCAGGGCCCAAGCCTTATGTGTATAGCAAAATTATATATGAAAAACCTTACCATTTGGCTTGGTTTTACCTGATTAATTTTGGGATAGATTTATTTCCTTCGTTTTTTAGATCAATTATGCAGTTTTCTTCACTCACTCATTGTGCTTCTCTTAATATGAAGTCATTTTCTGTATGTTTTCTTGTATGTAGTCATTCCTATAAAAAAACCCTTTTTGGTAGGGAATGTTGCAAAACAACCATCAATTGTAGTGCCTTTTGGCATTTATATGATGTTGACAGTCTATTATACATCAATTTGTAGCTATTATAAAATGCCCAGTTAATACTAATATTTTATTCTTCTATGGGGTCTTAGGTATAAATAAAGTAAGTTATTAGTACTTTTTTTGTCTGATTTGGTACCAAGTTGTTTTCACTTTTCATTTGAACGACAGTAGATGTTGTTAATTATTTGCTTCTTGGGGAACGTAGCTTTGTACTATCTTGTTGGTTTCTTTCCTATAAGCTCTATATTTTCAGGCCCTGTATATTTCGCATATTCATTTTTAGTAATTTTGTTACATTCTACTACATGATTAATGGCTTCGGAATTTGTAAAGCTCTTGTTCTTGTGTTCGTGGAAAGGGATTCTCCTAAAATATAAAAATTATGGAATGCCTGACATGAGGAGGGTACAGATTACACAACCGAAACAACTATACGCAAGTATTGAACCTAACGCCACTATTTTTTTTCTTCTTTCTGGTACATCCTAACACCACCACCCTTAATTCAGTAGCACATTTTTTTGAAACAGTAATTCAGTAGCACATTAATCTTCAAAATATGCGCAATTACAGAAAGAAAGTACTAATGTACTACTGCTAAGATATTTAAACAGAAATAAAATAAAATAAATGCTATTTTACGGTCTTTTTCTTCAAAAAGTTTATTAAAAGGAGATGAAGAAAGTTGCTCTTTTGACCCTCCAAAATACTCCTAGACCCACCAAAAATGCCAAAATACCATCGTTTTGGTCCAAGAAATGATGGGATTGTATAATCTGAAATGCATTATAATTTTGGTCCCAGATATGTTTTGAAATAAACCAAATTTGATTCGATTATAGATATTGAACGCATGAATTCAGACAACACGCTAATCGGATCTTAAAATCCAAATTTTGCTTCCATTTCGGCATGAATATTTTGAAATTTAGCGAATTTGTATCCTAACTTCCGAGTTAGTTCTATATGGAAGTTCATCAACAATTTTGTTTTTGCAAGGAAAAAGGTTTTGGTAATCATAACCCCTAATCCAAATTCATCAATCTTATTCAATTATTTTCTTTCTTAATTCTTCTTCAATTATGTTTGTTTTAATTTCAAGTATTTTTTTTATTGTGTTGAAATGGACAATTTGATTATGTTTTGATTGAGTTTTGTGTTGTCATGGACAATTTTAGGTATGGTTATGTGTTGACATATAAGACATCTAGGCAATTTTCGTTTATGGTTTGGCAATTTTGACAATGATTATTCCTTATGTTCAAAAGTAGGATTCAATATGATCATATCTTCCGAAATCATACTTAAAATTTTAGTTAATACTTGTTCAAAAAAAGATTCTAGTGAATCCTCAAAATTGTTATCTATTGAAAGTTGTTTCTTCAAAATAAAACTAAGTAATTAATGAAGAGTATTTTAATAATAACATCGGTAAAGATCATCAAATACAAATACTTTTTTAATTATACTTTTCTAGCTTAACTAAGGTTATGAGTTCGATCCCTGCCTTGGACATATGGCATCGTTAAATTTTTTAGATAGAATTTGACGTCCATTTAAATTTCATAAGACTTGAGAAATTCATTTATGCCGTTGCACATAGAATATACATGAATTACACAAAATAAAATAAAATTAGAGAAAAATAAATAAATAATTTTACCTAAGCCTGTTTTAGTATAGTACCAAAAAAAAAAAAGTACTAACCAGTAAGTAACCAACAATAAATAAATAATTAAATAAAGAGCCGGATTAAGAAAAAAACTCCCGTCAGAGAGAGGGGAAAACGAGAGAGACTGGAAGATGACATCGCATGCGAACGATCCACGTCAGCCATCGGCGGCAAAGCCATACGTAGCTCCGGTGATTGCTCCACAAGACCTTCCGATCGATTACGCTGGTTTCATCGCCGTCATATTCGGCGTCGCCGGCGTCATGTTCAGGGTTTGTCCTTTTAGATCTCTTCTCTTTCTCTCTTTTGATTGATCTAACTAACTATCTATCTTCATTTCATTGCATTAATTAACCTAATTTTTTTTTTCTCGCAAAATTAGTATAAGCTGAGTTCGTGGTTGGCTCTTATATTCTGCGCTCAATCCATTGCCAATATGAGGAATGTTGAAAATGATCTCAAACAAGTTATGATGGCTATGATGTAAGTTTCTTCATTCTTAGATTTTATTTGTATTCGTTTCGATGATTTTTATTTGTAGATCTATACATTAGATTATGTGAGTAGTTGTTTAAAATATATTCAAATAAACAAAAGTCAGGAGGGGGTCAGAATCACTTGATGTCAGAATTGATCCTAAACCAGAATAAACTGATGCTGAAAAAATAAAAATTGAAAAAGTTCTTAAACTTGGGAAGTAACACAAATCTAATAGGGAGTTGCGATTTCGTTTGATCCATCTAAAATGATAAGGGTTTGGATAAGCAATTCATTTAAGTGCTTATAGTATAAATGCCTATTAGCTAGCCTATCGTATAGGACTTGTGTATAAGGTATTTCTATAACCAAAGATAAAACATAAGTAAATTATTTTCATGTAAGCTATATGTTGTGTCATATAAGCGATGACTTGTTTTCGTAAGATACTAGAGAGCATGTGGAAATAATCTGAAAATAGCTCATGGACATGTCGTAAGTTGTTTCAAGTAACTCTCTCAAACATTCTTACTAGTGCTTATGCTAGTAGAATGGCTCAAGTGAGACATTCCTAATACCCTTAATGGGATAAGGGTTAGTTGATATATGGATTACCCATTATGGATTGTAGGAAGCTGCTACTCAAATAGGCAGAGTGTGAGAAGTGTTAAGCTTTTTTTCTTTCATTCTTTCTTAATCATTATCTTTGCAAGGGCTAGGCTATTCGTAACCACTAATGCAAATTGGGCAGATGGCCCACCACCTTGAGTGATCTAGTCCGACACACAACCACAAATTGAAGCCCTGTGACATCTTCTCTGCTGTTTATAGACACCAATAACTATAATAAATAAGGAAACAATTGCGTTTTTGTTGAAATCCATAGGACAGAGAAAAATGAAATAGAAGATGTGAAGGGGTGAGATAGAGATTTCTGATGGATGAGAAAGGATTCTGGTGAATAATCTGTGCAAGAGTTTGTATGTTTTGGTTGTTTTCCTTTCATGTTTGTTGAATGCCTGGTCATATTAATTATTGTAAGTGTGTAAAATATCAGCTTAGCTGCCCATAGATCCAAGGAAAACAAATTGTTATGATTTGGAGTAAATCTATAAACCAAGAGTAATTCGATCCGTGCCATGTCATATGTGTATAAACAACTGTTTCAAGGAGGAATGAACATTTGATACAAGAGGCACAACAGATTTTTAGAAGGTATTGAAGGTTGTGAGTGCTTGGAGAGGATGCTCTCAGATCTAGTTTTTGGGGCATTGTATCCATCAACTGAACTTGGCATGGTGGGTCTGTTTGAAAGCAATGATCAAGGAGTTCCTACTAGAATCTGGTTTGGATTTGCCGGTCTGTGTTCAAGATGAGGAACCAGCCTAATCATAAGTCTTGTCAGTGGAGATTGGGGCACTGATCTAATTGGCGAGAATGTGAGGATCAGCCTTTGAAGGGTCAACATTTGCCATGTGTCAACAAATAAATAGAGTCAAAGTTATCGATCAATCAGGCTTAGGTTCTTGTACGGTCATCTAGGATATGGTGTATAGTACCCAAAAAAAAAAGTTGGTCACTATATAAGAAAAATAAATTATTGATTTGCTGTGCTTTACAAGTTATATTGCATTGAATGAGAGAAATACCAGACTGATACTTGTACCTGCATGAAATATACAATGCAATGTAGCTTTTTTGTTCCATTTTAATATTTCACTAAGAACATATGATTGAGTCTTAATATAAAGTTTAGATATATTCAATGATGGTTGAATGTCGCATGGAAGCATGCTAAAGTTAAATTGTATCAGCTCCAAAAATATTACTTAACATAATCAGCCACATTAGGTGGTGCTATTGGTATTCTTGACCATTAGGGGAACATGATATCTAATGGTTTGCTTCATATAATTTTCATGTTAATTTCTTCATTGTCAAAACTGTTGACTTGATGTTTATCTTAACCACAGGTTTTCATTCATGGGATTGATGACAAACTACTTTGGACCTCCTAGACCCGGTCCCAAGCAAAGCTGAAGTCTCTAGTTCTTAAGGTGAAACTGATCTTATTGTGGAGTTTTCTCAGGAGTCGACCAACAAGCACAAAAGGAAATTTAGAGTATTTTAGTGTGTTATCTTTTGGTATATCAACTATGCTTTTCAAGACTGGATATTTGTCAATTTCAACAACTTGATGTTTTAAACTTTGAACAGTAAAGATAGATTAGTTAGGAATCTGAGTAGAACCATGATTAATAATGTGTTTGCAAATTGAGTTTGAGTTCGCTCCCTAAATAGCAAAATGTGTCTTAGTTTGTCATGTAATCTGCCAACTTCAACCCTTCCAAAAACATGTACTTTTTGTTTTTGACATGGAACATTTTTTTTTGTTTTATCCAATAAAACCTCTAAAAAAATATCAATTGTTTTATAAGAGAATTATTTTTGACAGAAGGAGAAATATTTTTAAGCTATTATTACCAAAAAAATAAAAAATAAAAAGGGAACTTTGCGTTTCACGGTTTCTTAGCCCTGTTTGGCCTGACTTATTTTCTATTTTTCTATTATTTTTATACGAAATAGAGAAGTATAAAATTGAATTAGTCATATTTCTTCTTAAAAGTGTTAGAGAAATAAAGTAAAGAAGTAAAAGATAAAGAGAGGTGGAGTCAAACACAATTATTTCCTTCTTTACTATTTTTAAGGAGAAGAAATAAAAGTAAAAATAAGCCGGGTCAAACAGAGCCTTAGTACTAAACATAATCAAATACTATACGATGCAAAATCGAAATAAAGAAAGAAAAATTGTTATTAGAAAAATAGATAATATTTCTTAAGATTTTATCAACAAAAAAAAAAATAGATAATATTTTATATGATATGCATTAAGTTTAAATTATATTTGTTGAGAGAATATTTAGACTTTGTTAGTTTGTATCTCTATTATTAAGAGATTTATCTTAGATTTAAATATATATATATATATTGACTTGATTATAAATATCAAGTAAGTGTTATATTATTATTTAGGTCTAGGTTATTGAGTGATCAGTAACCTATTATCAATAATAATAATAATAACATTATTATTTTATCTGATTCTTTTACCGAATTCAACTGTTTTTCTTCTTGAGAGAGAGAGAGAGTACGTCAACATGGCAAGGTTCCAACAAACACTTGTCCATCGAATACTTTCATGCAAATCAACTTTCTCAACCGGCGGTGAAGTCATCCACCATCTCCGTTCTACTTACTCCGGTTACCACCGAGTCAAGTATCAAACACGACTTTTCTCTGTTCAAAAAGCTCTTCTTTGTCCTTCAACAAACAACAACAATGTCAGCAGATTGGAGAAAGAGATAGAAGCAGCTGGTGGTAAATTATGGAAACCGATTCCGAAGGTGCCACAGATGGAGCAGCCGAAAGAGCAGCCGAAGGAGCCGAAGGTGATGAAGAAGCCGGTGTTTAAGGGTTTAGGCGGGAATGATATGGAGAAGATAAAGAATCAACTGGAAGCAGCTCTGACGTTAGTGTGTCAACCTAAATTGTGTAAAGAGTTTGGAATGAAACCGGTAACAGGAATTTTGTTGCATGGTCCACCTGGTTGTGGAAAGACTAGACTTGCTCGTGCTATTGCTGATGAAGCTCAACTTCCTTTTTATCCTGTTGCTGCTACTCAATTTCTTTCTAAATGGGTCGGTAAGAATGATATTTTTGCTTCAACCTGTCATTGCTATTAATAATATTACTCTAGGATATGAAGAAGCACGGACACAGACACCACACTGGAGATGATATGTGTTTATGAACACTGACACGTTAACACTGATAATTTGAAAAAGATGACATAATTAATAATACACTATAATCATATATGTGACGAAAACGATGACCACAGGAATTTGAATTAGTTTGGAGGATTAGATACTCTTTATAGAGTGGATTTGTTTCTTTTATTGGTATGTGATTCAACAGTATTTTAACATTTGTATTAAAAAGTTAAATTGTATTCCAAGCTATATACATTATGTTGTTAATAGCGTGGCCATCACGGATTTGCAAATCGTAAACAACCTTGCTGTTACGCTTTTTGCTTGCTATCTGTGTTGTGTGTTAAAATGTTGCAGCGTTAGCGGCTGAATAGATAGATGTTAGTTTTTCAGTTAAATAAATGAACTTATACTTTCTAGTAAATTTTAAACAAATTGATGCCAAACAGACCCTTAAGTGATCCAGTGAAGGCAATCACTTTGCTAACAGGTGAAGCTATCTTGCAGCTTCTTTTTAATCAAATGCAGATAAGATATTTCCTCATTGTCAATGTCACCAACAAGGGTTTGCAAAAAAATTTCCAATCGGTTTGGAATCCATTTGTTGATTGAATCTTGATAGCTGTTACAAGATTCTTTTCATATTTCTATTTCTATAAATACAAACCTGTCAAGAATTTTTTTATCTGATCCGAGTTGTAGTCTAAATTGCATTTATTACCTTTTTCCGAGGATAACGTTTCTAAATATTTCGCTAGCCACTACAGAATGCATGTGCATTTGTTATTGCAAATTAGTATGTGTCATTACTTCGACAAGTACTATAAAACGATTCGTAAATGTTTATTTTCCTGAATGTGTCTGTCTTTCTTAACTAGGCAAATCTGAACAAAAAATTAGAAAGCTTTTCTCTAAAGCCAAAAGGAACGCTCCATCAATTATCTTTATTGACGAGATTGATTCAATTGCTTATAAAAGAAAGGATTCACAGAACACGTGGGAGATACAATTGGTGACGCAGTTATTATCTTGCATGGATGAAGCTTGTAGTTCATGGAGTTCTGATAAACCTACTGGTTGTGTTCTTGTAATTGGAGCCACAAATAGGCCTGATTCTATTGACCCTGCTTTGAGAAGGCCTGGTCGCTTTTCTCTTGAGATTGAGGTTGGCATTCCCGATGAATCTTCAAGGGAATCGATACTTTCCTTGCATACTAAAAATTGCAGTGACAAGCTTGACAGTTCGGTTGATCTGCAAAAAATAGCAAGGTCTACACCGGGATTTGTTGGTGCTGATTTGGAAGCTCTAGTTTGCAAAGCTGGCGAACTGGCATTGGACAGGATAATTGATGAAAGGAAAGACAGATTATCGAAAGAGCTCACGATTAAAACTAATGCCAGCCTGTGGAAGAAACCATGGTTGCCTCAAGACATAAATAGATTTGCAATCCAAATGACTGATTTTGAGGTGCTCTAGATTTGTTTATATTGTTTTAGCTATTATAAGTTATTAATTTATTATATTAAATTTTTATCCTCTCTAACCTTTTTTTAGCTTTGTTTTACTATCTTCTCTCTAATAAAATTTGTTTCTCTTTAGATTTTCATGGAACATTTTTATATGCATGAAAATCATCATATTTATTTATCTGAGGTAAATTATACAGGAAGCAGTCAAAATGGCACAACCTTCGTTAGCAAGAGAAGGATTCTCTCCTGTTCCTGACGTTAAATGGGAAGACGCTGGTGCGCTTGATCATGTAAGAGAAGAGTTTGATCAGCACATTCTAAAGCGCATAAAAAACCCCGACATCTATGAGGTGATTGCTAATACTACACTTGCGAAGTTTTAAAAATTGGAGTTAAGAACATTGAAATGTGTTTACATACTCAGCTCATTTTTGTTTTGTCACTAAGTTTCTTGAGCGTTTATTTCAGGGACTTGGGTTGGATCGTGATACCGGATTTTTGCTTTATGGGCCTCCAGGTTGTGGTAAAACACTGATCGCCAAAGCTGTTGCCAATGAGGCGGGAGCTAATTTCATTTATATTAAGGTCTGTCTAAATATTGCATCCACTTCTCATTAGATTGGTTTAAAGAATGTTGCTTTGTCTCAAATTATGAATTAAGTTTGAATAATTGTTTTCTTTGTTTTCTTAGGGTCCTGAGCTTCTAAAGAAACATATTGGAGAAAGCGAGCGTGAAGTCCGGAAATTATTTTATCGTGCAAGGGCATGTGCACCATGTATACTTTTTTTTGACGAGGTTTGTAGATAACTCTTCACAGAAATGTTGATTAACTCTAATATTTTATCAGGACATTATCTTTTGATTTCAATTTTGAAAACAAGTGAAAATTCCTTTCTAGAATTTCATATCTCTGAAGGAAGTATCATACACTATCATTGCAATCTGTTGTATTTCTATTCCATATCCATTGTTAAGTAAACCTTCCTTGCCCTCTTGGCTCTTGCCAATGCTTGTTTGTAAAAAGTGTTTTTTGCTTACTCAATAACCGTGTACAAGGCCTATGTGGTTAGCTGTTATTAATTTCCTTCGTCGATGAAGAGCCTATTCAGAATCAAATTTGTTGTAGAATGTACCGCATTATGCTTAGTAGTTTAAATGTAAGATTTATTCTTTGACATTTTAATTTTCAGGTGGATGCTTTGACATCAACAGAACATAGTAATATTGAAGGAACACGGAAACAGGTAAAACTGGTTCCGAGTTTTTTGGAATGAAATATATTGTCATATTGACTTCTTATACTCTTTAGTTATATAAAATTGCAGTTACAGATTGAGTTAGATGGTGCAGAGCAACGTAAAGGTGTTTTCGTGATTGGTGCAACAAATCGGTACCTTTGGTTCCTCATCTCTATTTTACGATTATTTATTTTACTTCACATCTTGCTGTATTCACTCAGTTTTTCATTTTCCAGACCTGAGGCGATCGACAGTGCTCTCCTACGTCCGGGTAGATTTGGTAATCATATTTATGTTCCAGTTCCAAGCCCAGTCGGCCGTATATCAATTTTGAAAGCTCTTGCAATGCACAAGGAAACTCTTGCAAGGCGTATGGAAAATTGTGCAAGGTTTAAGCTCATGCCTATTGATGCCAGTGTGGATTTAAGCTCCATTGCAAGATCTAAAGCATGTGAAAACTTTAGTGGTGCTGATCTTGCTGCATTGGTTTGTCTCTACTCTCCTTTGCAATCTTTTTTGTCGTCTCTATTCTATTATGAGGGTGATCCTTGGCGCAACGGTAAGGTTGTTGCCTTGTGACCTAGAGGTTAAGGTTTATATTTTTGAAACAGACTCTACTTTTTCTGTTGTGATGTTCGATGTTTAATTCTTATAAGCGGGGTACGCAGATTTTATCCTTGCTTCAGTGATGTCATGTGCAAGCATGTATTTTACATGTTTGAATATAAGAAAAAGCAATTTGGGGTGATTTACTGATTTTCTTTTCCATTAGATGGACAAAGCAATATTGACTGCTCTCGAAGAGAAACTGGCCACAACGGGGAAAAGTGATACATTGACAGTTGAGGCAAGGCATTTTGAGGTTGCGCTGAGCAAAGTCTCTCCCTCTGTGTCGAATAAGGTATGGTTCATTCTTCTAACTTCCTTTCAAGCATGAAATCTAATATCTTTGGGTTGATAATTAATTTTAGAAATTTATATTGAATTTATTCCGATTTTTTGGAGCAGGAACGAAGGTACTATGAGAATATTTCAAAGCTCCTTAAAGCGGCATGAGAAGCAAAGCAGCATGACAATGACTTCTTTTCTTCTTTTACAGTTGGTGATTTTAAGACATTGAGAAAAAGGTCATTACAGAGAAGATTATAGTAATTATTTATAATTTATATAACATACTTACACAACCATATATTTTATCCATGAAAATTAATTTTCTAAATTTTTAAGCAAAAAATAATTTTTTCGCTGGTGCATATATGTGCTTACCTTAGGTTTGCAAACAGAAATGCACCGGTGCATCAAAGTCCAAATTTCGTAAAATCTAAGTCTAAACGTTGTGCACTAGTGCATAGTAGACTAAGATCTTAGATCTGATTCATACAAACAGATACTGTCATGAACTGCTGCATGCCTTGCATGATGATCCTACACATTTTCAAAAGGCAGAAAACTTCATGTATCGGTACATGAATCATATGCACACATGCATACTGTTAGTTTTGGTAAATTGGGTTAAATTTAAAGTCTAAATTTTAACTATATACGAATTTTAGGTAAATTAACAAGGTTTTTTTTTTTCTTCAGCTTTGAATGTTGCTATCTCTTTCTTTATATATTGTGTTTGTGTGTGCGTGCATCGTTATACAATAGTGATACAGACGTGTTTTAACTTATTTTAATTTTTTTTTATGTATTTATTAAAGTTAGATATAATATACACCACGGCCCAAGCTCAAACCTAACCCTAAAATTGTTACTCAATTTATATAGAACGCCGCACACCAATTCTCTTTCTCAATTCCTTCTTTTATAATGTCTTTGTCCTTCTTTTTTCCCGATTCATTCTTTCTCGAGTTCCCAAGTGTTTTCTATTTCTTAACCAATTTAGTCTTTGATCTCTCAAATCATTCAACATCGATCCATCAATAGCCACACTATCTCCATAGCTAATCGGACACAATTATGGATCCAGATTTGAAATAAAAAGGTGATTGTCTCGAGAATCATAAAAGTAATCTTCAACGTATGTCAACGATGGATCAATTGCTTAATCAACTGAAAGATGAAAATAATCTCATTAGACAATCGAAGAATTACCAAAGGTATATATAGGGTTGTGAATAGGACAGGTCGGTCTACAAAGGTCTACGGCCGAGTCTACATAGGCTTAGGCCAGACCAGGCTTAGGCTTTTTCATAAGCCTATATAGTTAAAAAGGTCTGCAGGCCAAAATAAAAACCTTTTAAACCTAATAGGCCGGCCTTTTTAAATAATTATCAATAATATTTTATTAATATTTTTATGATACATTGAAATTTGTACTATTTTTGGTAGTTTAAATTTACTAATTTTCATTAGTTTTTTCATATATATAAGATATAATTTTATAAACTAGAATTGAAATAAAAAGTTATTTATAATCAAATTCTCTAAAATATCATCTTAAATATCAAAATGAGTGTATAATTTCATTAGTCTATTAATTTCTTTGTATATTAAATATAAATATAATTGCTTATTCTAAAATGTTTATGTAAAATAGGCTTTTAAACAGGCTAACAGGTCATATTCGACTTTTAAAAGACTAGGCTCAGGCCTTCAATTTTTCGACAGGACAAGCTCAGACTTAGTAAAGTCTAGCCTAACCTAGCATATTCCCAACACTAGGTATATAACATATCAATACTAAATCTTCAATGCAATTTGTTATAAAAATAGAGAGAATATATAGTTTTTATATCAAATTATTTATCTTCGCATATTATTGGACTTGATTCTCTTCTACCTACCCTAATTATATTTTGTATTAACCAGGACATACAAATGCCACGTAGCACAATGGCATAATCTCAACCCATGAAATAGTATCGTAGAATAATTTTTTGCTTTAAATAATATTTTCGTCTACGCACATCTTTTATCTTAGTCTATAAAAATGAAATTCACAGAAAAATTTATATAAAAAAAACTCGCGGCTCTTAGGTGAAGGGGGTTAATTTTCTTAGGAATTCATCCTTATATGTTAAAATCATTTTGATTTTAGTTCCTAAAAATAAATTATGCAGGAAAATTAAAAGAAAAAACTTGCAGTTCCTAGAGGAAAAAGGGTCTAATAGTCCAGAGTTTAGAGTGAATTATGGCGGCATCAAGTAGTTTTAATCCTCTCTCAAACATAGTTACTATATGCATCACTTGTTTTTTCACTTCTTTATTTGTTATCCGTTCATTAACAAAAGAAAATATACTATATTATAAGAAAGATGATGAGACAAAAAATTAAGTTTTTAGAATGAGTTACCTTTTCATTTGCTTCCTCAAGAGTTTTCTGAGTAGATGAGCTTAACTTCTTAGTCATCGCAGTCTTACATAGGTACTCTATATGATGGTGAAAGAAAGGTGAAAATAAACAATGAAATATATAGAAGTCAAGAGTAAATATATTATTTAAAATTTTATTTTCATCATTTCTATTGTCATATTGATTAACGTGAAAAATACCATTTTAAAATATATAAATTTTTTACATATTTTAAAATGGTATTTTTATGTTTAATCAAATGATATTGAAAATAGTTAAAATAAATTTTTAAATAATAAGTATATCCTCAACTTCTTCTATATATATATATATTTCATTGTTTATTTTCCTTTTTCTTTCACCACCATATAATGTCTCTGTGTAAGACTTCAATGACAAAGAACTTGAGTTCATCTACTTTCTAGTAACTTAATTTTTTATCTTAAGCTTGTACATTATCTTTTTTAAATATTATACTAGTATAACTGACTTGTGCAGAGCACAGGTTAATATTTAAATTTATAATATATGTTATTAAAATTAAAGTAGATTAGTTGAGATATCAGTTTTTTTAATTTAAGTTTAATTTAATTAGTAGAAACATTATACGTAATGTGTAAGGACTAGAATTCGAATCCCAAACTAATTAAGAAAATAAAGAGTTAGCCTTAAACAATTGATTAACTATTTAGGATTTAGAATATATATAAATAGACATATATATAGATATAGATTTTGGTCCTTAATAATAAAAAATAAAAATGTGTTACATGGGACTTCATCTTGTAATCATTATTTCTTACAAATGACACATGAGTCATTAACGACAATGCATCATTTTTTACAATTAACTAACACTTAAACATGCCGAAAAAACATTTTAGAAAATATCTAACAACCCGAAATTTTGAGACCCACTTATTTTTTAGGCCCTGAGTGAAGGGTCTTGCTCAGAGCCAGTAGTCCTAATTATTTATTTATTTTGTTACAATTCCTCTTTAGTAGAGAAGGCATGTGATTCATCCTCACTTTAGGTATAAAGAAGTTTTAAATCTCTGGATCAAGTATCTCATCCATCTAGCGAGCGATTAGTCACTACATTCAGCAGTGACCAAAAAAAGAAGGCATGTGATTGAGTCGTGCAATTGGAATGCAAAAAAGATCGTTGGCCCGAGGAGCAGTCAATCCTGGGCGCTCATCCATCTGTAATGGTGTGCCTTGATGTAAGATATTATTAGTTTGAGAATCAAGCATCTTCCACTCAAAACATTGTATCAAAGCTGCAATTATGGTGGGCAATTGGCGCATGGCTAAAGACATTCCTGGACAACCTCTCCTTCCAGAACCAAATGGCAACAATTCAAAGTGATGACCTTTGATATCTATATCAGATTCCAGAAACCTTTCTGGCCTAAATTCCAATGGGTTTTTCCAATTCTTTGGATCCCTTCCAATTGCCCAAATGTTCACGCAAACTATAGAGCCTTTTGGAATCATGTTCCCATTGACCACACAATCTTTGGTTCCTTTCCTAACAATCATCGGTATCGGCGGGTGAAGTCTCAATGTTTCTTTTATAATTGCATTTGTATAAGGAAGGTTTGGAATGTCTGCTTCACATACTAGTCTTTCCTTACCTATTACTCTTTCCACCTCCTCCTGCGCTTTCTTCAACACCATTGTATTGTTGTACAATTCTGCTATTGCCCATTCCAATGAAATCGCAGTAGTGTCTGTAGCTGCTGTAAAGTAATCCTGAAAAACCACATATTTATATGTTATAATAATTGCTATGCATGCATGCGTAAAATTAGGGACATAATATGAACCAAATACATTAACAAACACTGAAATGTACTAAAAAAGTCAAATTTGTTTATATTATTATTTGTGATCAGAGGGAGTACATTACATACATACATACCAAGATCAATGATTTGATATGGTTCCTAGTAAAGTCAACTTCACAATCTTTCACCTGAGAAACATCAAGCAAAATATCAAGAAAATCCTTCAATTTATCCTCTCTATCCATACAATCACCCTCAACCTTGACTTTCTTTCTCAATTCCTCACGATCACATATGAGCTTCTCCAAAAAGACATCATACCTATTATGTATATCCAATGCCCTCTTTTTGAAACCTTGCAAGTCTATGTTCTTACAAAACCCAATAAAATCTGAAATGTTAAATTCCCCGAAAGATTGTGTAACCTCGCGAACCAACGTCCTCGCCTGTTCAGCTTGACTATCTGTTCCCGAGGTCTCAATGCTCAACATCATTTGTGATATTATATTGTTAGAAAGCTTCAACAAAGCTTGCGTGAGGTTCACACTCTCTTCAGCCTTGGATTTATTAGCCAATGTTTGAACAAACTGATGGAGTTCTCGGGTTCGAATTGGTAAGAATTGTCCAATGGTTCGGTTGCCTAAGAGCTCATAGGTGCTAAGCTTTTTAATGAATTTCCAATATGTCCCATAAGGGGCAAAAGCAAAAGTAGCATCATTGTAGGTAACCATGTTGATGGCAATGTTTTTTTTACGGGAAGAATAGACGAGTTCGTTTGTTTTGAGAAACTCTTTAGCGAGTGACGGAGTACTAACAACGATGAATTGAACGGAGCCAAGTCGAAGGTATGTAAGAGGGCCATACCGGTTAGAGAGGTCTCCAAAGGCTTGATGAATGAGTGGTTTGACGAGATGAAGATGGCCAATTATTGGTATTGCTGGTGGACTTGGAGGGTAAGGGAAATTATGCACCTTAATTGGTTTGTTATTGTTTCTTTTAAACAAAAAACGTTGGAGAAGGAAAGCAAAGAGAAGTAGAATAAGAGCTAAGAAGATTGGCTGATGAGAAATCATCATTACTATTTTATTTAGAATATGATTGTTGTTTTTTGGATTACCACCTATTAGTATAAAGGTTTCTTATACTACTCTTTTGATGAGCACCTCCAGAGCTGGATATTTTAACTTGTCAGTCAACCTAGAGTACAATACTTTCAACAAAATAAATGAGAATTCCCCTGTTGGAGTACGTACGGAAGAAAATATTTCATAAGGTAATACAAGGGATACTTGAATCCTGTAATAAAGAAAAAATCAAACACAAATTAATACAAGTCAGCGGATCAATACACCAATTAGAAAAACACAAAGACGCGCTACGACCCGCTCGGCCACTAAACCACAACCAAGACAACATTTTGATAGAATTTAACAAATAAAAGAGAAAAAATATTTATTTAGTTTTTTATTTTTCTTTTAACAGTAAATATTTATTTAAAAGGAGCAGAGACCGATAAAAGAGAAGTTACAAAACAAATGTGTCGTAATCTACTCCTTTAAGATTTAAGGCTATTTACGGAACCATTCAATATTGTTTTAATTGATATAAATTTTTATAAAATACATCGTTGGATTGAAAGTTTATATCATATAGACAAATTCAAAATCATTTGATATGTTATTGAGATACATAAAGATTAACGACATTTAAAAAAATCACACAAACTGTTAATTTTGATGTGTCTCAATAACATATCAAATGATTTTGTATTTGTCTGAAATTTTACACAAATAATTCATATGATATAAATTTTCAATCCAACAGTGTATTTTATAAAATTTATATAAGTTAAAATATTATTGAGTGGATGTGTAAATAATATCCTCAAATCTTAAAATGATACACCAGGTGTCACTATTATTTTGACATAAAGTTATGTGACATAAAGTTGTAGGACTCAAAATGAGTACAGAGTTACATCATTGAACTAAAAATTGAATGAATTACTTCAAAATAACATGGCACTAATAGAATCCACAAAATACCATTTATAATGTTCATCATTAGAGATATTCTTACATTAATAAAACCATTTCTAAGGAGGAAAGTGATAGGCACTATATATACAATAATGAAACCAATGATAGAGAAATATAATAACTACTCTAGTAAAGATTGAGCAATAATATCAATATTAGTTGGTTCAATAGTGATTGATATTAAATTTGGTAGAAAAGATCATTATTCGATCACTCGCAGTTGTGTTTGAGATATGATTGAAACCATTTAATAGTAAAACTCGATTCGAATTTTGAACTACTGAGATCCCCTTCTCGTAAAATCTAAAGAGTGAAAGAAAGAAAAATTAGCAACAACGTAGTATATTTTTGTAACTCTCTCACATTTATTCTTTCGATGATTGCAATAAATGTACATCTTCAAGTTTGAAAATAAGTCTCATATAAAATAATGAGATTTACATAATTCTTATCAATTTTATTTTTTTTGACAAACATAAATTTTATCAATTAAAAAGCACTTTCTCCATCTTAAATTATAAGAAGAAAAAAAATTATGTCAAATTATAAGAGAAAAAAAAATTAAATTTATCTTTTCCAATAACTATTTGGCTTAAATGCATTTTTTATTCTCTTATTTTAAAAAATTTGAAGTTTTGATCCCTTCTTTAAAAGTCAACTTTTTGGTCTCCTTCTTTCTTTTTTTCGGAATTATAGTCCCCCCACTTTATTTTAAATAAAATTTTGTTTATGTGTCAAACTTATTAATGATGTGACAGTATCTATGTGAACAAAACATAATCCATGTCATTAGCTTATATTTTTTATGCAAAATAATATATTATCAAATTATTAAAACTAATTAAATTATATAATTATAATTAATAACACTAAAACTAAAAAAGTCCCCAACTCTGTAAACGAAACAAACGATTCATAAAGAAATCGAAATGAATAGTTCCACCAATTACTACTTCCGTCCCTTTTTATAATAACAAAGCAAAGAAAGTGACCTTGTCATACAATTGATCGGAAACTCACAAATACAATTGTTAACTAATCATTAGAAACAAACAATTAAAGAGAAGATGGAGAACCAAAATGGAGATGGAATCGAAGCTGGAGAAGATGAACTAACAAAGGAAGAAAAAGATGAAGGTCACATAGATGGAGAACGCAAATTCAATTTTATTTTATTGTTTTATTATTTTATGAATTTAATTTAATTGTTATTAATAATAATTATATAATTTAATTAGTTTTAATTTTTGTATAATATATTATTTTGTATAAAAATTACTCCATCCGTCCCATTTTAATTGTCGCAGTTGACCAAATCACACACTTTAAGAAAAGTGTGTAAAAGGAAGAGAGATAATATGACTTTACTAAAATACCCTCTATTTCTATTGGTAGTGGATATTGGAATACTGAAAAGTAGATTTTTTAATATACTTTTTCTTTTTCCTAATGATTGTTTTAAAGGATAAAATAATAAAAATTAATGTTATAAATAGTATATGATACTTATTTTGGGACAAACAATTTTGGCAAGTATGACACTTATTTTGGGATGGAGAGAGTATAAGTTAATGACATAGATTATGTTTTGTCCACATGAATATGCCACATCATTAATAAATTTGACACATAAGCAAAATTTTAATTAAAATGAGGTTGGGGAATATAATTCCAAAAAAACAAGGACTAAAAAGTTGACTTTTAAATAAGGGAGATCCAAGCTTCAAGATTTTTAAAATAGGAGACCAAAAATGCATTTAAGGCTAACTATTTTTACTTTTTTTTTACAAAAATAAATGTAAAATACATTTAATTTACTCTCTTCTCCTTTTTTAATAAACGATAATAAATAACAATTATTTTGACATCTTTCTATAAACTTATTTTAAGAAAAAAACAAAAAAGACATATTCCAAATTATTACTCATTTTGTTCTTAAATAAGTGTCATTTAAAAATATTTAGGATTAATTATCTTTTAATATTTGTCAAAATTGCTTTATCCCCTATAAAAAAAATTGATGTGTTACCCCTCTGTAATATTTGATTATGTTTTATCTCCTAGTTTCAGTCAACGAATGATGACTTTGTAGAATATTTAACGTGGCACGCCATGTTTTATGACATGTGGCATTTAATTTTTTTTTTTCCAAATCACAATTTTTTTATTAATAATTTATTTACTTATGTTTTTTGGTTGTCTTTTTAATTAGACAAGAAAATATTAAAAAAAGAAAAGAAGAAGAAGAAGAAATGTGCGATTACAAAGCCCACGTAACTTTAATCCTTTCTCCGTCTCTCTCAATCAATAAAGCCACCTGCGATTGATTCCGATGAAGCCACCACCACCTGTGATCGATTCCGACGAAGTCACTACAACCTGCGATTGATTGAGGAGCGACTTAGATGAAGAAGACATAGACGATTACGAAACAGACAAAGCCACCGCGAACAAGACAAAGCCACCGGCGAACACGACGAAGAAAACTTAATAAGAAACAGAGAAAATCGATGAAAGAAAACTAAACAATAGCAACAAGCATTGACCATAACCAAACCCATTTACATTCTTGTGTTTAGATATGATAACAATGGCATTTTCTTGTTCACAGAGGGTATCGATTGGAAGAAACAGAAGAAGAACCTCATAAATTATGATTTTGTCTTGTTTTATATTGAGGGAGATATTGTTGCAGATCTCAGAAGGTGAGGGAGATAAGTTTCACGTGTGAGTGGAAATATTGAGGGACATATTAGATTTTGTCTTGTTTTGATGCTCTAAGTATTTTTAAGGTTTTATTTTGGTCTTTTAACTATTTTTCGTTCTATTTTGGTCCTCTAACTTTCATTCTGTTAACCTACTTAGCCCTAACAGTTAGAAAAATGTCAAATCGAAAGGTAGAAACCTCTATAAAGAAAACAAACATCAAATGTGGATTCAGCGTGAATAATGAGGGGTTTTGGAGTATCGTTTCGTAACCTTTCGTGACTTGAAAGATCACCGGTGATGTGGACGGAGACGGTGATGGAGGAAGCTCCGTACGGGATGAAGAAGAAGGTCTTTGGCCACATGGCATTTTCCTATTGGATCTCACACCAAAGCCACCAAGTTCCTATGTGCCACGTACGTAAAATTAACGTTTTTGACATTTTTCTAACGATAATTAGGTCCAAATAGATTAACATAATGAAAGTTAGAGGACCAAAACGAAATAAAAAAATAGTTAAATGACCAAAACGGAACGAAAAATAGTTAAAGGACCAAAGTGAAACCTTGAAAATATTTAGAGAACCAAAAATATATTTAATTCATAAAAGTATTAACTAAAAAAATATTAAATTTGATTTAGAAAAAAAATTAAATTAAATGTCATGTGGCATACCACGTGGCGTGCCACGTCAGAGATTCTACAAAGTCAACATTCCATGACTAAAACCAGGGGTAAAACACAGAGTCTAATATTACAGGGAGGTAACGCATTAAAAAAATTTATATAGTATAAAGCAATTTAGACATATATTACAAGGGAGTAAAAAATAGTTAACCCAAATATCTACTACCAAGATAGTGGATTTTGTATGTTGTTTTTCTCTCATTCTATCTTTATTTAAGTCACATTCACACTCTCTCTAATAATAAATTATCTATTTCAGGGAAATTGTAAATTTGAGTTAATGAAAGAAGATGGTATATTTGACAAGTTATAGTCTTATTTCATCAAATGACATTTAAAAAAAAACAAATTTGTTTTATTAAAATAGACAGTTATTTTAGAACAAAGAGAGAATATTTTAATATTTTTTAATAAATATGAATTTTGTTTTTTCACTTATAATTCAAAAAGAAGGAATTAGTGTTAGAGATAAGAAAAAATACAAAAGTTAGCTAGCATATATGAGATTGTTGACTATCTTGCAATCTCATATTATAATATCAAGTTAGCTAGCATATACTAAGAAATACGGAATTGAATTACAGTATCTGTCCTTTTGGTTCGGCCATCTCTCTTTTTCTTAATTCAATAGTTGATAGATCACAAAGAAAAAAAAACAAGTGGTCTAAATTAAATGCAGTGTCGGCCCCGACATTTTGAAGATTTCAAGCAAATAATAAAAATGGACCCCAAATAAAAAAATTGTATTAAAAAAATATACTACTTTTTTTAAAAGAATATCATATATTAAAATTATAAATAGTATCAATCACTTCAAAATTACATAAACAAAATGTCATTTTCTAATTATTATTTTTTGAGGCCCCATTATTTTGGAGACCCCAAGCAAGAGCACTACTTGCTTGTGTTGGGGGCCGGCTCTGATTAAATGGAAGAGAAAAAAAATAGATAAGTGGTTAATATTATGGTAGCATAAACAACTTGAAGAAAAAAATTGACAAAATTATATTATTAGTGCTTTATCTTTTTCATTTATTATAAATTCGTCTTTTATCTTTTATTTGTAATAAATTGATCAATTATATTTTTTCATTTGTAATAACTTAGTCCTTTATCTTTTTTTTAATAAATTGGTTATTTATCTTTATTAACATTTGCATCATTGATCCTTTATCTTTACTAAACGGAAGTGAAAAATTGAGTAACGGTGTAAATGTTAATAAAGATAAATGAACAATTTATTATAAAAGAAAAAGATAAAAAACCAATTTGTTAAAAAAAGAAGATAAAGAGTCAATTTGTTACAAATTAAAAAAAATAAAAAATCAATTTATTACAAATAAAAGATCTATTTATTACAAATAAAAAAGATAAATAATCAATAATATAATTTTGTCATAATAATTAAATAGAATCCAAATTCATATTATTCTCTTTTAGCAACGACAAGTGAGCTATTGATGATTGCAGTAATTATCAACCAACATACAGTATATACACAAAAGACAAGAGAAGAGGGTACTATATAACTTTATTTATTGCATAATATCAATAAGTTAACTATCTTGGTCACCTATGTTTCTACAAAAATGTACTGCAAGTGATAAGGTAGTACGTAATAGGGGTAAACGGATCATAAAATATTGATTAAGCCGACAATATTTTTTTTGACTAAGATTAAACCGACAATTTAAATTGAGAAAAAATTGAGTTTTATAGTTTGGATGAAAAACTGAACCGAATCAAATTATAAGTTGATGTGTTTTGGTTCGATTCTCAAATTTAATTTTTAGAAATCGAAGAACCGATTGAATCGAATCGATGGTTATATTATTATACATTTATTAAATTTAGTCTATATAAATTCACATATTTTTACGAGAGATAATTAGATATCAACAAAACTTGATGTAGTGTCCAAAGCCTTGAAACATTTTTGATTGATGTAAGTCCTCTAGAGAGGTATCATTTTCATAGGGGTATCATCACACAATCCAGATAGATACTGCATTTTTTGTTCTAGAGAGGTATAGAGGACTTGCATCATGTCTTTTTCACTTGCAATATCATCATCTCTCAGGTTTGGTTTTCCATCTTTACGTGGTTAGGCACTTATGAGCCTTTTGTTGATGTGGTCCACCACTCTATTTCGTTTGGAGCTTTTATTAAAGGCAAGAATCGTAAGCGGTTTTGTTATATTATTTGGTTAGTTATGACATAGTATTTGACACATACGTAATAATTTCATTATTAGGAGAATTCATGTAAATGTTTTGTCGCTACTGAACCACATTCATTATATTTCTTAATTTTAGTTTGTAGACTGTTTAAAGTCCCACGCTAAGAGTACGTTTGATTCGCAAAGTAATAAGTACAGGACAACACAGTATAGGACAAAATAAGTTAGTATAGGACAAGACAAAATTGTATCGAAGATAGATAGGGAGATAATTTTTTTATATTTGAAAATAAAAAGGGTATTTTTCGTATTTTTTATAGTTGTACTGTGGACAAAAAGTTGTCATGTGGTTTAGTGAAGGACAAAAATTCTTGATTTTGTCCTGTCCCTTGTTACTTATTTTGTCCAGTCCCATGACCAGTTTTTAAATCAAACAGAGTACAAAAAGTTGTCATGTCCAATCCCCTGTTTTTTAGCAGATCAAACGCACCCTAAAGCATCTTTTTCCCAATGGTATAATAATCTCTTAGTTCACTTTAGTAGCTTTTAATTAACGGGGTTCCTTTGTTCGTATTAGATGTATTTCTTATAATTCAAATTTACTTATAAAAGAAATCTGATGTATTTAAACTATGAACTAAATATATTAATATTTTTGGTACATCCAAAAATTGAAGCTTAACTGACAAAAAATATCAAAATTGTTAGGCCAAATATCCATGATCGGGTTCAATTCAAAGTCACTCAACTAATATATGTTTGAGTTTATATTAACTTTGTCATTTCGTCTATATAAAATAATTTATACCAATATATATATATTCTTGGAACCTATAAATATTATTTTTTTTGAATTTTAGTCCTTAAAAAAAGGTGTGCCAATTTTTAATCTCTATTTTCAATCATCTTTTTTTTGGTATGGTTATTTTCAATCATCTATGTGTTTAATAAAAAAAATGAGAAAGTGTTTTTATTTTTACAAATATCATCGGAAAGTGTTGAATGTTGATCTCTACTTTTCAGTCAAGTGGGCCCATTTTCAGTACGTTAGCATTCATTGATGTTTAATTTAAGGAAGGGGCTCATTTTTTCAGCATTCATTGCCTTAGATGTTTAGTTTAGGTGGCTCATTTTTTCAGCACTCATTGATTAACTGTAACTAGGGATGATAATGGGTAGGGTCGTGGGCGGGTTTGACACTACCCAAACTTGAACCCAAACTTAAAGAAGTTTTTGGGTGGCAAAATAGCATTTAAACTAACGGGTTTGAGTTTTTTCTACCCGAACCCGAACTTTTATTAACAAAATTAAAAAAAATACGGAAAATTCAACGAAATTACGGTCTACAACATGCTAACATTGTTTTCAACATTAAAATAAGGATGAAAAATAGTGTACAACGTTAAAATAGTCTACAATATGCTAATGTAAGAAAGATAATTATATAATTTAATATATAATAAGTGTGGTTTCGGGTGTGGGTTTAACACAATCCAAACTCAAACCCGAAATATCGAGTGTCACCCGAATTCAAACCCAATCAACTCGGGTTTTACCCGTTGACTCGGGTTCGGGTTAGGGCGGAACCCGCGGGTTTGAGTGATTTTGCCATCCCTAGCTGTAATCAGTGCCATCTTAGAGCCAAGGCATCATAGGCTCCATTCTTGGGCCTCAAAAAAATAGAGGCCTAAAAATAATTTTTCTTAGGTAGTTATATGACTAGATCCAATCTATATTTAGTCCAAACAAAGTAAAAATATCTAACAAAATTAAATAGAGTTTTTTTAAATAGCTAAAATGTATTTTGATGATATTAATCATAATAGAATACCTTTTGTTTATGTTAGTTACAAAGATAAAAGACTAATTTTAAAGTTGTGAATGTTATTTACAATTTAAATAGATGTTTTTTTTAAAAAAAAATTAGTATAAATTTTTTATTAGGGTCTATTTTAGTTATTTGTTTGGGACCTCTAAAATGTCAGAATCGGCACTGCTCGAGGTAAAAAGATATTTAAGTATATAAGTTGTTGTTTTTACAATGCACTCTTAAATAGTAATGTTGTACATCTATTTTGTTCCCATCAATTGTTCTTATAACACGTGTCCACCTTTATTGTACATCCATTATCATCTATACAATAATCTTAAGTTTGGTGTGTATAAATAATATGACACCAAATTAATGAGTGTTGATATGAGTGATAATTACTTGCCAATGACAAAATAATGTTGAATTTTTTAAAATTACAAATTAGTCCCAATTTTTCAATTTTGACCAAAAAGATTTAAACTTATAAAAGTATCTCAAAAATATTTACAATGAAAAAAAATTTATCACTACATCTAAACAAAAACATTTAAAAAGAAAGAGAATTCAATTAAATTATTTGAATTGCCTAGAATTTTAAATTTTTTAAAATTTACAGTAATATCAATTAAAGACACGCAACTTAAATGACAAGTCATTAGAAACCCAAACAAATAAAAAAGAGGGACCGACGTTTAAACCTCGATCATAGATATTTATCCTTACAATTTTTATCTATTTTTATTAGTTAATTTAGGACTTGTAGACCTTCTTATTCTTTATCGAACTTTACTTAGTTTTTGACATGAATTTTTAATTACCACCGGACCATTTTCTAGAAAACCAAAATGTTAAAAGAAAATATAAACCCATTTTAACAACACGTGGCTTGAATTTTATTTAATATATGACAATTTACATTTTTCACGATAGAATCTAATAGAAAAAGTTTTCCAAATTTTTCTGCATCAGTAAAGCATAGGTTCTTAAAGCTAAAGTTTGCACTTAAATATTTAATAGACCTTACAAAGTAAATATATTTTCATAATCAATTAATTGGTTATAATTAAAGTAAATATAACCAATATCAGTAAGATTGTGAGTTGATATCATAGTGTAAAATAAATAGGAAGAAAACTCATAAAAAGACACATAGATTCCACATTGTGAAGGGGCCAAATTAAGAAATGAACCCTGGAAAAGTTCAAATCAGTAGCGGTGCCAGGACCCCGGACTAGTGGTGTAAAATATATTATCGTGTAAAAAATTTATATTGTCGATAAAAATCACAATAATCAAATAAATAACTTTCAATCCTTTCAATAATAAAAATCTAAATGACTTTCAATGTATGTTTATTATTAAAGTGAAATGTTTTATTGTCTAATAATAATTATGAAAAAAAAATGACGATTCTATCATATATTATAACTAATTGGCAATATAAAATATTTTTATAATTAAGAAAATCATTTATGAGAAGGAACAAAGAAAACATGTGCACGCACGCGTGTACGCACGCATGCATGCACATACATATGAAAAACATTCTCCAGTGATCATATAGTGCTCCAGTGATGAGAGCTTCCACTATTCCAGTGCTTATAATCATAGAACCATTTGAAGCCTTGGTAATGTTGAGTATATAGCTTCCACCTCCATATGCTTCCGTGGAAAGTGTGGGTTGAAAGGTTTCAACTGATCCTAGAGGAAAGTATCCTCTGCACACATGGCCTTTTATGAGATATTGTTTCTCATAAGCTGGCCGGGACTGAATCATATGGATTGGAATTTTTACAAAGGCATCATCGTCCGGCATGAAAAGTGTCATGCCGAAACCTCTTTCGTAGGCTCCAAGGTCAGTTTCAACCCCGAAGGACTGAAGAAATTCAGCTACAATGTAAAAGTTCTTACGGCTTAGCAGAAGTTCTTACGGCTTAGCAGTGAAGGTGAAGCAAAGAAGAAGAAAAACAACAATGCTTTGAAGCTTTGCCATTGATGATGAGATAAGGGTGAGATAGGGTGAGTGAGAGAGAGATTGCTAAGTGAGAGAGAGAGAGAGAGAGAGAGAGAGAGAGAGATTGCTGGGTGAGATGAAGTTGAAATGAGTTGCTGGATGAGATTGCTGAGAATGGAGAATGCTACTTATTGACACGGAAACATATAATAAGAAATCGTGATAGTAGCTCACAACATGTCCTTCCAATTAATTATTGTCCTTAGCTTGATCAAATTGTTAGTGATAGGAATTGATGATTATATATGATGAGGGTGAAAGATGAAGAGAAAACTCAGAAAACAGAACTAAGAGAAGATGAAGAAAAAACTCAGTAAACAGAATATTGTCAGGGCCGGTCTTTGGGCTGTGCAAGCAAGACTTTAGCTTTGGACCTCAAATTTTTTGGGGCCTCCATATTTTTTTTAAGTCCATCATTATTGTATGTAAAGAATAATTATTATCTCAACGCAATCAGAATTGTAGAATTTGATGTGGTGCAGTGGCAAACTGTTTAATTCTAACTTGAATGAGCGCGCGTGTGGCCATGGGTTCGAATCATTTTTATTACACTTTTTTATCTACTTTTCTATTTTAAATTGTAATAAATCATTAGAAAAACTAAAAACTAACAAATTTGTTTTCTTTTGCAAAATAAAAGTATTTCTTACTATAAATATATAGAATCACTCCTTCACAATTTTAATTTTTAAAAAAACTATATTTTGTTAAAAATATAAATTAATTAATAAAAATAAAATTAGGGGTCCACTTTTGTTATTTGCCTGGGACCTCAAAAAACTCGGGACCGGCACTGGCTGTAACTTTAAGTTATCTATATATTTTTATAAGTATATAGAAAAATGTTAAAATGTACTCTTATGAAACGTTTTAAATATTTAAATGAAGAAATTTTATTTTCAAAATTATATATTGAAATTCTCAAAAGTTAGAATATTGATTTTAATTTTAAAAATTTACTACTTGTAGCATCTTAAAATGTTATAGATAACACACACACACACATATATATATATATGACCCAAGAACATTTGAATGAGATGATAAGGAATCTCTTTCAGTTTAACTAGAGGTCATGAGATCGAAACCAGATTTAAAAATGTAGCACTGTTAAATTCTTTTGAAAGAGTTTTAACCACCCTTTGTGGTCCTACCTGACTCAAAGGATTAATCTCTACAATTATAGGAAGAGGACACCCAGTTCAAACTAATATATAGGGTTTGCTAAGTTAGAAAGTCTCCTGCAACATGTTTTACTTCCGCGTCCCCACCCATTTCTTACGCGCCCACCACCCACCCCCTATTTCTCAGCGCCCCCCATCCCCCTTTTTTGGAATTTTTTTTAAACCTTTGACCAACGATTGGATCACGTTGCAGATCTTATCGCCGCCAGTGGAGACGCGAGTTTAACAGATTTAAATAGTGGATCGCTTATACAGTTATACCATTGGCGATCAGAAATGAGAAACTTGATATTCTTAAGCTTCTAGTAGCTTCTAGATGCAGAATCAATGAATCGGTAGATTTTGTTTTTGCACGAAGCTGCAGCTTTAGATTGAATCGATTTTGTTGTGAATTCTTTGAATTTCATCATAAATTCATATGGAGATCATAATTCATCAAAACTATGCATAACAGCTGGCCATCCAGAATTGAACAAAATAAGATGGAAAACAATATTCAAATCAAATGCATTTGGCATATCAAAATTTAAGATTATGTTGCACTAACAATAATATAAATTAAATTAGATATTACTAGTCACAAAAATGTAACAGAAGCAGAAACTATAAAACAAAAATGTATCTGAAGAACAAGACAAATTGTTCAAAATTGTTGGTAAATGACATCCCATGAATCATTTCCCCGAAACTATTTACCAGCCACACCAAGGGTGCAGGTGCAACATGTAAAGGTTACAATAATCAAGGCCAAATGTACAGAAGAAATATATTTACAGTGCATCTTCCAACTTTAACAACATTCTTCGCCATCAGCAAAACAAACAATGTACTTCCTCTCCTTACTAAAGCATCCTTGGAGATGTTAGTTGTCTCTGCTTCTATGCACGTCCTTCTCCACGAGGCATTTTCTTGGAACTCGCTGCGACAAAATTTTATTCAACAAGTCAATATATGAAAGGAGAAGTTTGATACACAGGAATCTCAAATTTTAATGGCATTAATCAAGAATATGATCTCAATATAATAACCAACAAATTTAAAAGCTGTTAATATGCTATATGTTCTTATAAAAGTAATAAAACATTTCGTTGAAAAGTTAATTAGAACTAAGCTTTGTTTATTTATCATACTGAAGGAAATTTAATATCAACTTTATTTGCATTTACAAGGGCAATATTGTTGAAGTTATATGGGGTAAAAGGTATAAAGTGAGTTTTGAAATTGTAGAGTAACTTCAATGGAACTCTCCTAAATTTAGCACTTAAGTTGATCCCATGTGTATACATAAGGTACCAAACAACAAAAGGAAACTAGAATCTCCTAGAAATAATTAAAAAAAAATGAAACTAAATATTTTCCAACAAAAGGTTTATTCTCCATAACAGGATCTCAATATTTGAAACCAAATCCTGAGTCCAAGGGAATTGTGTTCGACTCTTTGTAGTGTAGAACAATAATATTAGAAATAAAGAGAAAGAGAACATACTGTCTTCAACATCCTTGATCTGGTAATAGTGAGGGGCAATCTCCAACAACCACTCTGGCTTTAACTCTGTGATCTGCAATAACAATACACAGTTTAAGCTACTCCCAAACATCCATGAAGAAAAGTCAGAAAACATTTGAATTACTTAACCATACCTGTCTCATATATTCCTTGGTTGTCAGTACCAGTTCATGGTACACAACCCATCTTGGAAGAATCTGGAAAAATAATCAAAGTGAGAAAAACATTGTTAGAAAAAAATGGATCTTTTTTTTATAACACAGAAATCCTGTTAGTGCCTTTGGAGTAAGGTAAATGCAAATCCCTCCTTGGAGCTGGAGGGAGGTACATGCAAATCCCTTTTAATGTGTTCTTTGAGACCTAATGTCTTTCCTACCTTGGATTGGGGCACCATTCCCTCACCCTAAATTTCTAATAAAAAAATAAATTAAATTTTTCTCATACCCCTTAACAAAATAGTATTGTAGAAGAAAATATCTTCGTAGCATTGATATTTGAGACTGCTATGGCAAGAACTTCATAGCTCCGGGTTATAAAATTAAAAGAGAGGATGAAGTAGTCAATTAAAAAAACATATCACACTAGGATAAGAAATATTTTGTGAGATTTTAGATAAAAGGAGAGAAATAATAAGAAATATTATTATAGGGAAATATGTTTGATACTGACTTGATGAGATATACTAAATCCTATTTATAGGGATGTAATGACTCAATCGTAAATCAAGAACAAATAATAATAATAATAACAATAATAATAATAATAAGTAATATAAAATCTAATCCTATAATATTTTATATTATTCTAACAGCAGTCAATATAGAAAATGGAAGTACCTGTGCAAGCCCCGAACTCGGATGTATGTGAACAGTCTGTGCATGTTTAAGTGTCCGATATGATCCATTTTTTTGCAATTTTGCAGAGTGTGGAAAAAATCCTACAGTGGTTAAAAAATGAATAAGCAGGATGAAAAAGGATTCTTAATGCAAGTGATGATTACAAGTTTTAAAAGTTCACCAGATGTTATCGATTTCTTGATGGCATCTAAATCATTAGTATTTGTAGTAAGCTCGATCTCAACCCTGTCTAAAAGACCCGCAAGTTGATCACGGATATCTCTTGCCTGTTTCATACTCCTTACCTAAACATCAAAATAGCACCACGAATATTAACCCTACAAATCGACATGTAAGATGAGGAGTACTTGAGTTTTATAAGCTCTTATTTAACAATAATATTTAGTCAAAGTGGAACTTAGCTTTTTCCTAATATAAAATAAGAATAAATGCAAACAAACCAGAGGTAGGGAAACCAAGAAAAGTGAAAAACCAGCAAGAATTTGAATCTAAATGGTCACTCCTTCGACAGGATCCATGGTAACACATTATAGTGTTGTTTAATCTATGTAGTCAAACCCCACCAGGTGGGAAAAGGCTATGGTAGTAGTTGTTATAACGTCAATAATTAAAAAATGATAGCATTCCCATCTTAAGTAACCTCAAGATATATACAGGAGTGATAGAGAGACAGAGAGACCAAGAATAAATAAAAAACAACAAAGCGGCAGATTCATCAAAAATGAATCTTATCAGTCTTTATCCAAAATGACCGAGAGTATCGACTGCTTATGTTGTACGAACTAAATAAACTGGCTAAAATTAAATTTAATATTAGTAAAATAAAGAAACGTTTCTAAAATATAACACCACTTTACTTCCCTAATTATCTCCACTACTTTTCATAGCAAAGAATCATACCTGTATATAATTTTCATAACACCATTGTGTTGAATAATTGGTCTCTTTCCAAGAATTGTAGACCTGGAAAAAGAAAGAAAAAAATAACTAGTGAGGGCCAACAACAAACTAGAACAAGGAAATATATTAATAGCAAATTACAACCTAACAAGGATACATATGCATGCCCCCAAGATTGACAAAACATTCCATCTAGATAAAAAGATAGGTTCACAACGGGAACAATGATAAATATTTTAAAATAACTAGGTAAACAAAGGTGTGTTCACTGATAGAATGATATGAATACAGAATATCCTACTCCATGTATTGGAGAGAACTAGAGCCCCCGTCCTAATTTCCACTTCAAAATCAAAGACATATCTTTATTCTTTCCCTGCTATAATTCATATTATGTTATTTTCTATCTTACGAGTTCTAACTAATTAACTAATGGCAGGGGTTCTGCTAATGTATAAACACAAATACTCAATGTGAACTGAGATCAACAATTGTGCCTCTCATTTCCTAAGATGCACAAATGAAAATAGACTAGTCAATAACCAACTAAACACAAAAATTCAAAAGCAATTTAACCTTTAGCAATGCAATATGGTCTCCAACATTTCCAGTGTGAAAATTCAGCCTTGCATTGTCTGCATGCACTTGTTTATCCTTTGGACGGTAAAATATTGAGTTACCAATAGAAAGCATAGCAGCAATTGAAATGATGTCTTCTGAACACTTGTATTTTTCTGAAACCACTATCATTTTTGACAACATAGGATCAACTGGGAACTCTGCCATCCGTCTACCTACCTTAGTTAACTCCCCAAGCTTATTTAAAGCGCTTAAAGCAAATAGAAGCTCCAGTGCTTTCAATAAGGCCTCAGCGGGTGGAGGATCCATAAATTCAAAGTGCAACAAGTCATGAATACCAAGACTTTTTAAAGTCAAAACTACATTTGTGAGGTTAGTCCGCTGTATTTCTGGTACGGTGTTATCTTCCAAATCATTTTGATAATTGTATGCAGTATACAACCGGAAGCACTTTCCAGGACCTGTTCTTCCAGATCGACCAGCTCGTTGCATTGCTGAGGCTTTAGAGATGGGAGACACTAGTAAAGACTCCATTCCAGTTTTTGGATTATAACTTTTCATTTTAACAAATCCTGGATCAATGACATACTTTATTCCATCAATTGTCAATGATGTTTCTGCAATATTGGTAGCAAGGACAACCTTTCGTGCACCTTCCGGAGTTGGTTCAAATATTTTAGCTTGTAGTTCAGTTGGTAGGTTGGCATATATAGGACATATAATTAATTCAGCAATTTTAGTCCCTAAGCCTCTAGTTCGATGCTTCAAGATTTCTTCAGCTGTTTCAATTTCTTCTTGACCAGTAAGGAATATCAATATATCTCCAGGAGGTTGAGTAACATGGATTTGAAGTGCCGTGACAATAGCTGCATCTAAGTAGTCAGCTTCTGGTGCTTTGGTAAAGTGTATTTCAACCGGATACCTTCTCCCTGGAATTTTGAATATTGGAGCAGAATCAAAGTAATCACTGAACTTTTCTGCATCAAGTGTAGCACTTGATATCAGCAACTTGAGATCAGGTCGGAAGCGAGAAATATCCTGTCATAAAAATTATAATGTTAGATCTATAAATCATATTATTTATTCAATTAACTGAGCGCATGCTTTAAATGCATCTAGGTATGGACTATAACCAAAAATAAGAATCATTGCACAAGTTAGAACAAGTTAATACACGTGATCAACATCAAATCAGTCGGATAGCAAATAATTGTACAAAAGCATGCAAAAAATGTCTTCAATATCCCAATCAAGATACTGATTGTTCAAGGAATAAAATTATATCATCTAAAATTCAACTCACTTTGATATAAAGTAAAAAAAATTAAGAAAATCTGACGACTCACCTTTACCAATGCAAACAATATATCAGTTGAGAGTGTTCTTTCATGAGCCTCATCCACCATTACAACACTGCAGTATTAGAAAACACAGTAAGAGAGACCAACCATAAAGCATCCAACCTTACCCTGAATCCTAATCCAATATACTCACCTATAACTTGCCAGATCAGGCTCACCAAGAAATTCTCTCAGTAACATTCCATCTGTCATATATTTCAGAATAGTCTTGTCCGATGTGCAATCCTCAAAACGGATGGAGTACCCAACCTTTAAAAAGAAAACTTTGAATTAATCATAACTAATATTTAAAAAATTAAGTTGGAAAAAGAGATATATTTATGATTTAATTCTTTATTAATGAAAGCCTCATGCTTCCCATATAGTGTCATATTTGTAGTTGTACCATCTTTAAGTAGTAAGAAATTTTAAAGAAAGTAGCCATACTGCAACCAACACTGAATCTAAAATTAAAACATTGAAAAATGAAGATAGCCTACCTCGTGTCCTAGTTTAACACCTAATTCGTGAGCAACTCGAGCAGCCACACTCATAGCAGCAACACGGCGTGGCTGAGTACATGCAATCTGTACAAAAATACAACAATTTTAAATCTTCTTTCCAATGCCTATGAAAGTCATAATTACTTCAGGGGATGGGGAGAAACACAACAATTTGCAACTGAATGACACAAGCATAAAGCAACAGGTGTATAGCTATTTGTTCCACTAATGACAAATAATAGTTGGCAACAACAAAGCAGAAATAAGTAAAATCAAATATCAGCTAAGGAAAGTAATATTGACTCAAGAATATCTACCGATGGTAAAAATAAAAGTAGATATAATATAACAAGGACATCAAATGAAGGTTTTAAATGACCTAACCTATTGTACAAACATAAAAAATTAAAAAAGATATCAAAAAATCAAACCACACCATTCCATGTTTTGTGTAGCCAGCTTCATGAAGATATTGGGGAATTTGTGTAGTCTTTCCAGAACCAGTTTCACCAACAATTACAAGTACCTATTTAAGGAAATTATCAAAGGTTAATTCAAATTAGTATTTGATTATATACATGACAATGTGAATGAAAAGGTAATGGAATCACACTAAGACAAAAGACAGTTCACTGACAACAGAGATGATATTCATTCCTCAAAAGACAGTTCATTGACAACAGAGATCAAATTCAATGAGCAGAATAAAAAATGGGAGAGAGAGAGAGAGAGAGAGAGAGAGAGAGAGAGAGATTGAAAAGGGAGAGGTAACTATGCCTGGTGGTCCTGAACAGCTTTGAGCAATTCATCCCGATAAGCGTAAATGGGTAATTTTTTCCTCTCCTCCTGAAAAAGGAAGTCGGAAAACTATATGAATATAACATTCAAGTTTTAAATGGATAACTAATAGTAGCATCAAATCATCATTTTCCTTCTCAAAGAAATAAAGTTCAATAACAGATCATTTTAATTAGTAACTACTTTACAATACCAGCCACACTATTTCCTACTATTATTGACAACAACAGTTCTTTAGCTCAAAATAAAACCTCGACATCCTCTATTTCCCGCTATTCTACTTTGAAATTTGCTCATACTGAAAATCCAAAGATGGCCTTCTAGTATTGTAAGATCAAGGTATTCACATGCAATTGATCACCAAAACCAGAACTCACAGTAGATTTCACACGAGAAATATCAAAACCGAATTATTTCAAGTGTAATATTGCAAAATTCAGTTTGTAGCTACATAGCCCGAGAACCTTGGCAATGTACGACATAAATGCAATTTCATTATCCACCCTCACATGCAACGTAGGTCTGGGTCTAATTCCCACAACATGACTGCAAAATCTAGTTCTTAATATCATGTTAAATGGGTTTGGATTTCACTCACAAAGCTAGCTCAAAAAATGAGGATGCTTAAACACATATATACATTGCACAATCTGAGAACCTTGGAAATGTGGGACAAACACACTTAAATTTTAAAATCTATTTAAAAACAAATAACTAAAGTGCACTGACTCTATTTTCTAAGATACATTGGTGTTATTCTACTTATATAAAAGCAAATTTAATGCTATTTTTAAAGTGTAACAGTAATTTTATTCTATTGCAACAAGATGTAAACAAATCTTCCAAGTAAAGGAGAAAATAGATGTTAATGGTCCATATTTAATTGAAAATGGCTCTTCCAAGCTCTATTCTCCATCATTTTATTTATTTTTATAAAATAGAACAGTGATAAATATTTTCAATTCATTCATTATAACACTATTAAACACTTATGGAATGAAACTGTTGATTATTCTAAAAAAAATGTAGATCCACTGTGGTGCCTGTCAAATCACTAACACATGACAAAGCCACTATTAATTGAATTATTGAAATGCTACCTGAAGTGCCTCTGCAGCTGTCTTCGCTTTGGACTTTTCAATTGAATCTGCCATCTCATCGTAATCAAACTGCAAAGCAAGTATGGCTTAAAAACCAGAATATCGCCATTAAACGCCATGAGTCAAATTGAGTCATTAACATACCTTATCTCCATCCATCACTGATGCCTTGATAAAATCAATCTGGTCCTCGAACACAAACCTAAATAAATAAAGTTATGATCAGTAATGTGCGCACTCAAAGAAAGATACATAATTAATCACATACAATGCTACACCTAAGAATAAAAGAGTTAACACATTAGTGTCATCCAATAAGTAACAACAGAACCAGATTGCAATATAACATTAAGCAAAAATTGTTATTAAATGAACAAACTTACTGGTAATCATCAGAGGCTTGTTTTTTATTTTTGGAACCATACTTCAGCGTGGCTTTTCCTGGAAGATATTATCAAGAATGCACAAATATGAAAACACAGAAAAAGAACAAGGATTTATTTTTTCAAAGTGTGGATAATATAAGGAGCAATCCTCCTGCCTATGTTTGCCTAGGTGTGCCTAACCGGTTTCAAGCCCGGATAAAAGGAGACAGCTGTGTTAGGCATATTAGCCAACGTAAACATTCATCAAATCTCTCTGACATGTATAATGGTGCCTTGACTAGTGTTAGGGAGGGGTCACAGAAGATTTTCCCATAACAATCGGACTACAATAAGGATCAAGTCTGAGTCCTTATCCTTTTACTTGGATTTTGAATGTACTTACGTAACGGAACACATCCAAGAGGCAGCATCAAGATGCAATGCTTTTTGCCGATGATATAGCCCTACTTGGAGAGTTGAGGGAGGAATTAAATGGGAGGTTGGAGAGTTGATGGGCGAATTAAATGGGAAGTTGGAGACTTGGAAACGATTTTCTGAAGCGTACAACTTCCACCTTAGTAGAAGCAAGACAGAGTATATGGAATGCAATTTTAGCAAAAGGAGAAGCATTTCTAGCTTAGAGGTGAACATTGGAGATCATGTCATACCACAAGTTACACCGTTTAAATACCTTGGGAGTTGGGTCCATAACGATGAAGAAAATAGAAAGAGGTGTAAATCATTGTAATCAAGCGGGGTATTTGAAATAAAGGAGGGCCTCAGGTGTTTTATGTGATACCAAAGTACTACTCAAGATGAAGGAAATCTTTTATCATATAGTCGTAAAACCAAAGATGTTGTATGGAACAGTATTGGGTGGTAAAAAAACGACACGAAAATAAAATAAGTGTAGCCGAGATGAGGATGTTGTGTTGGATGTATGGTAAGGCTAGATAGGATAGGATAATAGATTTAGAAAAGACAACATTAGAGAGTTGGGGAACACCTATCGTAGAAAAGATGGTGGAAACTCGGTTAGGTGGTATCGGCAAGTAGAGAGGAGGCCTGTGGATTATGTACTAAGGAGAGTAAATCAGATGAAGGGTGGTCAAACCACTGGAGGCAGAGGAAGATCGTGAAAAACTATAAGAAAAACTATTAAGAAAGATTTAGAGATTAATAAGTTGAATAGGGATAATATATATGATAGAACATTGTGGCATCTTTTAATCTATGCAGCCGAACCCATTTAGTGGGATAAAGCTTGGTTGTTGTTGTAGATATTATAAGTTGCACAATAATACGGAGATATTTACCTATCTGATGGTCCTCCCATGCCTCTTGTTCAGCAAATGGATTCATCTTTTCCTCAGCATTTGTATCCCTATAGAAGATAAACAAAAATTAAAGATGTTCGATAAGGCTAAGGGAGAATCAGATAAAGTGAGAGATAATCTAGTAGAGTTTAATCTGAACTATTCTTGTATATTCAATCTGAAAGTGATAGATTACATTCTAGAATAGAAAAATGCAACTAACGTCAAACTGAACTGCCAGCTGTTATTAACTGTAAATAATAGAATTCTGACTGGGGGAGGTTAGAGTGTTGGGCTAAAGCCCTAACCTCTTAATATAATTCAGCCGTTATGACGAAATACATGACAAACTGTATCATGGTAATAGTTCATATCTGATTCTCTTTTCATTCTATTTTTATATATTTTTTCAATTGTAGTGAAGATCATGTGGTAAGTGAAAACCTGTAACGCTGAATTGCTACAGCAAATCTTTTTTCTTGATTGACTCCACCTTCCTGATCATAGGCGTCTGGCATTCTATACTACAATTCCAGAAGAACACAAGGTTAGCAAAGACATATATGTGTATTTAGCATAACACAATCCCTAATGTCAAGGTCTCAAGGATCCAATCCCTATTTTCCAAAAAGACTAGAGATTGTAATATTTTTATACATATTCCATAGCAAATGAGAATACCATATGATAAAACTACACAGATTCAGTCAAGGCACTAAAAATCACCAACAGAGAGCAAAAGCATAACAAGAAGGGTTAAAAATATGTCTTTAATCCCTACAAAATAACAGTCATTCAAATTTTGGTCCATATAAATATTTTATTCATGTTTAATCCCTCTATTTAACAAAAAATTGTGTTTTTAGTCTCTCAGAAGAGATTAAATTTAAAACATAATTTTTAATAGTGACTTAAAGATGAAGGGGTGACATAATCACAAAATTTCTTATTCAAAAAAAGATTATTAAAATTTTATTAGTGATTTAAAGATGAAGGCCTGCAATGTATTTAACCGTAACAAAAATAGTGGCAAATAGCTTATCTTGAATTAATAAAAAAAGTGACTACATTTTAACAATGATCAACAATGAAAGAATAAAAAATCTGATCCTGATCTAACACTTATTATTCATGAAATACAAACTTATTGATTACCTCATTCACATTGTCAGCCTCCTCTGACCGCTTTTTTATAAGTTCATATAGCTCTTTCTTGTGCCTGGGAACAAATAGAAAACTTAACAACTTTTTCACTCTAAAAATACAGAAGATATATCTAACATATTAGTGAATATAGAGCTCTTTAAAAACTCTGCATAATGATGGAAGGTTCTAGCTCTCATGTACAAATGCTGAATACACAAGTATGCTTCTTATTCACTTAACAAACAGGTCGGACATGTTAATTAATTAGATAACAATGTAAAGAATCTGTTTCAAGCATGGTTATACATAGTGAATAGCACACTTGTGATGATGTGAGGCTTGTAAAGCACTGGACGATAACATATAGAATAGTGCACCCATTTTGAAATATGGCACGTACAAAAGACAAATATTATGATATATTTCATATAAAAGAAAACAGCATCCTCGTCTTAAGGACTTAAACATCCAGAACACTTATAACTTTAGTGTTAATACTTATTACTAGAAACAGAGAAAACTAAAAAGTACATAGATAGAGCAAAACAAAGAATCAAAATTCAAACATCTATGCCTCTTGCATGAAAGAGAAACGAGGAAAATTACATCTAGAAACATCTAGCAAGGATATCCAACCTCATGGTAGATGACAAATTAACCGAGAAGCCAAAAACTCACTCCCATAATGTATTTACTTAGACACACACCATCAAAATGAGGTACGCAGAATGATAGAACAAAGACGAAAAATCAAGGAGTTCAGCATCATACAGAGATTGAGAAATGGTTTCAACGCACAGAAGATTATGGAAAATTGAGGAGTTCAGTAAAGATTTCACAAAAGGAGTGTATGCTAATTTTCATTTTATCAAATTATATACCGCTATTACCATACTAGTCAAAGAAAAATTGCGACTTTTAAACAAAATTACGGGAATACTCGATGTATTCCTAAAAATTAAAATACCAGAAGACAATAAGAGAAAAAGGATAAATCTCAACATTCAAATAGTTTAAAAATTATGGGTAAAGCATTTCCTTTACATAATATGCATCACACTACTTTTTACAGGGAAACACCTTCAAAGAAATAAAAATGCATCATCATAAAGTAACAAAAGAAAAATTGAAGGAGAACTCAAAAAAGCAACTAGTACCTTAACTCACGCTGTTCCACTTCTGAAAGCTTCACACCGTCAAAGAGATATTGCTCATCTTCTATATCATCTCTGGAATAATCATGCAAAAGGTTATCAAATTCAACTAGAACACCAAGGAAAAATAAGCATTCTAATTTAGAACACATAATATCTGTGTCCAACATACCAAATATTAATTTGTTCATCAAAGAAATATAGAACTGGAAACGACTGTAAAGTCGAGAAAATAAACATAATGGAAGTAGAATCATACCTCAGTTCTTCTAATTTCTTTTCCTCCCTTTTCTTTAAGTATTCTTGTCGTGAATACTTTCTGAAACAGCAAAAAACATTAAGTGAAGTGTCATACTTCAAGCCAACTTTAAGACATCAAAACTCAAAAGCACATCTTATTTAATCATGCTAAAAAAGTAAAAAAAAAACAATGTACTCTTATGCACTATATGTTTTCTGCTATTTGGGCAAATCACACCAACGGATAATATCAAAAAATCCAAATTTCAAAGGATTTGTGAAGACTGAAGACTGGTCTTAAAGAGGATTTGTGCAAACAATGTACTCTTATGCACTATATGTTTTTTTCGGTAAGACTTAGTAGTCTGCCTCTTAAATAGCCCGAAAAAATATTTTTCTTCTTCTGGAACTTATCTTAACAACTACACAGCAAATCAGATAATTCTGTGGTTCCTATTACTGCTAAAGATATAGTATTTCCATACAAAACACAACCAAAAAAATATATAATAGCAAACCTCAAAGCATGCAAATCATCCTGCTCTGCAGCATTAGATCTTCGAATTGCTTCTTCTGTTGTAAGAAAGATTGAACAAAGACAATAAAATCAACATGTAGATATAAAGACACATTTAATCTTGCATGTGCGAATGTACACTCAACAATCCACTGGCATACCTTCCTCCTTTCGTGTTAACTTTTGTTCAGTCAACTGATAAACAAGAAAAAATCAAACAATCAGAATGAAGCAAACCAAGAATCTTACAAGATGTAAAAGCAAAACAAGTTCCTAAAATTATGGGCAATTGTATGGTCTAACATGCCTTTTAAGGCTGATAATAGTTAACCAGAAAGTCTTCTCTTTTCAGCACAATGATATAGGCTAATATCTGAATCAGCCTTAAGCCAGAATAACTTGCATATTAACACTAGAAATTTTTAATTGGTGGGCAGGGGAAAAATAAAATGACATTCATTACAGCAATAACCAGACATAATAGATGAAACAAAGATAAGCCACATGATAAAATTACTATATCTCGAAAACAGAAACTGGTAAAGAGTCAATGGACATTACTACCCATCTTCCACACATTATTACCCATTCTTTCGAACAAATTTTCTTCTTCTTTTATCCACAGGAAATATTAATGTAAATACTACCAGGGCCAGCCCAACATATAAGAGGCCTAAGGCAAATTTCATGATGAGGCCTTTTCAAAGACTACAAATATTTTAGTAAAAATTACAAAACTTTGGTTTAAATTTTTGTTAAATATGTTTTAAGATACAAAATTGTTTTTATTAAAATATGAATTGGCAATAAAATCAGTTGATCTAATAAGTAATAACTGTTGAGACAACATAAATTTTAGATGAGATTGTTAATTTTAATTTGAAATTAGTAAAATATGAAGTAATTTATTTTACTTTTTTGGAGGCCTAAGCTTATTTCCTTGGTGGCCTTACCCTTGGGTCGGCCCTGGATACTACTAAGACACCAACTTAAGCACAATGGTATCAACCAACAAAAGCAGATGAATAAAAGAAAGCCTTCAAGTATAATTGACCAAATAAATGCAACTATTAATGATTACCTTCCGTGTTGCTGCAGCATCTCTTTCTCTCATGTGCTGCACTAATTCCTCTTTCTCTCTTTGATCTTTCAATCTTTCTTCTTCTGACTGTTTGCAAATAGACAAGTAATCACATCAGGAGAATTGAAGGATATTTAAGAAATAATAAGGATGCTTGTATAAAACTGATTAATAACAGATTTTTACATGCAAAGAAAGAAAAACTAACAAAGGAACTCTTTGGCGCTATCGACAAAAACTAAACTAATAGAAAATCTTTTTTTCATTGAGAGCATAATTCATTTTAAAATTTATTACCAAAAGAAAATAGAAAAAGAAACTCAGTGATCAAAAGAGTTGAACATGTATATCAAAGGTTACTGAAATGCACCCAGCTAAAAAAGTATAAATCTGACGGACAGCACAAATAAAATAATCAAACAAGGGGATATAGTGGTAATTTCATCATTGGTGGTACCGGTTGCAAAACTATGTCATTTTATAAGTGCATCTAGACATTAAAAACATAGTACCTCTGAACCACTCTCTTCATCATGGGAAGTTCTTCTCTTGACCGATCTTTCCATTTCTTTCCTTGAAATTACCTGCATTGTTGCATTTGGTCAAAATAAATCAAACTTTGTTAGAAGAAACATTGATCAGTAGCTTACCATGAGCACAAATATGAAAGTAATAGGTTATGAACACTTTGCCTCATCATCTTGATCATCTTGAACTTCAGTTTTCTTCCTGAAACGTTTTTTATGATTGTCTGCCTTTCTAGATGTAGAAGCAGTAGTTATCGACGATTTATCATCACCACCAACAGTATTGTCATCATCGATATTGTCATCATCCTTCAAAATTGTGTAAGTCCCCTGCTTCCTTGCCAGCATTGCAGCTTCTCTCTCTTGTTTTTGATATTGCTATTATAGAGCACAAAAAGATCAATAGCCAGAAAATACTAAATACTAATTACTGCTGTAAGAAAGGATTAGCTGGATATACACTATCAAAATGGCAGTATATTCAATGTGCCTTGGATCAAAACTCACATTTAGGCCGGACGATCTACGAGGAACTCTTGAGAATATTTCTTCCGCAAACGCACGGGTGTCTGTTGTTGAGAACCCAAACTCCACTAGCTTTCCTACTAAATCAGCTGGTGAAGTAGCTTGCTTGGCTGCAAAACCAAAAAGAGATTACTGAAATATAGCATGTGAATTCCAAAATACCATTCCAAAATGATTATATTAGGGTGATAAAATGATCTTAGATGAATTACATAGTCCAATCATGTACTGTACAACCGTGGGCTGAGAATATCCCAGTAGTGACATCAACTTATCTGATACCCATGTCTTTAGATTGTCATCACTCGCCATTTTCACTGCAAGGAATAAAATAAATCAGCCTAATTTTGGATTAATACATCACGGTTCATAAGAAAATGGTTATGACCATGATGTTATAAAATGTTTATCAGCACAAATAGAACTCAATCAGTAGTTGCAAATAGAAACAAAGAATATATGTAATCATTGCAAGATATGTTAATGAAAAAAGAAAAAAAAACTTGTGAAATCTTGTTTCATAGATAAATAATCCAAAAAAAATTATAATTCCCTTTTTTTTGACAGAAAAACAAATTAATTCCATTAAAAACTATTGATTTGCTTCCATTGAAATTTATGTTAGTTTAAAAGAGTAGATGATGTGGAGGGGAGGGATTTTGTTTAGTTGAAAAGAGGGGCAGACAGTAGGGGAGATAAGTCTTTCTTTGTTTGATTCATGAGGGGAGGGGAAGGGAAGAGAGAGAGATTTCCAAAAGAGAAACCAAAACCAAATTGTAAAGGATTCTGCTCCCTTCCCCATCATTTTCCAATGTGTGAAATATTAATTCCAAATTTGTGGTACTTCTCATTTGGACAAATCTCTTATCAGAGAAAAATAAACAATAACTCTTATTGCTAGTGTTCGGTACTACTACTAGTATTCAATGTTTCTAAACTGGTTTTGCCCAAAGTCAAGGAAAAGTTTCAAAAAACTTTTTAACAAGTTTAATATAAATTTAACAACTGTTGATACAGAGACAAACCAACCAAGAACCAACATCAAACACTTATGAGGATCAACAATGTAGAGAATCATATTCAAGAGAGAGCCGTATAATACAACGCAGAATGCGGATAACAGAGCTTCTAATCTAGTAATAAGAATTTTAATTTCACATATTTATGTCACTTTCAAGTTTCTACTACCACAGAGCTTCTAATTGTTGCTGTCTTGCACAAAACAATAGTACCACGAATACGAAATACATATAGCTAGCTTCTGTTTATGATCATATTTCTACTTCATTATAAATAAACAAAGCGAAACACTGGAATTTCAAGGCGTGAAATCAAATCCTACTAAATATCAAATTTAAATTATGAAATCAAACATACAATTAGGGTTTCAAGTCTCAACACAACTATTTCAATTATCTCTCATTGTTAGTTCAACCAATACACAAACATCCTTTAAACTTCAAATATAATTAATTTTCCATATCAAACATCAACAACAAGCAATTACATAGAAGAGGATCAAAATCACTATATTACACAGCTCAATAATTTTCTACCAAATCGCGCTGGAATCGCATCCTCGCGCGTGCAATAGAGAGGGAAGAAAATCGAGTAAGAAAAGGGAATAAGAAAAACCTGGAGATTTTCGCGATTCTAGGTGAACTTCAGTCCAACGAAGATCGACTTCGTTTGCGTTTTCCGGTTAGGTTTTCGTTCTCCGACTAACTATTCCGATGAGGTTTTCGATTTTCTGAGCTGATGAGTTTTGTTATAGGGTTTTAATAAATTTTAAATTGTTTATTTTTGAGGAAATAAAATAGATAAATAAAATTTAGATGTATCTTTGGGTATTTTATTTTGGAAAATGATAAACGGTTAAGGAATTAAAAATAGTATAAAAACTCTTGAAATTTATGTATTTTACTTTTATAAAGCAATTAGACACAATTCTCAATGCAAATATTACTTTTTTTTTGTAATCTTAAAAGGGCACTAGTTAACAAGACCTTTTTAATTTTTATCAAAAAAAAAAAAAAGTTTATGAGTTTTTTTCTTTGTTAAAACAAATTATGATTTTGTTAAACAATTTATAATCATAAAAAATTAGTTTTATGTGAAGAATTAGAAAAAATAATTGGTAAGGACACAAAAAATATTGAAAATTACTATCTCCGTTCCTTTTTACTTGTCGTTTTAGAAAAAAAGTCCAAAATTGGAGGGGTATATTTTTGCACCTTATTTTCCTAGTATGCCCTTTTTTAAAAACAAACAAATTTGTATACAATAAAAATTTTATTGTTTCAACAAAAACAATTATACAAAATTTAGTCAATAAAATAAAATAAAATAAGAAGGAGGATATAATAGACAAAATATAACCTAAATTGCTAAAACGACAAGTAAAAAGGAACGGAGGTAGTATATATTTCGTCATATTACTTTATTTCACTTTTTTTTTGTTTGGTACATCAGATAGATTAACCATTCCTGCTAAAATTAGATCTCTAGACCTCCTCCAATCAAACACACATGTTGAGGCAATATCTTAATACTTTTAACACGGTTTTTTTTTTGTTACATAAGAAAAGGAAAACAAAAACAAATAAACAAAAAGGGGATTACTCCCGATAGATAACTACTCCCCAAGCATCAACACCAAGGTAGGGTCAATAGCAACACTCCAATCTCGCTGCAACAATAAGCAAATGATATGAATCATATTTGCAAAAATATGATAATGTGAAACTCCCTCTTTAATCAAGAAAACCGCTTGCAAAGAGCCCGAATAGCAAGCTATTTTCCAGTAACCATTACTCCAACAAATTTAAAACAAACTTTAAAACACTTCCAAAGTTTTAACAAACATATATGCTAACACCCACCCATAACTTCACATTTGAACCCTTTTAACATTATAAAATAATGACTACATATAACACCTTTAAGTGATGCATTTATTTCCCTTTATTAACTAAACATTATTACTATCCCGCTGCCTTGCTAAGGAAGATACAATTCGGCTGCCAATCTTGGTTCTGCTTTTGCCACAAGTGGCCCTCCAAGGTATCTATCACCATTAGAATACTTGAGAAAATCAATGGTTGATACATTAGTAGCTCGACTCCAATTGAAGTCATGGAGTAACCTACCTAATAACATCACAGTCATTGTAGTTCCAAGTACAGTTCCCGGACAACCACGCCTTCCTGTACTAAATGATATGAATTTTAAATCTGGTTCCGCCAAAACTACCATAGATCCGTCATTTTTTAGATGACGTTCTGGTTTAAACTTGTATGGTTCGTCCCAAACTTTTGCGTTTCGTCCAAGTCCTTGTTTGCTTAGAAGTACATGACTCCCTTTCGGGATCGTGTAATTACCAACCATCATGTTGTCCATAGCAACATGAGGAGGATTAAATATTGTAATGGGATGAAGACGGAAAGCTTCTTTTGCACAAGCTTTCACGTAGTTGAGGTTAGGAATATCTGATTCTTGAACTAGTCTGTTTTTTCCAACCACATTGTCCAATTCTTGAGTTGCTCGATGAAGTAAATCTGGTTGGTTTATCATTTCAGCTATTGCAAATTCTGCTGCATGTGATGGATTGTCCGCTCCTCCCAGCACAAATTCCTACAAGTTACACATTGATCATTATAATTCTGATTTTGTTTGAGTTAGTAAACTAGTCCCCAAAGTTGTAGAATATGTGAAATTGTGAACAATGAATTTTACTCTAAAAATATGACAATAATGAAATTTAAAGAAAAATTGAAATAATTAAGGTGTCAGAACATATGAAGTTTATGACTTAGAATTGGTTTCTGGAAAGGTCTCAATCCTCTAATGTGATCGTTTTTTTTTTGTCGAGATCGGGGTATCACTGCCGAACGCAGTGACTAATTCCTTGCTAGATTGGAGGCACCTCGAAGGATGTGATAGTTGACCCAAGGATTTAAAGCTGCTCAATACCGCTCAACCACACCCCTTAGGTTTCTAATATGATCGCTTTAATATTAATCGTGTGTAGATATTTTGATTCACCAGCAAAACTATAAATCATTTATTGGCTGTTTTGGCTCTCATAATTTATTGAAGGTTAAAACCCACAAAAAATTAGCACTAACGGTATAAGTGTAGAGAGATTAAAACCATAATTGGGAAAAATTAACTGGCAACTACAAGCGCCAGTAAATAATATTTCGCCGATCGTAAGAGATGAGAGACATATGGATTGAGTAGGGGAAGATCAGAGATTAATTTCTAATAAGAACAAATTATCTTTTCTGATGTACTAAAATAAATGGTTTGTTGATAGTTTTATCATATTGTTTTAAAGTTGAATAATCCCTCATATTCTCTACATATTTATATATTTTGATCATGCTTATAAAAACCTGAAATTTTAAATTCTTCATTAAATTAAACTTTCAAAATAATTTTATTGACGAGACTGATTAGCTTAAAGGGAAGTCGGACATCTAAACTACACTAATAGAAAAGTTAGAAATAATGATCTAGACTAGATGGAAAAAAAATATGTACAAAACTAGATTACTAGAGAAATATTTAATATTTTTTATCTCTAAACTTTTGTCACTAGCTAGTTTTATTTTCTTGTACTAAAAGAATTTTAAATTTTATAATATTTTAAAATTTATATATTTTTAAATCAAATTGTTTGATTACAATTGTAGGAGTAAAGTTTATTTGGTTATTCATTTTAACAAGGATGCGTGTTATGTTTCGGACTATTAATTCTAACTCAAATGACATGACAATGTTGATATTGTTAGATTAAACATCTTCATTCGGGTTCAAACCCAAAACTTCAAAATGTGTGAATTTTAGTGGTAAGATTCGTATAAATGATTTTGTCTAAGTGCACAAGTGAAAAACAAAAGCGACGGTGCATGTGTAAGAGAAACAAAACAAAACAAAAATGAAAATAAAGTATTACTAGAGCTTGAGCCTTGATTTCCTCTGATGTTAGTAATGGTCTATTGTTGGCATCTTTGAGAGAGATTAGAACATCAAGTAAATCTTCTGCATCATCACTAGTCTTTGATCCATCTTTCCATTTTTCAATTCTCCTTTCAATGATTGGATCATTATACTTGTTCACAATATTCATAGCATCCTTCACCTTTCTCTCATGACCATCAATGTCAAGTCCCCTCAACAATGGCATATAATCAGAAACACAAAAAGCAAAAACATACCTAAGCAATGTAAAAATGGCATCTAAATATTCCACTTCTTCATAACCAGGACCTCCATCATTCCTACCTTCTCCAAAGTATCTCATGTTAAAAATCAATTTCCTCATCAAATTACTACAATAATGTCTTGTAGCAATCCTAACATTCACAAGACCATCATCTTTGCACTTGTTGTAGACATAAAACATGAGATTATCAGCTTCTTCATTCCTTTTATTTGTGAGCCATTGATGTTTTTGACGAGAGAACAATTCTTTGACAAATATTTTCTTCATTTTCTTCCATTGTTTACCAAAGGGTGTAACAGCTATTGTCAAGAAACCTTTGCTCATGATGTCAGTTGACATTGATATTGGTCTTGATGCAAAAACAGCATCATGTTTTCTCAAAAATTCAAGAGCAATGGTGGGAGAAGTAACCGGGATAACATGGACATTTCCGAGACGAATACATGCTATTTCAGTGTTCATTTCTTCCATCAGTTTGTGTATCCACCTAGTTGCAGGTTTGTTTGCAAGCATTTCTGGAAGATTACCAACTATAGGCCATGGTTTAGGACCTGGTGGAAGTTTGGATTTATTATGGTTCTCAATGAATAAGTGTCTTATGATTTTGATTAGCATAAAACCAAAAAACATGACATGGAAAAGAGGCCAAAAGGACTGAGGGAGTAACCAAAGGAAACTAGGAGTGTAACTCATGGCATGCATGGAAAAAGGATTTCCAAATAAAACAATAAGTATGTACAGCACTCAAAGGAACAATATGTTTGAGGTGTTGAGTTTGGTCACTTATGACTTATGAGAAGTTGGAGCCCTATTTATAATCATAAGAATAAAGGTTAATAGACTTTTATCTTAGAATGTGGGTTAGTTTTAATTTACTATATGTATTTTTTTTTTATTCCATGTGATGCGAAGATATTATCATTTATTTTATATGTTTTAAGGATACTATTTCAAGAAATTATTTATTCAAAAAGTTAAACAACATAATATCCAATGTGTTAACTTTATACATTTTTTAAAAAATTATATAAAAACTTAAGGCTTAAAGAGTGCACCGAATGCATTTTTTAGCATTTGCCATAATTAAATAGTGAAATCTTCACGATATAAAAAGTAAACCAAAACTTGTTCACATTACATACGACGGATAAAAGCATATTAAATTATAGAATAACAGGTGCGGTCTCCGTGCATGCCTTCAAGTAATTAAATTGCACAATTAAAAGTAAAATATTTTTTTTAATAAAGAGTGTAAAATGGTATTTATTTTCAAGTAATTTCTTTGCAAAAACGACAATAATTTTAAGGTGGCACCTAATCTATCCCTTCAAATTTCGAGGGTTTTTATCCCTCAACCATTCAATACATAATATTTTAATCGATATAAATTTTATAAAACACAATAAAAAGTTTATATTATATAGATCATCTTTTGTGTAAAATTTCAGACAAATCTAAAATTATTTGATATTTTATTGCGACACATCAAAATTAACGATTTGTGTGATTTTTTCAACATAGTTAAGCTTTATGTATTTCAATATCATATCAAATAATTTTGGATTTGTCTGAAATTTTACACAAATAATTTATATAATATAAACTTTCAATCCAACGGATGTATTTTAAAAAAAATTATATCGGTTAAAATTTTATTGGGTGACTGAGGACCCTTAAATCTTGAAGGGGGTAGATTAAAAAAAAACCTAATTTTAACACAGAGAGAGATAGTAATTCTTCAAAAAAAAATAGATTGAAAAAGGTGTAAATTTTGAAAAGTCCCATATTTGGTTATTTAATATTGAGGTGTTATTGGCAAACATGAAAATGATAGGTTAGCATTGATTTACTTACTCACAAATTGTTTTCCACTCATTTTATTTTATTTTTGGTTTTAACTACCAGTTTAATCTAGTTTGGGGATCAATTTTGACATCAAGTGGTTTCAGCTCTTCCTGATCGCAGTTGCAGGGGATAGAACCATGGTTCTCCCTACTAAGTTCAGCACCCATCACCAGTAAACCAATTAACTCTCATTTTAAATCACTTAGTTTTGGTCTTTTCTCATTTATGACTAAAAATGGTAGTGATATATCATATCAAAAATGCTGTTTTTAGAGAGTATTTTTGTAAGGGATTTTTTTTCCCACATCATGAAATTTTGAGACACATCATTTAAACTATGTCTTAACTAGCGTGCTAAACAGGCACGTTCAATTTTGTTTTTTTATGATATGTATTTTTTATGATGCTAATTTATATGTTGAAGATGATTATAAATTTGCTTTCAACTTTGTTTGTTATTAGAAAAATTGAAAGTTGAGCGTAAAATAGGAAATCAAATATGGCACATCAAAAGAGTGTATCCTCTTTATATAGGTATAGAATAAAATAGATATAGATTATCACCATATTCTTAGAGCATCATTATCCAAGAACTCATATGCATCCTTTAAATGGGCCTCACTTATTCTTTTATATTATTTCACACTTCCCAATTATTTAAACAACTCAATCACAATTCTCAAATATTCATACTACTCACCAAAAATTCTCAAATGGGTCGCATTAGACCCCACAAAAATATACTTAATTGTTTGAAGAAAGAATTAAAACCCATGTGCACATCCACGTGGCAATTAGAACCGTTGTTGGATAGAGGAACGATAAGAACATTGTTAAAGAAACATGCTACAATGAATGAACCATTCGCTTATCAATAGAAAAAACTGAAATAAAATATAAAAAAATTTAAAAAAAAAATTGTCAAATAGCATACTTACTAAAAATTTCACCTTTAAAATGGATAAACGAGATGACCATAGTGATCGAACCCTAATTTTCTACATATAAAATACAATGTCTTACCAATTGAATTAAGCTCATGAGACACAAATTATAACTTAACTAATAGAAAATGTTAAAATTATTAGGCTAAAAATCTATAATCAAAATTAATCGAAAGATTCTTTTATTATGTATGGTAATGTTCCTCTACATGTGGCATGAATACCTTCGATGACCCTATATATTATAAAAAAAAATATTTAAAAAATTTGTGTGGTATAAATCAAAAACTTAAAGAATTTCACAATGCATTTAACTCATAATATATCTTGAGTCTCCATTACGTAGTTTGTGGTGTAGAATATATCTCTAATTAATGTATGATTTGAGGCCCAAATACTTCTAATACATTCATTGATGTGTATGTTAGCCAAAATTGTTAATAGTACATGGACAATATATAGATCGTGAGGAAGTTAGATAGTTTAATCTTCATTGATGTGTATGTTAGCCAAAATTGTTAATAGTTGATCTATTTTAATTTTGAATTTCTTCTAAAATTTGAAATAGATGATCTATTTTATATAAATTTTAAATTTAACGGTAATATTTATAAAATTTATTTTGTTATAATGATAAATTTAATTTTGTTATTTTGTGTATCTGGGTGTGGCGAGTTCGAAACGGCTAGCCATTTATATTTTACTTGTGATTTTTTTGGTTCTCTCTGGCCATTGGTTTGATCTTGGATTGGATTCTCGTCGGTGGACTCCCCGATCCCTACTGCCCATTTTTCTCAGTTTGTGTTTTCAGCAGGAGGTCGTCGGGATAAGAGATCTTTTATGCACCTCATCTGGCTTGTTTCTGTATGGGTAGTGTGGACTGAAAGAAATCATCGTGTGTTCAAGAATTCAGCAACCACGGTTTTGCAATTGATGGAAAAGGTGAAACGGTATTCTTTTTTATGGATGAAGACATGGAACATAGGCCTAGTTGCTAATTTTCATACTTGGGGGGTCGAACTCTTTTCTTTGTTTGAGTCTCGACTGATATTATCTACTTGTTTTTATCGTTGCTTCTGACTTTTTGTTGATGTAAAACTACTATAGACTCTTTTAGCACGTCTTGTGCTGAGGGAACTGCTCTTGTATTAGGCATATATATATATATCATTTTGATTTGTTCAAAAAAAAATCACTTGTATATATCAGAATTTATCCCAAATATACAACTTGTTTAAAAATTGGGGTATTGAACTTTGAATTTTTCTCTTTTGAGATGATCAAACGACAAAAACAAAAACATTTATATTTATATAAAAAATATTTTAATTTAAAAGTGAATAAGTATGTATAGAGGTATCTACAACACTACAATGAATTGATTCAAGTGATAAGAGTCTTGGTCTGCTTATACATGTGATCAGAGGGTTCGATTACTAGGTCATGTGTATGCATAAAGTTCAATAGGAAGGAGAGAATCCACCTTGTATGTCTCACATGTTCTTCGAAGAAGATTATTTATCGCAAAGAAACTTCATAACAATATCATAATAACTTAAAAATAAATATGTATAATAATTTTTTTTATTTTACATAAGTATATATATAAGTTGATACCAACTAACTGAATTAAACTCACTTAAATGTTTAAATCTTAATCCGATTTAATCCAAAACTTACTTTTATATGAATTTTTATTTTTAAAAAAACTATATCCTCTTAATTATCAAGTCCAACTCTTTTTTTTTAGTTGAATCCAATTAGTTTCTTCAAGACTTCAACCCATACTCCAAATTAACAAACCATCGTTGTTGTTTTTGCCGACAGCTTCACATGACAAAAAAAAAACAAATTTAGTTTGAATCAAATCCCCCGTAATCAATGTTGAAAGGCATGCGGTACTAACAGCCGGTATGTTTCCGCATCCATTGACAAACTATAAAAGTCATATACTCCGAATCAAAATATAAAACGTGTTAATGAATGTAATTATTGTTATATGGAAAAGAGAAATTATAAATTAGTTTTAAAAATTGTTTTACATTAATGATATAAAAAAGATAAAAAAAGAGTAATAAATAGTTAATAACAAAAAATATTATCAAATACACACATAGCATATTGATCCTTTTGTCAAAAACAAAAAATATAATTTGTTGTAATTTTGAACTATACTATCTTTGTAGGATAGCTGAAGTGATAAAAGATAAGATATATGAGTTGAATAAAGAGAAGTTTAGAGTTCAAATTTTAGTGGGAGCATTTAACTTTGTGATATACTAAAAAAAACTATGCTGGCATCAAAATGATGATGTCTTTTCTTTCAAAAACAAATATTGATGATTTCTTTAACACTATGATCCACAAGTTTAGTCTGATACATATATATAATAAATCAAGTTTTGATATCAAACATAGCTGTCAAAACGGCCTATCCAACCCGTTTCAAGCGGTTGTCTTCGGGTCGGGATAAAATATGGGCCTTAAAAATAGTGCCCGAATCCGGCCCTATAAGGGCCGGCGGACTTTTGGGTAAGCCCAGCCCAATACGTTTTTTTATTTGAACTATAAAAATCAATTTTATTGAAAAAAATTAAATATTCCAAATTAATTATACTACCTCCGTTCCTTTTTACTTGTCGTTTTAGAAAAAAAAGACCAAAATATGAGGGGTATATTTTTGCACCTTATTTTCCTATTATGCCCTTTTTTAAAATATATCATATTTTTAATCTACCAATAAATTCCTTATTTTTCACAAACATTATCTATTTTCAAAAAAATTGTAACAAACTTTATTTAAAAACAAACAAAATTTGTATACAATAAAAAAGATTTTATTGTTTCAACAAAAACAATTATATAAAATTTAGTCAATAAAATAAAATAAGAAGGAGGATATAATAAGCAAAATATAACCTAAATTGCTAAAACGACAAGTAAAAAGGAACAAATATTTTTTTCTAAAACGACAAGAAAAAAGAAACGGAGGTAATAATAAAATGTAGGCATCACATATATATCATAACAAACATGTTTGAAGCATCCAAAAAAAAAATACGGCCCTTAGCTAATAATACAAATAAGTTTTAATTATCTAAAACAAGTTACCAATCAATCAAAATAACATAAACTAAGTTCATATAATTCTCCAAAACAAACTAAATTCAAGTATGAATAAAGTAACAATTTTTTGAAAATTGAACTTTCAATTAGTGGGCTTAAAATGAAAAATAGTGAAAGGATATTTATTTTGAAATTTGCTTTTTAGGCCCTTCAAAATGCTCCCAGGCCTCCCAAAAACCTGAAAATACCATCAATTTAGGGAAATAAAAATTTCAGATTGTATAATCTGTAAAATGCATTTTTTCGGATTTTATCTACCAAAATAATATACATTTCAGATCGTAATTACCAAACTGGGAGAAAATTCGGAAGATATCTACCAATCTGGTTTCGGAAGATATCTTCCATATTTTATGTATACATAATTTCTTAAAAAAAATAAAAAACTAATCACTTTAAAACAAAGATTGTCTGTTTTAAGCATTCAAATGAGTGTGTGATGCTCTAAATGAGCGAATAAATGATGATTTATAGCTTGAAAACGTGAAAAACCTAAAAGATTACCTGTTTCGACTGATTATGTTTTCTCCTTTTTTTTCGAATTTTATCTACCAAAATTATATACATTTCAGATCGTAACTACCAAGCTGGGAAAAAATTCTCATAATTTGATATTTTCGGTTTGTAACTTCCGAAAAATATGATATTTCAGATCGTAACTACCAAAATTTGTGTTTCCAATCGTATCTACCAAAAATTATGAATTTTCGTATTATATCTTTCGAAATTTTTTGGTCTTACCATGTTCGGAAGATATCTTTTGAAGGATAATTTAAGTACTTTGGGGGCGTGGGAGTAATTCAGGGGGCTGATAAAACAATTTTCTTTTTTTTCTCCTTCGTCATTCCTAATGGGCTAGGTCTAAAAAAAGCATTTATACGGCCTAGCAAGCGACCCGCAGCCCAATCGGGTAAAACCACATTTTAAATGGGTGTGAATGGGCCGAGTTAAAAACCCATATAATAATTCGGGTACATATTTTAAAACCCAAACTCTGTGTTTTAACAGGCTTGGTGGACCGGACTATGCGGGATGGCCGATTTTGATAGCTCTACCGACCGGTGCGTAAGGAGATAAACATTTGTTGGGAGAGGTCAACCCCTTAAATGAATCTCAATTATCTCGAAAGATTAGTCTCTACAGTTGCGCACAGAGGATATATTTGGTTTACCCAAAAAAATAATAAATCAAGTTTTGTCTCGTGAATTTAATTCAGTTCGAATTTGATTTGTCCACTTATTCACCTCTATAAAAGATGAAATTTTAGCCGCTAAACTGCCTAAAAAAAATGTTTTGATACACTTATTTTATTAAAACTGCAATTTTAGTCTCTTATTTTTACTTGCGCAATTTTGGTCTGCATGTACAATTGTTTTTATGGACATATGACTTTGATCATTCAATTTGATGACATTACAATAAAGTAATTAGTGGTTAGATATGAAAAACAAACGTCTATCACCATTTTTTTTTAAAAATTATGGTATTAAATTGAGTTGTGGGCATACATACTAAACAAAAAGAAGATCAACTGAAATTATACTTAGACCCCTTCCCCTAATAATCATAGGGTCATAAACAAAAAAAATAATTGAGGACCAAAATTGCGTAATTATAAATAAGAAACTAAAATTGCAATTTTTAAAAATAGGGACTAAAATTTCATTTAAATTTATAATTGTATCAAAGATAGACCAAACATGTCATCAAAGACAAGTTAGATACTGAATTGATTATATTAACCTACATTCCTTTTGAATATCATCCAACAAATGTAGAGCAATTTTGTCAATTTATGCTAACCTACCTTGCTTGTTAACATACCAAAATGCAACCCTACTTATAGGTCGACTCCTTATGCTAGTATAAGTAATCGACTTGAAGGCAACTTTCTTTTTAGATCTCTCTTTCTTCTCAATTTTTATTTTACTTTTAAAACTCAAAATCCGACCTAATAACCGACTAATTAATCCGAAAAATACAATCATTCATCTAAGTTGTCTGCCAACTTGAATTGTTCTTCCCTCAATCTACTATATTATTGTGAGACTCTTTATCCACCCATTTTATCTCCAATTTACCATAAAAAAAAAAGGTAGTAGTAGGTGTATCAATGTTATAAATGACAATACAACAAAATGACAGTCTCCATTAATTTTTTATGTTTCTGTTTCCAAATGAGTTATCCAATATAACAACATTTGTAAACAACTTTTTCGACCTAAAAACTTTTCTTTTGTTTCTTGTCCTGCCATTCTTTGATGTTAGCTTCTATCCTTGCCTTCACCTTTGTCTGAAATCCAGGATATGGTTCATATCTAATGGTTGATTGTAGAATCTACAAAACAAATCAATAGTATATAGTTTAACTTATTTCAATTTTGAAAGAAACCAATTCAAAGCATGATGAGAAACAAATTACCTCAAGAATCACAAAGAAAGGACCCATTAGAAGAGCTTGAGCAAGGTTGTCCAATAGAGCTGGTGCACGTTTCTGACAAAAAGAAATGGTAGAACAAAATGAAATGTCAAAATTTATGCTTCATGTTTTTGAATCATGTTTTTCAAATATGAAACAATCATTTACCTCAAATGCACCATGGCCAATAAACTGTCCAATCCAACCAGTCAACTGAGCAGCCAACACAACCTAAAAGATTAATAAAACAAACATTGATATTTGCATTTATAAAAATATAACGAATACAAATTTTATAAAATCTATCGTTTGAGTAAAAATTTATATCATATAAATTATTCATACAAATTTAAAAATAATTTGATATATTAATGCAAATTCAACCATATTCAATAAAAATAAAAATTATAAACAGTTAAAAGATACCCCACTCAACTAATTGACAAAAAACAAAGTACTAACTTCCAAGCAATGGCAAAACATGAATAAAAGTACCTTCCAAGCTAGTTGAAAGCCAAGGAAATTAGCGACGAAACTGGAAGAAACCCAACAAAGAAAAGTGAGAACAGCTACAAAAGAACCAGCTTTAATATCCAAAGCAACATAAAAGAGACCATAGAAAACAGTAAAGATGAAACCAAGGTTGAAAACAATGACAGGGTGTATAAGATTAAGGAGTGTTTGGGAAGGAGAGAAAATAGGTGGTGTAAAGTAAAGCAAAATAAGTGCTGTGAAGAGAAGTGGCCAAACAAAGAGGATATGAAGTGCAATGTTTATTGGGTTGCTATGATAAGCACCATAGAATGCAAAGTGCTTTTCCAGATCTAATAGCCCCATTTTTCTTTTGTTCTCTATTGTGAACAAACAATATGATTATATATTGATTGATAATAAGATTCAAAATGCTTGCTTGCGTTGAATTGAATTCAATATTAATATTGTGTATTGATGATTGTTAAGTTGCTTCTTAGAATGCACGTTTTATTTCTTTCAAGGTTTTGGAGAAGATGCTTGTGCGCTGGATTATAGTATAGTAGCTATTTTCATCACAATTCGTTGTATTGGACGCACTTCAAAGGTGAGACAATTGGTCTACAGATTTCAAATACATACTGATACTACAATAAATATCGACTTTGCTAAAATAATATTGACTTTGGTAAAACTAATTGTTTTTAGTAATTTGTTTATGGATTATTAGGTTTTTATTTACTCTCTATAAAGTAGACGAATTTTGTTATTTTGGATTTACTTTTTATTGACTTTTTTGTTGATTGACAAATAAAAGTCAACTGTCACGTCAACAAAAATTGATGTTTTGTCTGCCATGTCATCACTAAAATCAAGAGAGAGGTGTAAAATTGAAGGCGGTTTTGAATATTCTAGGCTTAAATGCAATTTTGATCCCCTATTTTAAAAAATCAGAACTTTTGATCCAACTTCTTAATTGTTTTTGGAAAAATAGTCCCCCATCTCATTTTAGTAATTTATTTGTTGATGTGTCATACTTATTAATGACGTGTCATTATTCATATGGATCATGTCATCAATATATGTTGTTGTCATCAATATTGCAAATATTGAGTTACCAATTACGAGAGAATGAATTGCAGACAACATCCATTTTTCTTAGTTTTTTTAAAAGCAAAGAATATATTATAAGGGAGTACAAAGGGTACTCGAACCCTTACAATACAAAAAAAGATTACAAACTATAAAAGCATACAAGAGGATCATATGACTAATAAAAAAAAGACAGAAGCGTAGTTGATCCATTTTCTTCGTTGATTGAGTCAACTCTCTAATATTAGGTCACTGACCATCAACTGTAACATTGTTAGGTATGTTAGTTCTTCCTTTCTTATTTGAGTTTTTAGTTTTTTTTCTTCGTTTTTTTAAATATTGAGTTGCATTACTAATTCTCAATTAGAGGTGAAAGAAAGTACAATTTTTGTGGTTTCCACCTGCAAAAAATTTCCGTCTAAACATGAGGAGAAAGCATCCAATTTTATATAAAGACCAAATACTCCTTGACCATTTTTGGCAGCGTTACATACTCACTCTTTTATTCAACTTTTGTGGTCCATCCAATCTCATATGTTCTCTCTTTTCTTTTCTTTTCTTTTTTTAATTTTTATATTATTGTATATTTTTTTTTATGTGTATAAATATAGTATTATATTGTTACAAAAAAATAGCACTATATTTTTATGTAAGTGTATTTGTGTCATTTATGAAGTTGTAAATCTTTCTTTCCTTTCACTTTCATTCACACCAAACAACTAAATTATCATCTCATTTTTCATTCACATTCTACTCACTCTCATTCCTTCAACAATCATTCCTCTTACTTTTTTTCCTTCTACTTTCTCTTTGTATCCAAACAAAGCCTTAGTCATTTAAAATGTTCGGATGGATCGCTAAAAAGTTATAATACGGAAATTATATTGTATACAAAAAAAAATTAAATTTTAATTATCATAAAGTTCAATTATCAAAAAAATTAATTAAATGCCTTTAAAAATTATAATAGGTAAATGAATATTTTTTACCAACAAAACAAAGAGTTTTTTTAAAAGATTTTTTCTTTTCTATCATTTAAAAAAGTATAATAAATAAAAGTTGGTTGCCAAAACTATCAGAAAAATATAATTTAATTTTTTTTTAAAATTTATTACTCAGTATATATTGATTTCTTTTCATGGAAATATGTAAGGAATTACCATGATATTTAAAAATAATGAACTGAAATAGTTGGCAAATTATATTTTTGATTCGTAAAAATGTTGAATTTTGTAGGATCAAGTATATTAATTTAACTATTATACTCTCAAAGGTGTCATTCAAGCCCCTTTACACCAAAATATATGCATTTTTTAGGTACTTTATATATGGTTCTTAATATAACAAACTATGATTTTTTTAAATTAATGATTTTCATAAAGTTTGTTATAACCACAAAAATTGAATTTATATTAAGAATCATACGAAAAATACCTAATAAAATACACCTAATCATATTTTTCTTTTAAAACACATATATGCTATCACTTTTATCATGTTCCTCATTCATCAAATATTCAAATGCAATGTGTCACACTTGAAGTGCAAACTAAAAAAGTTTATAACACCTAAAAAATGTGAAAATTTCCAAATATTATATTGGTAAAATTATTTACACCAGGGGTGCTTTATTTTATTTATTTGTAACACTTTGGTCTTTAATTTTTTTTTTGTATCAAATTGGTCTTTCACCTTTCTTTTTTGTTTTTTTTTGATAAAAAATAAGAAAATGGACTAAAGTGTTACAAATAAGAAAGATAAATAACCAATTTTTTTGGTACATTAGAAATATAAATTGCTCCCGTTAAAGATCGTATCCTAAACCTCCTCTTATCCAACTCATATGTTCCCCGCTCTTACCACTTAAGCTATTCTACTAGACAAATAAATAGCCTATTTGATACAAAATAAAGATAAAAGACTAAAATATTAAAAAAAATAAGATAAATGATTACAAATTTAAATAAAATAAAAATGTTACAAATTAATAAAATAAATTACAATTTAAATACACTCAAATTTAAATAGTACAAATCATACATAATAAAACAATACTGTACTTATACAAAAAAAAAAAACAATACTGTACTAATACAAATTACAATTTATATTGTTAATTATAAATTGCAAGAATGAGTACTCCTTCCCAAAATATAAGAAACAATTGGTTATATTTTGTCTGTCCAAATCACATACTCTCTCGGTTTCATTTTAAGTGTCGTAGTTGACCAAATCACACACTTTAAGAAAAATGTGTAAAAGAAAGAGAGATAATATGACTTTTACTAAAATATCTTCTATTTTTATTGGTAGTAGACATTGGAATACTAAAAAGTAGATTTTTGAGTGTACTTTTTCACTTACCTAATAATTGTTTTAAAGGATAAAATAGTAAAAACTAATGTTATAAATAGTATATGACACTTACTTTGGGACAAACATTTTTGGCAAATATGACACTTATTTTGAGACGGAAGGAATAGTATACATCAACTTTTTTTGATCAAAATTCTCTTATATTTTAGAACAAATGGTGAAGGTTGGTGAGTTGTACTCCCTCCGTCTCATTTTAAGTGTCGTAGTTGACCAAATCACACACTTTAAGAAAAGTGTGTAAAAGAAAGAGAAAGAATATGAATTTTACTAAAATATCCTTTATTTTTATTGGTAGTAGACATTTGAATACTAAAAAGTAGATTTTTTAGTGTACTTTTTCTCTTATCTAATGATTGCTTTTAAGGGATAAAATAGTAAAAATTAATGTTATAAATAGTATATACACTTATTTTGGAACAAACAATTTTGACAAACACTTATTTTGGGACGGAGAGAGTAACTTGTAAGAATATTCTAGTACGTCATGATGAGTCATGAGTGGTTGGAATCCAAAAAAGAAGAAAGTGTAAAACGCGGTTTCAGTTTCTCTTTTCTTTTGACTCTCACCATCATTTTCATCATCATTTCATTTTCTCATCGGAAAACCAAAAATGGGTTGCGTCGTCAGCAAAAACGCCGAGTCCAAAGCCAGTCGAATCGCACGCTGGCGATCCACCGGCATTGTTGCTCTTCGCGATTCCAAATTGAAGGTCGTAACTTTAACTCTTTTTTTTTTTCTTTTCATTTTCAATTTCGAATTATTTGAATTTGTTATTTAGATTCTTAACCCTGTATTTTCGATTGAAAACATCAATTTCAATAAGCTTATAGCATAAGCGCTTATGAATTAGCTTACATAAGCTAATTTCTATAGCAACAGATTGAATTACATTAAATTGTTTTTTTGTGTATGTTAGTATAAGTTAATTTCAATAAGCTGACTTGGTGAGCTTATGAAAATAAGTTGAAAAAAGCATATGAAAAATGTCATAAGCTGTTTTCATATATTCTTCTAAATAGTATGATAAAACTTATGTGAGTTGATAAGCTTAAAAAAGTCAATCCAAACAAGTACTATTAAACGCGGTTACGCGGGATTGAACTCACAATACCTGTGTTATCTGCGATTAGTGTGTGTGAGTATCAATGCTACGGTGTTTGAAACAACGGGTTCATTTAGTTCGTGCATATGGTTAATGAAGTGTTAGATTGATTGATAGATATACATGATGTTGCAATTTATCAACTATATACTGAAATTTACTAGCCACAAATTTGAAAGAGATTAACCTTGTTTTTCAATTGTTGAAATCTACATGTATTTGGAATATCTGAAATCGTGGTTACTTAAGTTTATTTGATGGTTAATGAGTTATCCAATCTTGATATATTCATTAACCTCTCATTGAACTGAGTTAACCACATGTTGTATTGTACTGCATTAATCATTTTAAAAAGTTGTTGATTTTTTTGAAGTAGTTGTAATGACCAGCATGGTGTGACACAATTGGAAGATAATTGAGGTTCCTTAAGCATGTTGTTAGAAGTCCCCTAATTTGTATGTATAGAAGAACATTTGTTGGGAATGTTGGTTCCTTAAATAGATCTTATATCTTTGTATCTCGAGGAAGTCGTGGACTCTCGGTCAAAGATATCCTGTGTTTCATCCGAAAATAATTAATTAGTATTTGTATGTGTGTTTTTATGGGGAAACATACTTATCTTGGTTTTTTAATTTCCTTGTAAAACAGACTTTTCCAGATGAAATTATTGATTTAGACAGATCCATACGCACTCTTGACTTGACAAATAATCGAATAGGTAAGCAATTTTTCTTTCCTTTTTTACGTGAATTTTGGTTACGAAGCCTTTATTTTGAAGTAGTTGTAATATTTTGACCTCAAAGAGAAGTGCCTTTCCTCTTAAAGGTTATCATTGTCCTTGTTGATGATGTTACTCTATCGCTAATAAATTTATTTTCTTGACTGCAGTTGACATTCCCATGGAAATTAGCAAATTGATTAACATGCAGCGTCTGGTAAGAACATAACATTTTACTCTATGCTTGCAGCATTTATTTCTTTAACACCATGAATTTTATCTTATGATGCTTTACCATTTTTGTCATTGATGTACTTAATTTGCTAATGATCGATAAATAATACTATTACATACTGAAGTTGTACTAACGTCACAGGTATTAACGGACAACCTCGTTGACAGACTTCCAGTGAATTTGGGGAAACTGCAATCTCTTAAACTCATGAACCTTGATGGAAATCGAATTACTTCATTGCCTGATGAATGTAATAATCTTCTTTTCCCAATAAGATTAAGATACTGTTTTAAAAGAAATGTTATTAACTCTCTTTTACATAATAACTTAGTGTATTTTGTTTCTAGTGGGCCAATTAGTAAGGCTTGAACGCTTATCCATCTCAGGGAATTTGCTAACATCCTTGCCGGCAACTATTGGCAGCTTGAGAAATGTAAGTAATTTTAAATTTTAAATGATGAAACCTGAATATCATCTTACTTCTGCACTGCTTCTGTAGTTTGGAATTTGGGAGATTGCATGCATAATGCATTTATGTGTAGATATAAATATCATCATTGCACGCTTGTAAGATTTTGCAGAGTTTGAGATCATCATTTTAAGCTAAGACATTTCAGAATGGAAGCTTTCTCCATGCCTTACATTTGAAGACACAACCCTTTATTAATGTAATGAGACACTTAGAGACAATTTGGCCTAGCATTTTTTGGCATTAAAATCTACTTTAAAATTACACCTAAAAATAAGAGCTTTGGAAATAAAGCTAGATTTGTTCGGGTTGTTGCTTTCTAGCTTAAAAGATAATTTATTGTAGAGTGATATAATTTCAGTTAAATAAATAGATAAAATTTCATGATTTGAAAAGCACATCTCAACTACTATTCGAAATCATGCAATGTTCCTTGTATCTAGTTTTTATACATGAAAGACACTCCTTTTTTCATTAAGATCTTTATTAAAATATTGTTTGGCCTAGCTTCTTCTTTTGAGGAACAGAGGGGTAAAAGAGTAAAAAATAAGTCAGGCGAAACACACCAATACATAAAGGAATGTTAAGGACACCCTTTTAGATTCAAAGATTGTTCTTTTCTTTATTTTTCTCATCTTCAATGTTATATAAACAACGGATGTCTATGCTATAGAGACCTATGAGTTAGATTTGCATGAGGTTTGGATCATAACCTTGCACTCATAATTAATGATCTGAGTGCGCCCATAGTCTTGCATTTTTTGGGGTAATTATAATATGAAATGCTCATCTTTACAACTTTTAAAGTATGATATATTGTTTGGATGATGCAGCTTTTGATTTTAAACGTCTCAAGTAACAAGTTACAGTCTCTTCCAGAATCTATTGGGAGTTGCTTCTCTTTGGAAGAATTACAAGCCAATGGTATGTTTTTAATTGACGGTTTGAGACGATTTCTTCATTTCTGCATTGCATGAGCATGATAATGTATGTCTGTTTTCCCTTTTGTTCTTTTTTTGTCAGAAATTAGAAAGATTTCTTACCTAATTGATGTGTTATTTATTTAATTTTAATGGATTTAACTGGATTATGTTGATTGTTAGTCCGACGAGGAGAATCTACCCTTTTGTTATCTTTATTTTTCTTCCAATGGAAGTTTTGTTTTATGGAAGATAAAATTTACGGTAGTATAAATTCATGTAGATTGCTTTAAGACTTTAAGTTTGAGATTACTTTTCTGCTCTTACATTGTATCTCTAAATTGAAGCTAAGGTGTTTACATTTTCATATGCTTTCTTTCTAGTTACTTGGTTTAGTTTAATTTAATGAAAAGTCACACTTTGGTTATAATTTGAGCAAACCACAAATATTGAGTTGAAGAATGATTATGGTGATATACCATATGACCGATTTTCTTGTGATTGGCCATTTCTATAATTGTCAAATCTGGATATTTCGAACATTATGCACCCACCTTTTTGTTAATTGGCTTTATGCTGATTCTGAATGAAGCTAATTTGAACTTGTCCTGAACATTTCAGATAATCTTATTGAAGATCTTCCTTCTTCAGTGTGCAATCTCTCTCACTTGAAGTCACTTTGCTTAGACAACAATAATGTGAAGCAGGTACTATTTTATTAGTGATGTAATGCTGGACTTGAATGAACATTACTTGATTGTTTTATTGTTCTATTTTATTAATTTTATTACCATATTTATTTTGTGAGTGTTTTTTGAATTTCGACTGTTGTAAAAATGATTTATTGGCCATTTTTGAGGACTATCCAACTGTGATGTAAAACCACACATTCGGTGAACATTGATTGTGTTGAATCATAGGGTTTAGTCTTTAAGTATAGTGGGCGGAAAAGGAATATTCAGAATAATAAATTTATATTGATATTCATAGGGTGAGATATCTGTGTTTCATAGGGTAAGATATTTTGATATTCTAGCTGTCTTCCTCAAGTTAAAGCTTTCTAAAATATTAAGATTATTAAAATAAACCCTTTAAAAGGGAAATAAAATATACGAACTTCACAAATTATGTCTAGATAGTCTATTTAAACAATAGCCAAGTAAGATTGCATTTGGGATAACTGGATAAGAGTCGGGGCAAACTATGACCTGTTTGGATTGACCTATTTAAGCTTATCTATTGGCATAACACTTGTGACTTGTGAGACTCTTCGGGAGAGTTTATGAGAACAACTTATAACATGTCCATAAAGCTCTCTAGGATAGCTTATAAAAACAACTTATAACTAATATGAAAATAACTTGTTTTTATTTTATCTTTTGTGATAGAAAAAACTGATACATAAGCAACTTATAGCAATTTGAACAATAATTCAGACCATACCACATCTAGGACAAACCTGAGGCTAAATTGTATCTGGGAAATGGGGTCCTAAAGGCTACAGAGGTGGCCTGAAGGAGGACACGACTGTTCGATGAACTAATTTAAGCTTGTGAGATAGGTTGTGGAAGTGGTAGGTAGAAACGCCAATTGAGAAAGATAGAGTTTGAGAGAGATAGGATGGTTGGACTTTTCTTTGTTCACCAAATTAACTTCCCTCAATGACTAGCTGGCTTTGACCATTAAGGTACAATGAAGTGAACCTGTTTCTTTCTGCGTTAGTTTTTTTCCATACAAGAGGAATGCATATAGTTTTCATAACCGAAGATAATGTAGCTTGAATATTAAGAATATCAAGTTTTATTCTTACGACATGTATGTATGGTTATTCATTACCATCATTTGTAAAAGTTGATTGAGTGGTGTAGCAATTGCTGAATTAATATTTTCAATTGCAGTAATGCTTTTTAAATTTTTTAACCATGTCCTGTGAATTATGAATTTGTTCGTCAATTTTGAATTGTCATGCAATATTTGTGTATTTTTGTCTGGTAACCCAACTTATTTTAATTTAATGGTTGCCTCCAGAATATTTAACATATCGTTTTTTCGGTTTGCTTTATTACTAAGTTAGAATGTTAAATATTTTGTTATGCACTTAGTATTAAATTTGGTTTAGATACTATTATGCTAGATATTTTAATATTATTATACTGTATTAAGTTATCTCTTTAAGATTCTACCAATCGGAGATTCTGCAAGTTTATGTAATCCGGAATGTCTTGGTGATACCTTGGTTTCCTTTTGGGCAGATACCTCTGAATCTATTGAAAGATTGCAAAGCTCTTCAGAATATATCACTGCATGGTAATCCGATATCAATGGATCAATTTCAACAGGTATGCTCTTGTTCCCGGATTTTTTTATTCTTCTTTTCCACTTATCTATTTTTCAATGCAATTAAAGTATTGGTGAATGATCCAGATGGATGGGTTTCAAGAGTTTGAAGCAAGAAGGAAAAAGAAATTTGACAAACAAATTGATTCAAATGTAATGATCAGTTCCAAAGGTCTCGATGAGGGTGTCGATTTATGAAATCGTCTCAAGCTTTTTGGGATCACTTGCGAAAATATGATTTTCTGTTGTACATTTTGATGAACTTTGGCTGCAGCATTGTACATTTTGCCTGCAAATATGCTAGATTATAGATGGAGTCAAAGTCCAGCAATAGTCTAAAGATTTCATATACATGATTTGATGACATTTTGTCAACAATGAAAAGGGGGTTATATATATATTGGAAACTGTAAATTAAGACCGTTTTTGACAAGTTGTTTTGGTGAATGATTCTATTGTGATAAGTTATTTCGGCGAATGATTCTATTGATGTAAATTTGAATTTGTTAAGACTATTCAAGCAGTTATTTCGGCGAAGGTTTAAATTATGTTTCACCTTAGGGATTATTCTCTAGCACTAGTTGAAATTTCAACTCTCATAAGGATTCTTAATGGTTAAGGCCTATGTTTATGATTTTAATGAAAATAATCTGAAGTGATGATTTAAAAAGCAACCATTCATATCTCCAAGTTTGCTTTTTAATTATGGTGTGGAATTTGCACCCTTTTGTGTTGAAATTCAATGAGAGAATTATGCTAGAGATGTTAATAATGATAAAATCTCTCGCATAACTTCCTATTTCACTATGAGAGAATTTGAATCTCTTCACTGATGAATTTGAGACCTAAAATTCCTTTCATGTGGATGAAATCAGAAGCAGTTTGCTGGGTTCAAAATTCAAATGAATGATGGATTGCTCATGTTATGCAATAAGTATTGCACATTTTATACAAAGTTTTAAAGAAGGCAAAATTTTAAGTTCTTCGTAGTTTAGTTGGTATCGATATCATCATAGGTAAAATTTATATCAAACAATACTTTATTTCTATTTTATTTCTCTCTTCTATCTCTCTTAAATCATACAATACTTCATTTCTATCTTATTTCTCTCTTTCACGTTCTTTCTTATGTCTTTCTCTCTTCTCAATCTCTTTTCTCTTAATATGATGACTTTACAGAGAAGAAGAGGGAAGATAGACAAACAAAAGAAAGAAGTTATAATTGTATACATTTTTCAATAAAAACTCTATACAATTTACTATTTAAGGTAAGGTGCCGTAGACACTTGTTCGCATATTTATGATTTAACTAATAAATATATAAGTATTTGAAGTTTTTTCAATAAAAACTCTATACAATTTACTATTTAAGGTAAGGTGCCGTAGACACTTGTTCGCATATTTATGATTTAACTAATAAATATATAAGTATTTGAAGTTTTTTTTTGACTAAGTATTTGAAGTTATAATTGTGCTAACATAACATGGATATACCCAACTACCTTGCTAAAGACACAGCATCAAAATCTAGAATGAGAAGGAAACAAATTCTCCAAGCTAAGAGATTTGCAAGAGTCAAAGTACCCTAAGAAAAAAAGGACAATGTTAATGTTGCTACTCCAACTTCATCAATTACTCCATGAACAACAATGATCTCATTCTCATATTTTTGTTAACACAGTTTTAAATACTCCAACTTCATCAAGAATTATGTTGAAAAATATGTCAAAAGAGTTGTTCCTACTCCAAGTTCATCAAGTGCTCCATTAGCAATAAATACTTCATCTCCTAACACAATGTTGCTATGAACAACAGAAAAGAAAAGAGATGAAGATTTTTTTTTGTTAAAGATGAAGACAATTTTATTTAATGTTATTTAAAATAAAAGTCACTTGGAATTATTTTTAATAAAAATGTCCCATTCAGCATGTCATGCTGGCATGTTTTGATGACATAAGCTAAACAATGGACTAAAATCAAATATTCTGATATGTTAGGGATAAAATCTAAACTTTTTTAATAGAGGCTAGCTTCTAAAATTGGATTCGTCAAATATTGTATGGACTAAAAGGAGGATAAACCCAAGATCTTAATACAACTTTGATTTTCAATCGATGGGTATCGTCATAATTATTTATCATCTTCGAATGATCCTTATTTCTTAAAACACTTCGTCTTTATAATTCTCATACTTGAGAGACTATGTACAGTTATAATTATTTTGTTGTGGACCGAATTGAACTCGGATATTATGTAGTTTGGCCCAACTCGTAGAAGATCAGCCCATGTGGTGAATTGATTGAGATTCACCAATATATTCACTTCCTTCGTCTCAATTTTAATGTCCTATTTGTGTCTTGGGCACTTTTTAGAAAACTATTAGTTGTGTTGAATGATTTCAATGATAAAAAACTTTCATTTACAAAAATATTTAGGCTAATATTTTCTTCTTCTTCAAAATTTAAATTCTACTCATGCAACTTTTTTAACCATTAGCTCAACTCAACACTCTATATAATCTAGATTTATGAATAATTGTAATTATTTGAATACACAATTCTACATATTACATGCAATATCTTTAGTAATTAAACCATTTTTATGGGGACATGCGTTTTTTCTTTTTACAAAAGATAGATGAAGCCCAACAGTAAAACAAAAAAATTAAACACACACTTCTAGGCATATAAACGTAAAAAATATCCTCAAACATAAGTTTATAGAGTTTATTAAGAGGAGTTTTCACTATAGCACACACAAAGAATCTGCAATGAGATTAAGATTAGAAAATCAATCGGCACAATAATTGCCCTTCCTCCAAGTATGATAAAACTAGACACGCCAATCTAAAGCTAGAAAATTCTAAATACGTTGCACTAAAGTAGAAATCACCCCTGAATTTACAGTTACTTGTAATTATAGTATTAGTCAGAATTTTGGAATCACTTACAACAATAAATTATGAAATACGCTACTTCCAAGCCATATCCAAAATAAGATACATATCCCACAGTCGAGATTGAATTTATTGTTGTTACTTTGTTACACAGTAATAACTATAGGCTGTTCGATCTGAATTAACGAATCAAATCATTTAAATACGTACTTAATTTGGACCGTTTGATCATAATCTAATGGTTGATTTTGATAACTTACATTCCAATCTCCCTACAATTCAACGTGAAAGAAATCACTCACACCACACCAATTTTTTTTTTTACACACCAATCCTTATTTTTAACTCTAAAAAAGAAAAAAAAAGTTAATTTTGTATTGAGAAAATTAAAAAAGTTCCTCGATATTATTATCCCCATAATTGCCAACCTATTACTAATTAATTAATTATTTTTCTTTTGTTTTTTTTTTTTGACGAAACTATTATTATTTTTTTGTTACAATTAATTATTTACTCCTATTAATGAAAGTAAAAATAGTACCAAAAAAAATAAAATGAAAGTAAAAATATTTCACAAAAACGAAAAAGCCACTAACAAACTGCCACGTGGGATAACACGCATTGATTAATGAAAATCATGATTCAGAATCTAAACACAACCTCGTTCCCACACTGTCCCATATATACCGCACTCACATCTCATTCTTTTTTCTCTTCATTCATATCTCTCTCTCTCTCTCTCTCTCTCTCTCTCATTCTTTTTCCGCAATACGCTGTCGTTTCGTTTCGTTTCGTTTTATTCCTTTCTCTCACCAACCCTAAAAATAAAAATAAAATCCACCTAACCCTAGTTTTTCCCCCTTTCTTCTACCGCCGCGTTTTCAGATCTCAATTCCTCTTCTTTCCCTCTCAATTTCACCTTCAATTTCTTCTCCTTCTCTTCGATCGATTCAATCCTCTATTAGATCTTCGTTTTCTCTTTCGATTGAACCCAATTTTGTTCTAATCGATTTACGTTCTCGGTTTTTAGGGTTTCCGTGTCGGATCTTCTCGATCTGGGAAAAAAACGATTCAATTTTTCTTTAATTGATTTCGGTTTTTGTTGTATTGTTCGTATCGTTGTTTTTATTTCCGATTTTGGGAAAATTCAACGGGTTTAATTTTTTGTTGTTCTTTCGTTGGGAAAATTGTTTCGGGTTGTTAGATCTCGGTGCTAATCGTTGTAATTGTTCGTCAATTAGGCGTTGTTTGGTCAAATTCGTTCAATTTTAAAAAAATTAGGGTTAGGGTTTCCTGAATTTGGGGCTTTTCTTGTTTTATTGAAATTATTTGGGGAAAGTTCAATTCCTTTGAGTAATTAAGCTTCACCGGTTTTATTTCTTCTAAATTCAGCAATTTGCCATTAATTTCACCTTAAGGTATACTAAAAATATTATTTATTTATTTTAATTATTGTAATTAATGACCATATTTGTTTTAATTATTATTAATATTTATTTATTTATTTTAAATTTAATTTTTGGTTTAAGTTATGACAGTGTGATGTGGCATGTTTCCTCTGTGTAATTAATGTGATGTGAAGTTACTGCATTGTCCTTATTCATTGTGTAGGCCCATTCTTTTTATGATGATACTATGATAAAGCAATGATTTTTAATATTAAAGTTAAACTGTCAGAGTTAACAGTGTTTTTTAATTCAACATATGTTCAACATTTGTTGAAGTCATTTGTTTGACACTATTGTTTTTTACACACATTTAGGTCAACCCTTGCATGCTATAACAACTAAACATATTCATAAAGTTTGTAACTGTTGTCTTTTGATAACTTATGATGTTTGAACTTATGTTTTCCCTCTAAGTTGTTGAGCTGTCTTTTGGATTGTTTTAATGCATGAGTTCTGAATTATTGTTTTGATGCAAACATGTTGTCTAAATTCTTAATGGAATCATTTCTTGCAGACAATCATGGTGCAGAAACGCCCTTTTGATGCTGCCGAGGAAATGCTTGAGGTGTCCTTCAAACACCCTAAACACGCAGGCTCTGGTGATCTTATTGTACCGTTATCAGAATCTGTTTTCCCTGATGATGATTACTACAACCATTTGCCTAAAACTTCAGGTGGGAGTTTAGTTTTTAATCTTGTGCAATTTGAAAATCAATCTATAAAATATACATTTCGAGGAGTTTCAAGTTTGTGATAAATTGTACTTATGTTAAGTTTGTCTACATTGTAATTCATAGAGGAAGGATATGCACAAGGTAGTACCCATTGTAATGAGAAGCTTGCTGCTGAAAGTGATGATGGACTTCCTAGAGGGGCTGGGAACTCTGAACCAAGCTATCCTGCTTCTTCATGGGCCACCAGTCGCCCTACCGAAGAAGATCACCATTTTGAACAACCTATACATCTTCCTCTTTTTCCTGAGTACTTCAGTCCAGAACGGCCAATATATTTCAGTCCAGAACGACCCATAAGAACATTTACTCGCCATGAGGATCTTTATTCCATACTTCTTGAACACTCTCCTCGCAAGCCCGTATTAGTTGGACCTGATCATCAGGCTGATGTTCCCCCGTGGGGTTTTTCTGGTGCTACCTATGTATCAAATGATTCTGATGCTTGGGATGGTGATGAAGCTGAAAAGAGGTTGATGGGGACCTGTATAATCCCTATGCCTGAGATAGAGTTATCCAGCATTGATGATGAAGTTGGGAAGGGAAGAACTGATTGTAGCTGTGATGACATGGGATCTATGAGGTGTGTTCGACAACATATAATGGAAGAAAGAAATAAATTATTAAAGACCTTTGGGATTGAGAAATTCATTCAATTGGGGTTTGCTGGCATGGGGGAACAAGTGGCTGAAAAGTGGACTCCAGAGGATGAACATCTATTCCACAAGGTTATCTTCAATAATCCAGCATCTCTCAACAAGAATTTCTGGAACTATCTTTCTATTGTTTTTCCCTCTCGAAGCAAAAAGGAGATAGTGAGTTACTACTTCAATGTCTTCATGCTTCGAAAGCGGGCAGAGCAGAACAGGAACCACTACAATGCTGATAGTGATAATGATGAATGGCAAGGTAGCGACGACAATGAAATTACTACCCACGAGGAAGATGACGATTCTGTTGCCGAATATCCTATCTATCAAGATGATAATCATTTGGAGGATTCTGATGATGAGTTGGCTGAAGATGACACTTGTGCTGTTAATGGAATTATAGATCATACAAAGAGGAACATTGATGATGATTCTAAGTATGACCCTGTAGAGATGCATCATTCCAGTGGTTCCCCTTCTCCTCTGAATCAACCCCAGGAGCAATCTGTTTGGCAGGATTCATGTAATGAAAAAGTTAAACATGATCCATACACATCACATGACATGGGAGTTGCTTCAAGAGAGATCAAGGTGAAAAGTGGGAATGGTGATAATTGCTTCAGCAACTATAATGGCTTCAGCAATGGTTACAGCCAAGGATATGTGTTGGAACCATGTGATCCACCAGGGTGGGATTCTGGCTTTGTATCTTGCTCCAAAAATAAGATGGATTTTTTACCAACATGTAGCATGATAGAAGAGGTTTTTGGAGATGGAAGAAGGCAAGATATGAGAAGAGCTTGAGCAACTTAGGGTGGTTTTTTCATGCATTGAATTTAAGTTAGCATATCCTCTTTGCAAAGGCCAAAGGGTGAATGAGATTTATTATTTTCTTTTGTACATTTGACATAAAGTTGGAATAGTAACCTTCATTGTAAAATAGTGTTTTGGAAGGTGAATTCGTTTTAGTTCTATGTCATCATTTATTTTTATTTCAAGTCCTTTTGGAATTGTAAAATTTCTTATTCCTTAATTTATGATGATTAGTTTCCACATTGGGGTGGATTTAAAATTAGAGGGAGATCATGGTTGATGTAATTTGTCATTATTTGATCCCTAATGAAAAGTGAAAATTCTTACTGGAATATTTGCATTTGTTAATTTAGTTGGAACTTAACTTAGTTGATACCAAATTTAAAAAAATTCTTGACATACAAATTAGTTGCGAGTATTCACAAAATCACCGTTGAAGATGAATTAAGGGCCAAAAATGTTACAAAGATTAATAGAGGGACAAAAAAAAACTCTTGCGTAAAAAAAAAAAACTCCAATATCCATAAGCCCAGTAATTATATATACGAGTCCATTCCACATCTTTATAAATTAACCGTCAATTTAATCAAGTAATTTATCCACAGTCCCACCTTCTTTAAATTCTTCTTCGATCGTTTTGGAATTCAATCATCCACAATTTTTTGTCTATATATCTTTGATTACTAATTCATATATTTCTGCTGACAGGCGGGTGTGATCGATTATTCCAACTGGTTTTCTTCCTTGAAACCTAACCATTCCCAAACTTACAGGTTAGTCTTTCCCGACATATACCACTGCCGTCTTAAAATAATTGCCACAGTTTATATTTATTTTGACGGTGTTTTTTATCTTCTCCTTTTTTTGACTAATATATAATGACAAATATTAACTAATCAAATTTGTTTGATTTGTCTTGTTTTCTGTTCATTTGTTGGAGAGGGGGTGATTTTAGGTTATTTTTGGTCTAAAGTCACCCTTTTACATTTGGTGATTTCGTAGTTTAAATGCGGCGTTGTGTTCGTTGCTTTGTGCGGCGTTGTGTTATTCGTTGTATTGTTGCAGTGTTCATTTGATTCTCTTTGGAAGATCGACCTCACTCAGTTACAGATTAAACTAATGATTTGGATATCAACATTGCAGATCCGGACACATGGATATTCCGGTGATTTTAGTTTTATCATATCATTTGACATTTGTTGTAGGCATTTTGCCGTTGTATGTTATTAATTTGCTGTGAATTTGTTTGCAAATTCTTCTTTTACGTTTTTTGCGAAGTTGAATGTGATTGTATTTGATGTATTCTATCGATTTGAATGAATGAATATCATTTTGTTTTTGTCAAAAAAATAAATTTGTTAGTCTTAATGACTATTTTCATAATGTTAATTTGTTATAATAATAATTTAAGATATTAACAATTAAAGCGAACAACAAACTCTAGGATTAAGCTTGTTTCTGAGTCCCACACAGTGTCTGAAAACCTAGTCAGACACAAAAGTGTCCTAGTTTTTGTTTTGTTTTGGATCATACAGTGACTTGTTGAAGGCATTAAATTTGTTTACATTACTTTTTTTTAAAACAAGTCAAAATTGATGTTGAATATAGGTGAACTAAACAAATCATAATTTGTTTAGAATGTTTTCTATGATGAAACCAAATAACAAATCACTCAATTTAGATACTATTTACTGAATAGTTGTATGATATTTTATAGTATTTATTTAATTACAATGAAATTATAAGTATACGATCAATCCTATTCCTATCTATGTTTTTGACGTTGTATGTCAGTGTAGTGTTTTATAGTAATTAACGAATTATTCTCAGTTTGTCTGTATCACATTCAACATGCTGAGAGGCCACATGGAAGAAGGTAGGGCAGAGCAAGAATGTCTCCCTCCTCAGCCATCACCATACCCTTGGCTTCTTTATTTCAACGACAACGACGAAGGAGTAAATAAGAATCAAACATTTTGCAGCATATCAGATCCTACCATAACCTATTCAACAAGTATTCCAGAATTGGTGGGGGCAGAAGTGAAGGTATGGACTATACAACATGGGTGGTGTCTTTTGGAAAACTTGATCGTATCGAATAGTAATACCGATCATCATCATTGCAACCTGTTTCTTTGGAATCCATCTAACTATAGGAAAATCGACCTCCCACGCCTTAAATTATCAAACAACATTACAATTGGTTATTGCATTTTCTCATCCTCTCCAACAGCAAGCGATCAAGTTTGCTCCATATTTTTATTCCCAATAGATACCACTATAGTATTCTATTGTCAACTCGGAGATGAGAAATGGAATGAAGTAGACTGTCGCGAGGATCTACTCGGTGATCCAGCTCTTAAAAATGGAACTTATTTTAGCGACCCAGTATACTGCAACGGTAGCTTATATGCATCATTACTGCAAACTCGTGTTTTAGTAGAAATCCAGAAACATGAATTGCGCGGTCTTCAAATTAAATCTACAGGTGTTTCCTTGCCAACATGTCTAGTATCATATGCAGAAATTGGACTTCATCAAATATCCCACTGGTTTGGATCCCACCACCAACTATTTTGGATTCAAATTTTGCTTAATCTGGATAAGGTTATCCGTGTTGTTGTTCACAAATATGATTTTTCTCTAAGGATGTGGGAAAAAGTAGAAAGAATCAACGATAAAGTTTTCTTCATCTCTGTTTCCGATCCCAAATCTTATTATGTTGGCTCGCGTCTACACTTATTTGTCAAGCAATGAATTCAGAATCTGAAGGAGGCCGCATCTATATCGCACTAAAAGACAACGATTTTGTCTATATTTACAACATTGAAGACAACAGTCTTATGATTTCTCAACATTTCTCAAATTTACCTAAAAACCGGTCTTGTTCGTTGTGGTTCATGCCAGAGCCAACACATGTAAGGTATATGTAATTTCATTTTTCTTTTTATACACTAATCGATGTAAGCCATATTATTTTGTATGAATTTTATTAAATTTAACTACTTTAATAGTGCGTGTGTGTATTGTAAAATATGTAGGTCGACTAATGTACTAAAAAAAGAGATAATTAGTGAAGATGGTGCAATCTGTTTAAAGGAAACGGAGGACAGAGCGACTCGCTTTGATTTAAACACATTTCATTTAGATGCGGTCGAAGCCATAGCAAAATGTCTTAATGTGTTTGACTATTTGCATTTTCGAGCTACCAATAGAAAGTTCCGTCGAGCAGCACGGCCACTCGTTGATATTGAATGGAGATCGATATTTGATGATCGTTCAAATCTTCCATTATTTGTGTTGTCATATAAAGATAATGTCTTCACTTTTGTGCATCCAAAGCAAGGTCTGAAGGAAAAATACACCATTAATTTTCCCCTCCAAGTCAACCCAGATGATGAAATCATTTGCTACTCAAAAGATGGTTGGCTGCTATTGGCATTAAAACATTCTTCATTCTTCTTCAATCCCTTTACAAAAGAAGTGCTACTACTTGCACATGAGCCTAATGCAACCGTGCTTACTCACTGTGTTGGTTTTTCGCATCCTCCAACTTCTTCTGAATGTGCAACTGTCGAGTGTATGGGGACGTTACAATTCCTTACTTTCCGCGAGGGTGAACGAATTCCTTGCTTTCAAGGTGATGAATTTCCTCTATACAGCAAAAGCCCAGTTTTTTTCAACGGATCATTTTATTATCTTAGCATTGAGGGGAAGTTGGGAGTTATGCAAGTAAGTCGACATGCAGTCCACGGAGGAGTACTAACGTGGAAAGAACTAGATGAGCCTCAAGCTCCAATTGCCAACTACTTCAATAGCTTTCTAGTTGAATGTGATGGCAATCTCTTATCAGTATTTGAAGTAGAGGGTCAGTTTCAAAATTGTGTTCATATTTTCAAGTTGAATGAACCTACAATGACATGATCAAAGTCGAAAACCTAGAAAATCACATGCTTTTTTTAAGTAACAGTGCATCATTTTCGAGCGTGGCAACAATTCCTGGAATGGAAAACAAAATATACTTTCCTAGATTGTATGGACAGAATATTGTGTTTTATTCATTAGAAACAAACAACTACCACACATTTGAGAATGAAGTGCTGAATTTCCATCATGTGAAAGAACAATTGAATAGCAGTTGGATTCAACCAAGGTGGCGCTAAGGCTAAGGGGGTGTCTTAAATATTTTGAAAAAGATATATAGATCAATTTGGTCAATTATGAATTTTATTTTATGCTTTTGTTGTTTAATTGAACAAACCCTTTGATAAATACTACTTATTAAATTTGCATTTGTGTCTAACATTGTTGTATTTGAATTACTTTTGGAGTGAGTTTGAAGCTCATATTGCACGACATATATACCCAAGAGCACTTTGTGTATGAAAGTTAGTATTAAAGTTGCATTATTTCTGTTGAGTACACTATCAAGGTGTTATAGTTGCAACCATGAACAGAACCATTTTGTTTGAAACCATAACATGTTCCATAATAAACAACAAAGGATCCAATTTTTCTTAATTTAGTTTTAAAATTTGGAAAACTTACCAAAGGAGATGAATACAAATTTAATAAATATAAGATTTTCATTGGAATGTCTTTTTCTCTAAGTCTTAACCTTTCAATATCAATTTATGTGATCAACAATGCAATGGGTAAATTTATTGGACCCCTACTAATAGAAGGTAGAATTAAGTTCCATATTAATCAGCCTTAATCGAATACTTGATAAAAAATACACGAGCTATAGTGTTTCCGTGAACATAACTGAGTAGAAACATTACATATTATACGCACAAACCAGTTTCAAACCCTTAACCACAAGAGAGCTTCACCCACTTTATTTTTATTTCTTTTAATTTTTGCTTCCAATTCTATGAAGCTTAAACACTTAAGCGTGTTCCGATGTCGGACACGTTGTATCAGTGTCGGTGTAAGTTTCCATGTTAGTGTCACATGCATGGATTTCTCCTCCAAATATGTATAATTGTATATAACCAATTTGAGAGACCAAAAATTAAATATAAAAAGAGAAACAAACGCTACGCTTAGCTCATTCATTCACTCACTCTTTGTTTTCTCATAATCGTTTTCATTCACACACAAAGGTAAAAAAAACGCTTCCACTTCTTAAAGTTTCAATCTTTTCCTTCTTCATCATCAAAATTTCATCTTCCATTGCTACTACAACTTCTTTTTACCCTTTTATTAGCTTTATTTTGCACTTATTAACTTCAAGTTTGAATTTTTATCACATTTCAGATATGGGTTTTTCAAGATATGATGATTTGATTCAACTTCTCGTGATTTCTACTCCATAATCTCATCTGGGTTGTGCTTATTTTCATCTTTAGACCCTTTTTTTCTCATCTGGGTTTGTTTCATTTTTCAAGAATTCTCTTTTATTGTTCAGTTCTTGAAATTTTGTGTGTCAACAACAATGGAAGAAGATCAAGAAGTGATTAAACACGTTTGCAAAATCTGCAGCAAGAGTTTTTCTTGTGGTAGATCATTAGGTGGTCACATGAGGTCACATGATCATGATCATGGTGATGGTGAGTTTGTTGTTGCTGCTGCTACTTCAGCAACAATGAAGAAAGTGAAAAATGAAGGTTGTTCTGAAGGGTATTATGGTCTTAGAGAAAATCCAAAGAAAACTTGGAGAGTACTCAATGATTCAACTATTGATGAAGATTCTTTTGATGTTGTTTTGGATAAATTGTGTAAAGAATGTGGTAAGGGTTTTCAATCTATGAAAGCTTTGTTTGGTCACATGAAGTGTCATTCAGATAAAGCTTTGTTTGTTCAAAAAAAGAAGAGTTTTGAATTGGATGAACAAGAAGAATCTAATGGTAATGGGGGTGGCAAGAAGATTAATGTTCAATCTGATGATACTGATGCAACTGTTCTTCCAAATAGGAAGAGACGATCGAAAAGAAGATTAAGAACAAGGTACATAAATAGTGGTAATAATTCTTGTTCTGTTGTGAGTTTTGCTGCAAATTCTGTTTCTGAGGAAGAAGTTGCTATGATTTTGATTATGCTTAGTAGAGATGTAAGACCTTGGTGTGGTTTTAGTTCAATTGTTGAATCTTCTGATAATAATGATGATCATGATCATGATGATGATGGTGATGGTGATGATGTTGATGATGATAATGAGAATTCTTTGGAATCAGAAGCTCTGTTAACTCATTTAGTTTCTAAGATTGAAGAGAAAAAAAGGGTTACCTCAAATGGTTCTGAAATTGTTAAAGTGACCAAAAAGCCGAAGAAGTTGGATTTTAGCAACATTGTTTCTCCAAATGTTAAGTCCAAAGGGAAAAGTTTAGAAATTTTTGGTAATGAGAGTGAAGGAAATGATGGATTGATGATGAAGAAAACCAAAATCATAACCAAAGTTTCTGTTATTGAGAATGGAAAAGATAAGAAGAAGGAAAAAATGAAGCATGAGGTTGATTCTGATTCAGGTTTTGAGGTCAATGATTCTAATACAAAGTACACTTCAATGAAAGTAAAGTTTTTCGATTCCGAAACTAAGGTAACATCAAAAGGTGAATCCAGCAAGAGAAAATTTGAGTGTGTTACTTGCAACAGAATTTTCCCATCATATCAAGCTCTTGGAGGTCATAGAGCTAGTCATAAGAGAACAAAAGGGTGTGGTTCTTCAAGAATTGATCAAAGTAGTGAAAACGAAAACAATGCTGAAATGGAATTGGAAGTGGATATGAAGATCAAGGTTAATGCTGAGGGGAAAATGTTGGAAAATGAAAGAGTTTTGGTTAATGAAGAAGCTCATGAAATAAGGAACTTCCTTGATCTTAATCTTCCTGCTGCAACTATTGATGAAGAAAGAAATGGTCATTCTGAGATTTACAAACCATGCTGGATAGTTGGAAGGAACCTTAAGCAAGAAGCAATGTCAGTAGGCCTACTATCAAACTAGTACATTTTGGTCGGTTAGTTCGGTTCGATTTGACTTTAGAGTGAAGATTTTGAAACTGTATAGGAAAAGTTTATTGCATTTGATTTCATTGATTCTTTAGAGGAATAATCATGTTTTGTTTTTTGAGCTTATTTTTGTTCTGCTCTTATTCTTCAAGTAGTTCACAAGGAACTTCTGATACTGTTTTTTTCTTCTGTTCAATATTGTTTTTGAAGAGTGATATATGATGATTACTTTGTTCATACTTCAAAGAATAATAAGTTCCTATATGCTACAAATTTTAATGTCATGATTGATTTATCTTTGAAACTTTAGGAATTGTTGGTTGGCTTATTTTTTATACACTTTGACCCTTGTAAAATTTTGTATGTATGAAATTCCTTAAGTTTACATTTTGGTTTGTAAATAATTTTGTTTTGAGTGAAACACAAGTAACTTTTAAAATTGAATACAGTTACAAGTAAATTTATCTTTAGATTAGATAAGTTTTCCCCCCTCAAAACTAGTCCAAACCTTAACTGTAAACACTTTACACTCCAACGAGAGAGTGCATTACGTCTCCAAATCCTTAACGTCAAACCCACAATTATATCGATCTCTTGAAAACAATGAAGAAAGAGGTGATACAAAGGCTTAATGTAATATTTTCCCCCTTTTATCCTTTTCTTTCATCTTAATATAGCATGAGTTGTCTTTTTAAAATTAAAGATACTTCTTCCTATTCTAATTCAACCTTTTCTTTCAAACCAAACAATAAAATAAATCTAATATGATCATTCATTTCTTTCTCTTCGCATTCTTTCTCACCTTTCTTCACTATTCTCAATTTCTCTTTGTAAATCAAACATAGTGTTAACGATGAAATATACATTTTCTATCTCTAAATTTCTACTACTATTTCAACTTTTCTAGGACATGAATGTTGAATGCAGACTAGATTATCTGATTGTAACTACTAACTAGGGTTAGAGAGGTTGGTTCCAAGAGACTTTGAGGTCGATGCCTTCATTGCCATGAATAGAGCATTTAGTACTTTTGTCCGGATCAGTAATTTTGGGTGACAAGTCTCATGAAGCCATGGATAGGCCATTGTCAACAAATTTCTAGTTTAACACATTCATTGAAATTAAATGGAGGAATATGTCTATGCCTTCAATGTGTCATTGTCACACATAATATAATGTGTTGTATATAAAATGCCATTTGTTTTGTCACTCACATAGCTAGCATGGCAAGTGTTTTGCTGCCTTTTCAAACTTTACATGGTAACTAATTGTCAACAAAAAAAAAAAAAATTGAAATCATGAAAAAGAGAAAGAAAAAAAATGAATAGTGTGATTCTAATTCGAATAATCCAACGGTTCAATTTGACCTATTACGTGTTACAATGAATTGTGAATTTAAATTTCAATGTTTCAACTTTCGGTTGAACTTATTATTGGTTAAGAAACTTAATTACTAAGTTAAAGTTGTTAAATCTCAACTAGTTTGCACTAATTATATTTAAGAATTCTAATTTTAATGACTCAACTTTTCAATTGAACATTTCAGTATCTACTATAACCACAATGCATTCATGCATCACCACAAATGTTCATGCAACTCAAAATAGGACTGTCATGTTTACAAGCAATGACCAATGTCTCAAATCTGTTACAACAAACAACACTCAATTTTGAACTTGTCTTGGAAAAATGAAACAGTCTATTCAATATCTTCTCTAAGGTTCATAAATAGTAGTATATGTAAAAATTGATCCATTTTAGATTACCCGTTCCACCTTGCATGGACACACCCTTTCCACCATGTGCCTAAACAGCTTAAAAGTTTACTTTATATAAAAGCTTGCACTTAACCTTTCTAAACACTTATGTTGAATTTGCAGAACAATTTCTCCATAATAAGATACATAGTCGACCTTTACTCTTTATTATAACAAAAAATGTTGTCAATATTTAAATTTGGAATGTCCAAAAGCCTTCAAAATAATAAATTAATTTTTATACTAACAAAAAAGATTACCTCACATTCTAGATCAATATTTACAAGTTTTTATACAAACGGAGTAACTTGTTGCCGTTTACCTTATATATATATATGACAAACTCATGGATGTTAAAAATAAAAATAAAATAGAGACCTATTAAAAAAATTAAAGTCTAACTCTTCATTCGCAACCTTATTATCACATTCTGGATCACATGAAGTAGGACGAACTAAAACAATTTTCTTGTAAATATATAATTATCTTAATTTTATTGACTATTTTTAAATTTTCCGATTATCTTAAAAGAGATAAAAAATATATTTTCTTTCTTAAATAATTTCTGATCTGTAACAAAAAAAAATTCTAATCCCGGATGGATCTTTTAGGTAGTAAGACGAGTTTATATGTTATAAGCTCAAATTTTGACATTACCAAACATAACATAAGTAAACAGGATTCGAATCTAGACGAAGTACCGAATGAATCTGGGGGGTGCAAATAGCATACAACTCATAATTGTAAAAAAAAAAAAAAAAACCAGTTATAACTAAAAGAGGGAAAAAAATCCGCAAAATTAATTATACCCAATTTTTAGGGTTTTGGATGCAAAATTATTCACTTTACCATCAATCAATCAATTGATTCCAAATGAGTGTGTTGTTATGTTATGCTGACACCATGAAGTGTACAAACTAAAATTCTTCATTCACAATTTTCACAATTTCACCGCAAATTTTCTCAAAAATGTACCCTCAACAACAACAACACTATCAAATTCCACCCTACGATTTGCAACAACAAGCATATTATTCATCAATTCATCCTCCTGGTACTGACCCTATTCCAAATTCAACAACTTTTTCTGCCTCACAAACAACAGATTATCAGAATTGGAATGTTCAACAACTTCAACCTGTTGCATATGATCTTGTCAGTTTCACTCACCCTTTTGATTTTTCTTTTCAATTTTGTAATCAAAATTTGATTTTTATTATGTTTTTTATCTGGGGTGATTTCAGTTTCATTTTATTTTATTTTACTTTTGTTATTTTCTGTTACATTGATTTATTTAATTTTGAAACTATTGTTACTTTTGGGTTTAAAAATTTGTTGTCTAATAATTAAATAGATAACAAATTATTGAAATTTGTTGTCTAATTATTAAATTATTTTTGTTAACAAATTTGATGATAATGTGGAGTTATGAACTTGGCTGTTAAAATTCATCTTAATATCTTTTGGCTAATATGTTTGCAAGAGAAAGAAGAGACGATGGCGATTGTCTTTATCAGGTTTTAATAAATGGACTGATACCGTAATTGTGGCCATAGCATCGTGGTTTTTTATGTCTTTGCAACTGAGGTTGAGATTGTATATAGAGTATTTGACTATGATTCTTTACAATATAAAAAATCGTGACCTAGAATTTTTCTGGTAATGGGACTTAGAATTTTTCCAAATAATTGATAATGAACTCCAATAGGATCAGTTTTGTCAAATAGTGGCGCCATAGCGTAGCAAAATTCGAACAAGTAGTTATTGTTCCGTGATACTCTATTTAGTACAAAGTATTGTTATTGCCAAATAGCGGAATTTGGACAAATTATTTTCTGCAATCCGTTATTGACAATACCGAATAGGACAATATGCTTAAAGAAGTAGAACTAGAAGCCAAACATGTGATTCTTCATGTGGTTATCACTTGTATTAAAATTTATTTTCTTATTTGTAACTGTGATTCATTTTAAAAGTGGGGATATTTTTTATGATTTATTTACGTTAAATATATATCAAATATTTAATGTGAATAGAAATAGGAGAATTGTGATATATATTGTGAATGGGTGTAACACCATAAAATTTTGCAGTCATTTTCAAAATGTAGTTACAAAGTTGCCTTATGTGAGAAAATGATGAGTTCTCATTGGATGTCGGTGTAAAACTTATTTACACCGACTGTGCATCATCATTAAACTCCTATATAAATCAGTGTGCAAAGTAAAATTAATAGAGTTAAATGGCATTTGGCCCCTTATGTTAGGGTTTTGAATTTTATCAGAAACTTCTAGTTTTCACTGTGGTTTATATTCCAATGCTTTTAAAACGCAGGCTGTTGGTTCATCACACGAGACCTCAGCAGCGTCTGCAAGTTTGCCTCATGCATGGAATGGTACATGGACGTATCCAACTTATGGCAATGATACTACAACAGTGTTGCCTAACCAAACCACAGTCTCCAAAGCTGTGAGATGTGAAGTGTGTAAAATTGAGCTCAATAGCAAAGATTCTTATGAAAAGCACATAGTTGGAAAGAAACACAAGAAAAATTGGCAGGTACAGACTAATCCTCCTATTGCATCTCATGCAAATGTTCAATGTGACACAAGTAGTATCCAAGGACAAACAATAATTGGTCCTGTAGCCGAGCAATTAGAGCCTAAGAAACAGGTGGTACCTAGTGGTGGTGCACCTGCTAATTCTGCAAAGGTTTGCTCAGTGTGCAATGTTCAGTGCACTAGTCCAGATGCATATAACAGCCATATTGCTGGGAAAAAACATGCTTCTCAGGTGAATTGTAAATTACATTATCCTTGCATAAGGTTACGTGCGATGCTGTTATATATTTTGCTGTTTTCTCCTCATTATAGTAGTTAATGCTTACTCTTACCGCTTATTCACACACAATGCACACCAGTGGTACAACACACTTGTATGCATAATTTCTTATAACCATTATTGACAGAACAAGAACATTAGAAAGACAAGAATTAGTTTTCTGTTTGCACCTATTCTCTTGGTCATGGTTACAAAACATTGTTATTGGAATTGATTTTCATCTTTAATGGGCACCGAAGGCTAGATAGGATTGGTAATGGGCGTATTTCATAAGAAATCAGGTTGTTTTTTAATGTGGAAAAGACGATAAAATCATAAATTCTCTTGGGTGTTATGAATGTGTGTTGAAATCATCCATAAAATTCCTAGCGAAGAGAGTAGATCATACGGAGGATAGTCTGATAGTGAGAGTAGAAAAAAACCAAAAAAGGAATGTAGACCAAACCATTGAAAAGGATAGAGATCTAAATGTTTTGTTGCGAATGGTGGCTTATGATACATACAACATTATGATCTGTGTTTTAAAAATCGAACCAGATGGTTCAACTGGCTGTACCTTGGACCGGTATTTACTATGGTTCAGTTATTTTTTAGGTTCGATCGCTGTTTTTCTAGGTTCGAGTGGTTTTAGACAGTTGCACCAAGACCCAAAGGTCTCATTGGTTCGTTTTTTAAAACATTGTATATGACATTGTTTGATCCAAATAGCTGACTATATTTGATGGAAAAAAGACGTCTGTTATAGTTATATTTCAAACAACTTTTACATGCCCCTGCCAATTTCCAATTCAATACGTTTTTTTTTGACAATTTCCAATTACATCTTAAATACTTAAATAGGGTAATCATGTTATGATTTATTCCATAACATTGATATGTCATTCAAGTAAATATATCAACGAGGGCATAAGTAAATGACCTACTACCTAAATTTATTTTCATACTTTGAGTATTCTGTAATTCAAAATAGTTGCTTTACTCATCCACTGTGACAAAGGAACTGGTAATAAAAAAAATTAAGACAATGGCTACAGTGAAGGCCTGAAGGGCTTGCGGCTGCTAATTCCCGCTATTTGACCACCAAATGGATGCAACATTGACTGCCATGGGTCTAGCTATCGCTACGTCACGCCACGGTGTTATAGTGGCGGCTGCTGTTAACTACATAGGTATATATAAAAGCAATTGTATTTTTTAACTAGGAGTCGAATATAAGGATCAGATGATGTCATTATATCCTATTGTTAATCGGGTCTCCTTAACTCAGGGATAACATAAGGGAAATACATTGTATATGATTTTTTTTTAATTTCCTTCAATTCAACTTTTGAAATTATTGCTGGCCCCTTCTTGGAGCGGCATCTTCTGATAATCTTGAATACTGTGCACACCTGCAGCACACTTGTATGATCTTTTTTGAGAGCTGTAGGCTTAATTTTTTACCATCCATTATTGTATTCAACTTGTTCTAATTTAAGAAAAATATTTTCTTGGACAAAAATGGGTACTGCGCGGCCAAACTCCATTTATATATAACAATCAAACATTTGAACAATAAAATATGATAAATAAATATCTTATGTTGTTTTTCTTAAGCATTAATAGTTCAATCAAGTAAAAATAGTCTTTTTCCACAATTTTTTTATTGTCTTTTTGGTTCTAAATTTTCTTACAATTGATCTTTTGTATTTTTAGCGACCTTGCAAATGGAGACTTTCTTGTTTCAGCAAATGTTGTTAAATAGTGACAACAGCGTATTGGAATTTAAACAAATTACTATTTTATGTGATATGCTTTTTATGACAAAGTGTTGTCAAATAGCCGCTAATGCTATAGTGGCGCCATAGCTTTGTAGCAAATCAGAGTTTGAACAACTATTTTTTGTGATTCACGATTGACAACACTGATTTTAGCTCAATGTTACTATCGTTACTTATTTGTTATGTTAATAGTTATTTTGATTGTATATCTATACATAGATAGATCAATCAAGTTGTTGTATTTATACCTATAGTTTCCATAAGTTGCACACTTTATTTATTGTTTTAACAGTGTAATGTTTCTGAATTAACAACTTTGCGTGATTCATAGGTTCGCAAAAGTGGCATTGGTCCAGCTATTGCTGAATTCAAGCGTAGCAATTTTCCCCCATTAGCGAAGAAAATCAAGGTTGCTCAATCTGCATGGTGTGAAACTTGCAAGATTACTTGTAACAGTAAGGATGTTTACATTACACACTTAGCCGGTAAGAAACACTTGAAGAACTTGGAGAAACTGTCAAATCCAAAAACCGATGTCGGCACCGGTGCCACTACCACCGCCACTACAGCAAATACTTTAATCGGGCCACAGGAAAAGCCAGATACTGATAAACCAAAGAAAGCACCGGAACTTGATATTGAAACGAAGAAGCGCAAAGTTGTGGAAGGAGGAGCTGCAGCCGATGGTATTAAAATGTGCACTTTATGCAATGTAGTGTGTAATAGCCAGAAAGTGTACAATTCTCACCTTATCGGCCATAAACATGTTGCTATGGTGAAGAGAGCAGGGTCAAGCACTGGTTGAGGTCATTACCTTCATTGTGTCATTTAAACTTGGAGCTGGTATGTACTATGCATTTATGGAGTGTCATTGCTAATGGTGAAGTTTCAACACATTCATTGAATGTCTTGTATAGCCTTTTATTTATTTGTATTAGAAGAACTTGTTGCAGTTTGTGTTTTGGAGTATAAATGTTTGATATTATTCATGATGCATTGAAGCTTACCAAAAGAGTTTAATTAGTTTTGATAATCTTTGATGTAACTTTGGTTCTTGTATTGTGAATCAATCACACTTGAGGTATTAGTCCAATAATAAGAGTTTAGCATTGTAACATCAAAGTGTCAAGTTGAAATTCTGCCAAGGACAATTGTAAAGTGGCCATTAGTGCCAAATTATCAATGATTAATACAAATTTCCCCTTCGCAAAACAAATAAATAATTGGTCCAGCCAACACTTGCGCAAATAAATAGGGAGTTGGAAGTGGTTGTTGTGGGTTCGAACCCGCACACTCACCCATTGTTCTGTAACAAGTTTAATACCTCAAAAATTTGTTCCGTTATTCTGTTATATATTGTTTGTTCTATTCAATACTTATCTTTTGATAGTTATCAAGTTGTTTTCACCAAATGAAATAAGTTACTTATGCCAAATTATATAACAAATAATATGTTGTGGATGATAAAATTTGCAAGGCCTTTCATTAAGTGTAGAAATGAGATAATGAGGATATGAAGTTTTATCAAATCAATGCCATTATTCTTGTTGAAAAGGCAAAAATGAAGCTAAATACAAAGGTTGCCACAAAACATCCTAGTCCTATCCTAGTGTATAAAAAAGGAAGCAAGATGCCATGACATAGGAAAAAATTAGTATTAAAGTCCTATGATTTTCCGCCCTCAAATAGCATGATCCACCTACCTACATTTGACCCATCTATCAAGAAAAAGTCCACCATAGATTGATTCAAAACTTTCCAAATTAAAATTACAGAATAAACAAAAAGATCTTATCAAAAAGATTTTTTTTTTGTTGACAATAAATAACCAATTCATTTCATTAATAATAATATATTCAATATAAGAAAAATACAATTGCAAATAGCACGATTAACTCAAAAGTTGACCGTCTTAATAGAATATAAGTCACCGTATTAAAGAAGGAAAATGAATAAAAGAAAAACTTATTGAGAGTGTCCAAAATTAATCACTAATACCTCACCGTGTCCAAAATTAAATAATTATTAAGACACAACAAAAGAGACCAATACCCACAAGCTAAAAACCCTCACATGAAACAATCACTAATATTGAAGGGGAGGGAGTAATTATTAAGTCATATAACCTTGTTATATTCTAAGTAAAGTTATAAGGTAAATTGCTAAATCAAACAAATATCCTTTTAAGGAAAATTCTCAAAACACGTCAAGGAAAAAAAAATCATTTGTGAGAATTTTCCTTCTCTCTTTTCAAATTTCATTAGTTATTTCCTTTTAAATACTTTTATTCATACTTTTTGTAACTAAAACAAATATGAAAAGTGCTAACAAGATTTGTCTTGTATTTTAAAGATAATACATTTTTTACTTTTAAATATCCTTAAAGTATTTATCAATAATCAATATTGACATTTGCATTTAGATACTAAATATATTTATTAGGCAAAAATATATTAGTCTTTTAACTTAATTTCATTTAACATTCTAAAAATTTATCTTTTTTTTTACTAAATATTTTATCTTTTATTTATACGTAGTATCATTTTAGTCTTATTTTTTTTAATTTTGTTCTTATATATAAATACGAAGTTCAAATTTTAAATTTATATTTTTCTTTCTTTGTTTTACTCAATCATAAATATATTCTATGCCATAAAAAAACATCATAAATTTAAAGTTTGAAAATTCATATAAAAATATTTTTTTTGCAAAAAAAAATAAAATAAAAGATTAAATCGTTATCACGAATGAATGGATAAATAAAATTAAAATAATGTAAAAAAGATAAAAAATTAAATCGTTATAAGAAATGAATGGATAATTAAATAAATAAATAAAAACACCAAATCAATAAAAATCTATAGTATTAAATGTTAGTTGATTTCCTTCGAGGTGTTTTCAATCTAGCGAGTGATTAGTCACTGCGTTCAGCAGTAGATATTTCGATCTCGACAAAAAAAAAAGGTTAGTTGATTCAATGTCGATTCACAACATTTTGATGAAACTAAAATTATCTGATGTCAAAATTCTTTCTAAACTCTAGACTACTAAAACTTCTTCCCCTACAAAAATAAAAAAATAAAAGTGTATAGTGAAGTTTCAAATATTGAATTGTTGATGGCTTCCTTCCTTTCTGATTCCTACTAAATACGCGTCTGCTATGACTTTTTATTAACACCATTTTCCATTCCATAATAAATTCTACAAACCATATTCATCTTATTCATTCAATTTCCTCAGGTTTGTACTATTCTCTATTTTCATCTTCTTTTCTTTTTTTTCATCATCTTCATCATCTAAATGATCAATTTATCTCTTTAATTTTTAGTTTTTTTATGTGGGTTTTGGTTCTTCTTATTCATTACTTGTTCTTTTTTCTACTATCATTCATAAACACCAATTTTCTCATTTTTTTGTAGCACTAAATTTTCATCACCCCATCTTAACTTTTATTAATTTAATCACTTTTGAGTTAGCTTTGTATGTATAATCCTCTTCAAAATTTAATTTTGATGCAAACAGATTAATGGGTTTTTCATATTAAAGATTTGTTTTTTTGCTCTATATTCCAATAGTTGACTTATCTCTCTCTATATTCTTGCTTTTCTAGGTTGAAATTATTACACAAAATCATTGTTTCTTCATAGGTAGAGAGAGAGAGAGAGAGAGAGAGAGAGAGAGAGAGAATGTTTGGTTCAAAGAAATCTCCTTTGAAAGATGCTAAACCTAGGACTAAGCATAACCCCTTTGATTCTGATGAAGAGAAAAAGGATAACAAAAAGTATAGTTCTTCGAGGAAAACTTCGTCGGAATATAATTTAGTTCAGGGAGAAACTAATAGCAATCCTTTTGATGATGTTGATACTCGTGGTCACTCTTCATCGTCTTCTTATGCTCCAACGTACGGTAATCGAAACATGTATAAGAACGATTTCCGTGATTCTGGAGGATTGGAGAGTCAATCGGTTGAGGATTTGGAGAACTACGCTGTTTACAAGGCTGAGGAGACCACACAATCGGTAAACAATTGTCGGAAGATAGCAGAGGAAATGCGAGAGGATGCCAGCAAAACTTTGGTTATGCTGCATCATCAGGGAGAGCAGATTACAAGAAGTCATGATATTGCTGCTGGCATTGACCATAATTTAAGCAGGGTATTGATCATGTTATTCTATACTTAATTACTGCAATTATTCTGTATCGGGGTCCTCTATATTGGCCAAATGGTTGCAGTCAACGGATCTTGGTTGTTGGATGGAAATCAGATGAATCGTACTTTGACTTTATCAAACTGAGTTTAAAATACAACTTGGTATACGAGCAACCGAGTATTTTGATCTTCATCCAATAATCGAGATCCAGGACTATTGGAATTGCGACTGTAGAGAATCTGTAATAGAACCTTCCTCATGTTGTTTTACCTTAGTAGCAACAAACAAGGATGCTGCTTTTCTTATGCCAGACCCTTGGAAATTGCTTTTGTTTTTTTTAACTATCTTATTGGTGTTTATAGGGAGAAAAACTTCTTGGAAGTCTTGGTGGGATATTCTCCAAAACATGGAAACCGAAGAAGACAGGCGCAATAAAAGGCCCTACAATATTTGGAGGTTAGTGTTTTCTCTTTACATTCTCACCATTTCAAGTTTACTAGTTATTTAGATGTATGATATAGTTATATACAATATGCTTCATGATACAGATGATCCAGTCCGAATAAGCGCCAACCACTTGGATCAACGAGAGAAGCTAGGATTGAATTCTGCCCCTAAAGGACAATCAAAGCCAAGGAAAACACTTTCTGAGCCAACAAATGCATTTGAAAGAGTCGAGGTTTGTAATAATTTGGTGAAAATTTCAATGTTATTGACAGCAATTTGAAGTACTGAACATGTCAAAAGTTCTGAATCTTACTGCTTTTAATATGTTTGGGGAGCAAAGTTTTTCCTGAGTCAGTTTTAGCTCTATTTGTATCGAGGGGATTTGGAATAAAAAGAAAATTTGCTTATAATTTCATAGATGCATTGACTAAAAATGAAATTTTATATGGGTTTAAAATGAAAATTAGCACTTTCCCACCACTAAAATCCCTACTATCACCCCCCTATACTTTCAAGTCATTATATTATATAAGTCCGGTCCGGATACCGTAATTTTCATTTGTATTTTATTCTTTGCCTTGTACAATGTTATGCTTAGTATTGATTTCAGCAATGTCCTGAAACAGGTTGAGAAAGGAAAGCAAGATGATGCACTGTCAGATATAAGTGATCTCTTGGGAGAACTTAAGGGCATGGCCATGGACATGGGAACTGAAATTGAGAGGTAAGCTAATTGAATGCTATGTTTTGTTTTCTCAAATTTTACCTTCTAGATATTCTTTTATACTACTTTAAATCTTTTGCTACAATGATAAATAGTTGGATTAAATATATTTTTGTTCACTAGAATCACTACAAAATACCCTCCATCTAAGTTTAGTCCATATAAAAGTTTTCTCCTAAACTTAGTTCGCCATTTTCAAAATTGAGACTGCGTCGTTTAAAAAATGATCTTTGCCAAGTGTTTCTACCTATCTGGTCGGCAGAAAATAAAGGGTAGGTACGAACTTTGAAAACATGAAATAAGCGGAGGAGTAAACTCAGGAATTATTTATTTTATAGAAACTACACTCAGACGAATGATATTTTGTTTAGAACAAAAATATTTAGAATTTATGTACATCATAATATCCACTATGGATTTGTTAATCGATATAAAGTGAGTTAATTTATTTTATAGAAACTACACTCAGACGAATGATATTTTGTTTAGACCAAAAATATTTAGAATTTATGTACATCATAATATCCACTATGGATTTGTTAATCGATATAAAGTGAGTTAAAGGAGCCGGATTGATCCAATATAATACCGTAAATAGTTTAACAAATTGATATCAATATTCACTAGTTATATAATTATGAAGAACCATTTCATTATTTTTGAGCATGCTGTAATTTAAAGTGATGTTGGTAATGTTGCAGGCAAACCAAAGCCATAGATGGATTTGAAAAAGATACCGAGAAGTTGAATATCCGTATGAATGGTGCCAATCAACGTACTCTTCATTTACTTAGAAAATAGGGATGAAGATCATTTCATGAGATTCATTCCAACTTTTGTTACTTTCTATTTATTCAATCAGAGATTCAAACTTCATATAAAATACCAGTTTAAATTCTGCTGAATCTGGTTGTGAAAAATATGTTTTTTTTCCTTGAAATATATTGTAGATTGATTTGGATTATTTGTGTTTAAGTATTAATATCATGATTCATGCCACACAACATAGTTAAATACTAATATTGTTTATGGTACACGTCTTTATATACTTTTTTATAATTAGATAAGTGTGACTAAACTGTATTGTTAAACAAGTTGTAAATTATCTTACAAAGCTTTGAAAATATTTGAACATGCCATGAATAATTTATATAAGTTAGCACCAAGAGGTTGATCTAGTCATAAAATAACAAGTCTTTGATCCGAAAGTTCTGAGTTTTAGTGTCCCTCATGAAAGTAATTCATTATGAGCTCAAACGATGGTCTTGCAAATAACCACGGTCGCTAAATAGAATTTACAAAACTACAGAATTGGAGAAGAGAAAATGGAGAGGATCTATTTCCTTAAGAGGCATATACTTTTTGTTTGTCAAAACTAAAGAGGTAAAAATTTACATTTGATAATTTGATGGCAAGTTGGCAACATATATCAATACTTTTGCATGGAACTTCAAGTGATATCAGAAATAAAACTTAAACCAACAAATATATTAACAGTTGATACATTTTCATACATCAAAATGAAAATTATTGTAAATGCTATAACTTGCTCACTACTTACAATTACTAAGAGCTTACATTTCCATAGTTTTAATGCCTAGTTTATAAGAACTTATAAAAACCTTAGACTATATAATTTAGTTCAGTGTCTAGCACAAGCTGGAGCATCAAAGTTAGGATAAACAATAAATGCAATTGACAAAGGAACTATATATATTGGAGACCTCACATTATTGTGCACTGGTTCCATTGTTGGAATATCCCCTTCATTTGTTAACTTGAGTGGGATTCCGTTTAGCACCATGGTTTGGCTTTTGAGGTTACCATCTTTTGGAGTTAAGTGATACTCTTCTCTGAATGTGACTTCTGAACCTTTTGTTCCAATCCATGAAAATGTTTTCTTGAGATTGTCAAAGAATGAGTTTTTTTCTTTATGGATGTTTTTGGTCACTTCATTTGATTTAATATTTACAGGGTTTTTCACATTGAGTATGAAGCGAGTTTGATTGCTTAAGTTGATCACCAGTAGTGTTACACCAGCCTGTCGAATGAAATTGAAACTGGTAAGAATTTAAGTCAAACAATACTGAAAATTTTCGATTCAATAAAAAGAATCGCAATTAAATTAAGCATGACACTGAATCAACCTGGATTCAATATATTCAAGCATTCATTATCAACCGAAATTTCATGTAGTTTAAAAAAACCAAGGTATTCAGAACCAGACTGTACATTGAACCGGAGTAGACACTAGTTCAAGGTTCATCCGGTCAGACCTTAGCCACTTTAGTCACGGCAACTTTGGGTTGCCTATGTTGTAGTATCCAACACCTTCATAGTGTTGAGTGTGAGGGACGTTTTCAGTCCCACATCGTTTAAAGATATGACATAAGTAGTGCATAAGGATTTGGTAGCCTTCGCCCTTACTGGCCGGTTTTATGGACTTGAGTCAAACTCTAACCTCAAATTCTAAGATAGTATCAAAGCTACATGTGAGGGGGTGTGTGTTGAAAGGTCACCTTAAATGCGGCAACTTTGGGCAGCCTTTATTGAAGCATCCAACAACTTAAGCTTAATTGTGCTGAGAGTTTGCCAGGGTGTGTTTGATCTCATGTCTACCAAAGATATGGCCTAAGTAGTGTTTTTGAAGTTTGGGCAGTTTTCACACCCTAAGCCCAAATTTGATCCATCATTTTCTTTGTACGAGAGAGGGTACTCAACAAGCAACAGCAGGTTTTGCATTATCGGGCTTCTATTTAGGTACGGTGTTATCCTAACCAAGGCTCTCTCCCCCAGACAATTTGAAGCTCTGAGATTCAAGCTCGATGTGTATGATCCATCATCTTTTCATAACCCATCTTGAGCTTGTAGGGGAGTACATATATTTACTCGGGTTTATAAGTTTATCGTAATTGTATCTAATATCTATCATACCTGATCAATTCTTCCTAGTAACCTCACACACATAACTAACTGAACAGCTGTATTCAGTTGTTAATCGTTATAACTTATAATTTATTTGGTTCAAATGGGCATGAAGTGCGTAAAAATTAGCATACTTACCCTATCTTTTGAACAATGGGCGTAAGTGCGTAAAAATGGCGAAGAAATATCACTCGAAACACCAAGAACCTTCTTTCCCATCAGCCGATGCCACATTAGTGCACTGTTTGCAGAGCCACAATATATGATTAGACATGCATTACCACTATAAATCCTCAACTAACATTCCATGGAATAAAAATATATCAAATTATTTATTAATCTCTAATTTTTATTTTTGTGTAATGTTTAATTTATACTTGCCTATAGTAGTCAGGATTAGGAGTGAGAGTGGAGGTATTGAGAAGGCCATAGTTCCCTCCAATTAAAGTCTGCCTACAATAAACTTTAGTATTGTACGCGGATGCGATTCCAAGTTGATCTAAATACCTACAAGTCATTCAAATATTCGGTTAAACACATTCAGATAAAAAATATAATTCTTCCTTTAGCACCTTAAACTTAGAAAGACGAAAATAAAATGATGGAACCAATATTACCAAAAGCTATTCAGAAATGTGTTAGAAACATCACGACCACCGCTGTTAAATGCTCCACCAGCTTCTCCTACCCATGCAGTAGTCCAAGGACCGTGTTTTTGAATAGTTTCTGAAAGATTGCTGAAAATTGTTTCCACCTTGCTCAAGCGACTAGGATCTAAAATCTTTCCTTCAAGATGTCCGTCACTTCCTGAAAAATAGAAACTTACTTTGAAATCAATTATGAAAGATGACAAACGTATTTTACATGCAAGTCCTGTAAAAAAAAATAGTATTTTACATGCAAGTGAACAAAATATATCCCTCAAGCAAAAGAAATTAAAAACTAATCATCGTTTTTCATATCTATCCTGAGTCCCTAATGTTTAGTTAAATATTCAGTAAAAATGACTATACTAGAAAGAATTATGAGAGTGATAAGCATACCTGGGCCCAAATTATATAGATGATGAGTCAGAACATTGATTATGCCTGAACCAGAAACTTGAAGAAGCTTATCGTACCATTCCTTTTCGTAAAATCCACCAGGTGCTACAAGTGACGGTTTGAACCTCGAGTTCTCGTATAACACATCAAGAATTCGCTTAAGGGTTATCAAGTCTTTTCCATACTGTGCAACGCCAACACATGCACCAACGCCTTTACCGCTCAACTCATTACCTACATAAGCATATGCAATAAGTCCACATCGGGTAATAACATATAAGACTAAAGTGGAATGAAGTCCAATGGTTTAGACCAGTGTTGTTAAATAATGACGCTATTATCTGCAATCTGCAGTTGACAACACTTGTTTAGGCCTTTTGGGCCATGAACCCCTAGGCTTTGACAACTACTGATCAGTTCATTAACAATACGCGAATTGGGCATATGCTAAAAAAATGATACATTAATGAAAATAACAAACTACTTTGTCTATAGTCATACCAAGTTCCCATGCATCAATCTTGTATCCCTTTGAAACAGTGTACTTTATAAAATCATAAGCATTTGTAGGATCCCATACTCCTTCCCAAAAATGATTACTAATCTGGTGCTTTCCACGGAGCGCATTCAAGCCAAATGTCACAATGGCCCTGCAAGTGTCAAAATTCAATTAAGTTACACCGACCACAAGTAATCATCGTTCTGCGAGACACATTCAAGTTCTTTGTTTCGGTACATATTTACACAAAATAGGGTTGATCAACAAATCCTGATATCTCAGATACTCTTTGTATTAGCTAACTAAAACTGTTTTAACAATGCAGGATAGAAGATAATAATCAGATGCACTTCAAATAACAAAAGAAATAAGTAACCTTAAGTCTTTAATTACAAGGAAGAAAATTTGAAACTATCCGTTTACATGCATGGTTATTTAGCCTATGTTTGGATTGATGGAATGAGATGAAATGGAATGGAAAATGAGAGTGGCGGTGATGATAATAACGAATATAATGTAATACAAGGATTCTCACCCTGTCTGATTGAAAAAATGATTCAGCTCGTCCCACCTTTTCATGTGTAAACATCCCTTTGAAAATCCAAACAATCCAACTGGACGAGGCATCTTTTGAAATGGATGACAAGGAGACTTCAGACTTCCTACGTCATACACCACCTGGTCTTGCAAAGAACCTCCGAGTCTTATCCTCAAAGGCTTGAGGGCTATCAGAAAATCATATGAACAGAATATCATTATGCTTAATAATGTCATCAACAATGTTCTAAAAATTAGACCGGACATCAAACCACAAGACCTGAGTCATGGTTCAATCAATTCAATCACAGGTGAACCAAATCAGTGAACTGGCTAGTTCAGTCTGATTTTTAAATCATCGATCATCAAACTAACTGATTTTCTAATCTAAATCATATACATTTTGTGTAATTTACACATACAAACCTTGGATTGCCTTGGCAAGGATAGGATGAGATAAGTCCTGAAAAATCAATCCACATTCAATTGAACAATGACGAAAACTGTTAGCTACTTACCAAGGAAATATAAATTCTCAAGAGCATTGATTTCATTTTCTACAAAAATGAAAATCCAAAATACTCACCAAATTTACAACAGATGAATATCCCCAAGAGCAATGGTCGTAATCACACTTATCATGAGGCCACCAATCAATAGTGGCGCAAATAAAGTTATCACCTGTTTCAGCTTTTGCTTGAGCTCCATTTACTAGTAGCGAACCATGTTCAATATCTTGACTTAAAGTAAATTGAAGAGAAGCCAAAAATAGAAACAATGCAAAGTGGAATTGCATGATGAGTGTATCAATTGCTGCAGCAACCACGGCCACTAATCAAAATTAACTCCAGTAACAGATAAAAACAAGTTTTAAGTAATACAACATGATTTTCCTGAAATGGAAAGTGAATTCATTACTTACAAAAGAAAAAAAGATTGAATATTATAATCTTCCAAATTGATAATGTCATTTTATAAGTTAATAAGTTAACACTAGTGGATGGCAATGGTAAAGAACAACACTGACATTCATGATCAATACTCATTACCATGATATAGTAATTTTAGTCATAAATTGATTAAGAAATGAGTATCCTAAACAACTTCACTGTACCACCAAAGTTAACAACAAAATTAAGGCTATTTCACTATTTCTCAATGTTTTGAAAATCATCAAAATAAACTTCAAAGTTCAAAGTAAGAATTTCAATCATGCCTACAATCACATGCTTATTACTAGTAGTAGTATTAAATAAATCCAAAGCAATAGATAAATAATATGAGCACAAATCTTGTAAGAGACAATAATCAATTATCCTTTTATTATTAATATTTTCAATCTTAAAGACACAGCAACAAGATATATAAGCAACACATATAATAGAATAATAAGTTGAATTCAAACTCAGTCAAATAATTCATATTCAATTCTTATCATAAAAAAAACATAACAAAGAAAAACCAAAACTTTAAAATATTAAATATTGCAAAATAAGAGCATCTAATTCTAATAAATATATATATATATATAAAATAAGTGAAAAAGATATATGAGAAAATGAAAGATCTGAAGTAGACAACATTAACAAAATGTATTGCTTTCATAGGTAAACAACACAATCTAAGAATAACCCAGATGACAAAAATGAAAGAAAAAGATAAAGGGTGAAAGAAAAGAACAAACTTTGATGAAGAAAAGAGAAACAGTGAGAATTATTAGAAGAAAGACAGAAACCTTAAAAGTGGTTGCTTGGTTTGCATAGATGAGTATATTTTTGTACTGACGAGTGAATAATGAGTGACGGTGGTGTCTGTCTCTCTATTTAACTACTCTACTGCTGAAAAGTGAAAAGGCAACAGTTTTATTTTAGCTATTATTGCTTTCATTGTCTGAAGCTGAGAAGAGAGTGAATAAATGAATAATTTAAGAAAAATTATTATGTTATGTAGTGGTTTGAAAACTGAAAAATGACACAAATGTCTCTCTGGATGGAATATTTTCTTCTTAGGAGTATTTATAGACTCAAATATATTTTTAGTTCTTTAAATATTTTTAAGGTTTCACTTTATATTTAACTATTTTTTGTTTTATTTTGGTCATTTAACTATTTTTTCGTTCCATTTTAATTCTCTAACTTCTATTATATTAATTTATTTAGTCCTAATTATCATTAAAAAAATGCCAAAAACGTTAATTTTGCGTACATAGCACTTAGGGACTTGGTGGCTTTCGTGTGAGATCCAATAGAAAAACACCATGTGGCCAAAGACTTTTTTCTTTATCGCGTACGGAGCTTCCTCCATCACCGTCTTCGTCCACATCACCGGTGATCTTTTCAGTCACGAAAACTTACGAAGCGATACTCCAAAACCTCTCATTATTCACGCTGAATCTAAATCTGATGTCTGTTTTCTTATTAGAGGCTTCTACCTCTCGTTTTTTACATTTTTCTAACAGTTAGGATCAAGTAGATTAAAAGAATGAAAGTTAAAAGATCAAAACGAAAAATAATTAAAGAACCAAAATGAAACCTTAAAAATACTTAGAGGATCAAAAATGTATTTAAGTCAATATTTATATGTATTCTCTGTTTTTTATTTATGGGAAAATTTGACAAAGGTTAATTATTCAAATGATGGTTTTTTTTGTGTGTAGTTAATCTATTTATTAAATACTCCATCCGTCCCAAAATGTAAGAGAAAAAATAAAAATCGCACTTATTAAGGAAAAGTAAAATATAATGATTGAGAGTATGTTTTTTTGAAAAAAGTAGTATAGAGTATGTAAAAACAATTTTTATTGGTTGATGGTTATAGAAAAAGCAAGAGAGAGTAATTTTTTTTGAAAAGATAAATGTTTAGACTTTTTCTCTTATATTATGGGACAAAAATTTGAGTTTTTATCTCTTACATTTTGGGACGGAGGGAGTATTTTACTAGTTAATTGTATAAACTTAAATAGAATCTTTCAACTTTTGATTTTTTTTGACAAAAATAAAATGATATTCATTCATTCAACTTGGTAGAATACATCAAATACAATCACATTCATCATCGGTATAAACATAAATGATGAATCTGCAAACAAACTCACAACATTTAAGTTAATAGCATACTACGGCAAAAAACCTACTACAAATAATAATATGATAAAGCTAAAATCACTGGAATATCTATATCTCCAGATCTAGAACATTGATGTTTAAATCATCGGTCGAAACAGTAATTAACTGAAGTCAAGCTTTCAAAAAAGAATAGAATCAAATGAACACCATAACATTCGAATTTCGTGAGATCTTTTGCAAATTACTACTAGATATATTTATTATTATTTTCAAATATATCTCTTAATAATAATTATTAATACTACTAATTTAGTACAAAAAAAACTTTAAAGATAAAAAATTAAATCAAATAGATAACAAAAATGATTTTTCTTCCCACACCCCAATAAATCATAATTACATCTTAAAATGACCAAATTACCCTTAAATGATAAAACTGCATTAATAAAATATGTAAATTCAGTTTGCGTAGGTCATGTAAACTCAGTTTATATACGTCTGAATTTAGTTTGCAAATACAATATAAATTTACTCATGCAAACCTAGTTTAATTTGCGTAGGTCATATAAACTCGGTTTGCATAATTCATGTAAATTCAGTTTAGGTATGGATGTATTTAGTTTGTGTATGCAATTTAAATTTACGTTATTCATGTAAACTCAATTTGCATATATGATGTAAACTCAATTTACATAAGTCATATAAACTTAATTAGTTTGCGTAATTTATGTAAACTCAGTTTTCCGTTCTTCACATAAACTTATATATACTTTTAAAAAATAAAAACGTATATATATAATTAAAGAAGAATGATTCTAATATTATCATAAAATTTTAAAAATTATTTAGGTGTAATTAGATTTTATTGAAGTGTGGCCATAAATTCCCCTTAAAAAACTTATACACCATAAAAGACATGAATGACTCCCTCGTCTCATGTGTCGGTGGTTGTCATTCTATTATAGAATGGAGTATATGATTATCTATATTAGCATATTTTTATTACTTTCACTTCTACTTGCTCATAGAATTTATATCACAAACTATAAAGAGAAAGTCCTCTCAATTTTGGAATACATATTATCTTGAGAAAGAGGCAAGTCTTTGTCTTTATCTTAGCTTCTTTGCTTATTGTTCAAGAATGTTGTTCATTAAGTTGGTTGTTGAAACATGTTTGTCGCAGTCAAATTTGACCACGTATATGAATAAATTTTACCAACAAATTTAAGATTCTCAAGTAATTTTTTTGAGAATACCATACGTAAATTTATCACTTTTAACTTGAGACTTGTTGTCACGTACTCAACCAAATTTTTCCTAAACTTTTGGATTAATCAATTTTTTTTTATTTGACAGGTTTTCCTCCACAAAAATACAATCATTGTTTAAAATGATGGTCTTAGCTTGAATTTTATGTGACAAAAAATAGCAAATAACCAATAAGTTAATTAATAACTTATGAAGTTATAATTTATAGCAAACAATTCATTAGAAGAAGAATATGCTATACCACCTAGTTGATTGAAAACTATTTTTTCGGTTCTCTTAAATTAAATTTCATCTTCAAGATGAATAAATAGGATATCTGGAATTCGAATTCTGACTCCTATATATAAAATACATATAAAATATGCTGCCAAATGAGTTAAGCATGACAAGTTCAGTTTTTATTAAATTGTAATATAGTAATTTTAGTCCTTTATATTATTGCATTTTGTAAGTATAATTTTTTTTTGAATTTTGTTTTACAAAAAATAGATACTTTTAAGATCTTAGAAATAGTTCTAAGAGAATGTGAATAAGGACTAAAATGAATTCACATTATCTAAAAAATTTAATAAAAACATAATTTTAAATAAAAACCTTTTTTTTTATTAAAAGAGAAATTCATTCGTTCAAATTAAAAAATACATAAGAATAATCTAGGTTAATAGCATACAACGACATCATGAAAGTGCCTATAAATATGACAACATAAAAGTAACTGAAACGTTTTGTCAAAAAAAAAAAAGTATTTGAAATGTTCATACTCCCGGATCTGTAGCATTGACGTCAAAGTCTCCATCAAATTTCTAATAAGTTAATGTGAATATATCAATTTCAATCAACCAACCCCGTACTAGAAACCAACAAACACCGCACAAGACGACGAACAAACACAACGCCATACTAAGACAATGAAAAATTGAAAAACGAAAAACAAATTTGTGTGAATAACCACTTATTTAAATAAAAAGAGAGAAAACAAAGGTGTTGAGGGGGTGATTTCAGACCAAAAACCACCCCCTATAATGAAACAATGAGTAGGTAGAAAAATTGAAAGAATGGTGGTGGCTAACCCTAAACTTTGGTGGCATTTAACATGGAAAAATTGTTAACTTTCCCACCATACACAAGTTGTTTTTGACCGTTAGATTAAATAAAGAACACATCTTGATCATGGTCTACCAACATCTTTTAGTCAACATCTCTCTTGTTCAGTGGATTTACCAAAAGGAAGAATGAATATGGTTGATGTCATAAGGGAGCTCAATATCATTAAAAGTTTTTTTCCAACTGAGGTTCAAAGACCAAGGTGCATTACAGCCACACATCACATGATTTACAGGTATATATTATATTTTTTTGAAAAATATTATGGCTATTATTCTTTTACTTGTTTGATAGGCCTTACTCATTACTTCAACAAACAATTTCAATATAATTCATCAGAACATGAATTATGACACAACAATTTGATCAGGTGATTCAGATCAATGTTTCCCTAAAACACTATACAAAATAATGGTTGAAATCAATGACATGTTTATACATGGATGACCCCAAACTGTAACACTACACTTCCATGGTAATCTTAATCTCAGTCTTAAGGGGCTTCCCTATTTTCACATGTTTACAATTGTTGGCTTTCCAACTAGACAAGAAACCCACCACCCTTCAAAAGACTTTCCTCCCAGAATCTGATTGATTGGCTGCATCAATAAAACAGGGATGAACAACACGGACGATCTTGATACGTACATCATGATTGCGGTCATCTTCTGGTCGATGCAACTGCACTATGTGCAGTTCACCATCAATTTTTTTTACAACAAACTGGGTTGAATGGTGGAGATCTTCATTAGTTGTTCTTGATCCTTAACAAGCTGCATCTCCGATTTCTTGGCTGTTAGCTAGCGAATAGGCACTTCCAGGAACCGGGATTAAAATATCATCCTCGTACATACTTTCTTGCTCCCCATGAAGCAATTGGTCCTGAGTTTTATACAGGAAGTGATGTGAATAAACAGTCATCAAATTTGCATCTCTACCATTACCTTGTTGAAACTTTCTTTCTGATGGTTTTACTTGAGTATGTAAAAAATCTACATGCTCATGAACAATTTTAGCTTGCTAGGTTGACATTGAACCATATAATTGACAAAAACAATTTTTTAAAGCATGAAAGTAATCAGAGCATGAATGCTTGACACAAGTTTAATACATATATGGCATCTAATACATATGGAAGACTGAAATGCTGCACACCATCAGAGAATGTGTGTCTACTGTCTATGCACGAGCAGAAATTATTACATACCTCATTATTACGGCCAGCAACATCCTTCATACTATTTTTCATGGTATTCATCAATAGTTTTAGTTGTTTCCGAGCATTTGCTCTTATAATGCGTCGTTCAGCACATTGTAACGCAGTAACATCGTGATGGCAGGCCACACAAAGAGTTCTCATATTCTCAAGTTTGCATTCGCCTGTAGAAATGATTAAATGAGGTATAAAATTCAAATGCAGCTAAAATCTAACTTTTCTCTGCAAGTAGAGAAAACTGCAGGAGCCCGGAAGGACAAAATCAGGCAGAGAAGGAAGAGGACAATACAAAAGCTGAAATGCAATCATCTCTATTTTGTATATAATTTATGTATGCATAATATATTCGTTTGTATTTTGAAAATTAAGTGAGAAATTTTAAATTTTAATAATGTCAAAAAAAAAACAAATTAAGTAAAAAAATTAAAATACACAGTAAATTCAAAATTTAAGAAATGAAAAAAACTTAGGATGTTACTTCCAGAAACACCCATTAGAGGTTTATTATCCTAATAAACTAAGCAAGTAGTAGTCCAGAACTTAACATCCTGAGTCCTGACAATCTGACATTGTAAAATCTGAAAGTTAACTTCTAGATGGTCAGCATTTTGAGAAGGAAGATAAAACTCTATATGGGTGCTAATAGATGCTCCGTTATTTGAAGACATATTTACATTTTAATACCCGCATAACAGGTACAAGCTGACTAGATGAATGTTTCCCATAAATCAAGACTTTTATATTGCCATTTCCTTTCAGGTTGAGCATATCAAAATCTTAGTTGCAACTTGCAAGTATCAAAATGGTCATTTCTGACAAGTAGGATTGAACATTTAAGGAAATTATACCTCCGCCTTTATATACTGGAACAATGTGATCAGCATGCCATGCATTGCCTTCACTTGGATCTCTGACAAGCTTCTCAAGCCTGCAGATAATCAACAAGGTTAGAAGAGTACTTCCGAAGACTGTTGGTGTCCATTTAATAAGCAATTTTATTAATACTTTTGCACAGTCAGTCTTTTAAAGGGCCTGTAATGTTCCAAGTCTGTAATGTTGTTTTCTAAACAGAATTTATTTTAGGTATTTCACTATCATAAACTCACATCTTCTTCCGCTTTGCAATATTTGGTGCTACTTTTTCAATGTACCCTTGTCGTCTTTCCAAGGACAGAGGCCTTATATGCACAACAAGTTTATGACAGTCCAATTGGCAATTTGTGCACACACCTTGCTCAATTTGGAAAAGTTCCTGAAAATTTAATCTCAATTACTTTAAAACCTACCTCAAAGAAGTGAAAACTACACAATAAAACACTTCTAGCATAGAACATCTAAACAACAAACGAAAATTAGTCAAATATATTTTAATTTGAACATGAGAAATGTTCTAACCTGACGGAGGAATCTGTTGCTAGTTCTCATGCGATACTCTTGATAGCAGACAAGGTTACAAAAAAGATCTTCAAAATATTCAGGTGTCTTGGCATTATTTCCCCTGAAAGTGTAATTATTAATTTTTTACTATTATAAATCTTTTATAGCAGTATATGATTTGTATGGGACAGGACATACATGCATTGCTTTTGACAAAGCTTACAAAGAGGCTCCTCTTCCGGACTCCAGCCTTGAGTGTATTCTTTTTCCTTTTTACCATGGCCACCTCGTAGAAAAACCTTTCTCCAAACAGCATCTGGTGGTAAGGGATAGCTTATGTCCACTAAAGGAGTCATGCGCCTTTTGCTTCCACCATTTATTAATCCCTGTCAACCGTAGACTTTTATTACGTTATTATATGTACAAAGAAGCAAAGTGATATTACATGGGATGGACAAATTTTATGAAAAGATCACACATATCCACTAAAACAGAGTTTATGTGCATAGTGTGCTGACCTTGTTGTTGTGGTTATTACTTTCACTTAAGTAGCACAATTCGACAGCCAAAGGAAGTTGTAATGGTTTTCCAAGTAACTTATTGCGTTCAATTGGCCTTAAGCTCTTCCACTCATTTGCAAAATCCAAAAGAGCATTCCTATAAGCAGGGTTATCCTTGAGAGATGCAGACTCTATAACCTGTTTCTCATCAGCATCAGCAGGACTCAGCAACTCAAGGTCCTCTGGTCGAAAATTTTCACCAAGTGGCTGCGGTCTTGCATCTTTACCCAAAATGCAAGTATAGAGGTGGATCCTTCCAGTGTATGGGCTCACCTGAAGAGTGAACAAAATGTTATTTTTAAATCGATGAAAATTAGCAAGTAAAATATGCAGTCTTTGCATGGCACCAAGGGAGACCATAAACACAACCCTATCCCCTATCCCCTATGCCATAACATAGGTAATGGCACCAACATCGACATTAATACAGGCATTTTGCTCTAACCAAATACACCAAAGATAAGGATGAACCCCACAGAATACAAGCTCTACCATTATTTCATAAACAAATATAAATAAACAAAAATTTGTGTCAAAAACTTTGCTTCAACTATGTAGAATAACAATCAAGCCAACGACTGACTGGACCTGAAATTCTTGTACAGTGAAAATAAAAAAATTACAAATGATTTTTACCTCAAATCGCAGAGAATTTACTTGATCAGAGCAATGTACTTCAGCTTCAACTGGATGAATGGGCTGGTCGTCATCTGCATCTGTTGTTGAAGTTGATTTCTTATCCTGAAACAGAAAAATAAGACTCCTATGCGGCTATACTGTAACAAAACACATGAACTATAGTAGTCATTCCTTCCAATAGAAAGCTTCAAGGAAAATGCACCTCTATTATTACTTTATCTCTGTCCTCAAAACCCTCTTCAGAGCATCTATCCTCGTCATAAAAAACATCTACATCAAGATTTCCATCCAAAACTGAAGTATTTTCTAAATCTAGGCAGCAAACACTATCAACCTATTATACCAACAAAATAAAATAATTAGAAAGAAGAAATTGATAGAGCGAATAAATCTGAAGCCTGAAAACTTAAAAGTATAAACTACGTCATACCATATTATTAGCACCCTGATTTATGTTGTTTACAAGACCAGATTCATCATCTTGATTTTCTTCTGTTTCATTTGATTTCACTGCAGAGGCTTGCTTATCCAATTGGCTTTCAACTGTTGCATCTTTGGATGCAGATTGTTCTTCAGATATGTCAATTTTCAAGGATGGGCCTAAATAACTAACATTTTCAACCTGCCACCCAACATACCCAAAAGGAAACTGATGTTATACAGGAGAACCAAAAAATGAAAAGCTAAAAAAAAAAAAGTAACCTGGTAAAACACTGCAACCTATGTCAAACATATAAATACTTTTCAGGCTATATCAATCCAATATAGGAATGTTAAATTATATTCATAATTAGGAATGTTTTCCTTAAATTATATCACATATGTTGAAGAGCAAACTGGATCCCCTCCTTCCTCTCCATCAAGAAAACAAGGGTGAGAGGAGAGAGCAGATGATAAAAAAAGAAAAATAATTAAGACAGAGAGAGATAGAAAGGATTCAAATCAGTTATAGAGGGTATTCGTTTGTTTTTCATAGAGTATAAAATGTATAAAAATGTCAATTTGTATGAGTATTACAACTCTGGACATACTGAACACTTGAAGTTACAGACACGTACAACAGTTTGCTCAATTGGCTTAATTACATATTTGGTCCCAAACGTTTATTTTAGGTTTCAATTTAGTCCCAAACGTTTTAAAAGTTTCATATTGGTCCTAAACGTTTAATTTTGGTTTCAATTTGGTCCTTTCCGTCAATTTTGTCCACGTGTCCAAGTTTCCAAGTGTCCACGTGTTTGTCCACATGTGCAAACCGTCTGCCACATGGGAGAAAATTGACGGAAAGGACCAAATTGAAACCTAAAGTAAACGTTTGGGACCAATATGAAATTTTAAAAACATTTGGGACCAAATTGAAACTTAAAATAAACGTTTGGGACCAAATGTGTAATTAAGCTGTTTCTTTAAAATGTTCAGTTCTTCAAAACAAATGTTCGACAATAGACACATAAATCAAAACATGTGCAAATTTAAGATTTAAAATAACATATAAATATAGAGAAATTTTGCAAACATCGTAAAGCGAGAAAAGTCAACTGTGAAAAGCAAATAATAGAATTAAAGAAATTGAAGTGAGAGTGTGAGACCTTTATCTCTTTCACCGCATCATATTTGCCATCCGTTGTAGATGAAACACGATGCAAACTTTTGTTCAAATATTTCCAATGTGATTCATCCCAAGTGTCCTGCAGATGGTCATTTGAACAAAAGTGCTTGACAGAGGCATAATAAGCCCAAATCCCAAATCGTCTTAATCAATGAAAACGTAATTACCTTTGCACAGAATATGCATATGTTAACTGCATTTGTTTGCCCCCGTCGATGAGCTCTGTCCTCAGCCTTCAAAACATGTTAACATTATATATAATTTATTTATTTATGACACTATTTAGATATCAAGAATACCCCCCCACAATTTATGAGATTTCCATAATTAAGAAAAACTTTACAGGGCAATCACATAGCCCACAGGTAATACCTATCATATCAACACTGCATCAGTTTCATGGTAAATAAGTCTGATCAAGTGCAACACCAGACATGTCAAATCGATAGTTATCAAAAAGAATGAAAAGAAGTTCCATTACAGACCTAATGATTCAGTATCTATCGACCCACCCTGGGCTATTCTGAAGGAATCATCCCCAGTTTCAGTTTTGTTGTACTTTTTCAATAAGATTATCAAGTATATTTTACAGATGAACCTAAGTTTCCAATCCCTATCCTCCAACTTAACAATAGTTATAAACAAACTTCTATGAAGAAAATAATATTCCATCGAGCAGAACCTGAAGCATCACTGTTGGGGACTGAGGTAGCTCCAAAAACACAACATATTGTGCTGTAGAGAAATCAAGTCCAAAACCTGCTGCTAGAATACCTATTATCGCAATTTTAACCTGAAATGCACATGTGACTAACAAGTCAAATAAGCCTTGTGATGAGAAGGCAAAAATACTCCAAACTTATGTCAACTAGATGACCCGTGGCCCACATGTTGTGCGGTTGGAATTTATTTGCATTGGTGATATCTAATATTATAATATGAGCTAAGCTTAAGGAAACATAAATTTATATGCTATGTAAAAGTGTAAATCATGATCTATAAATTAGTAGAAGATTTTATCGGGAAAAAAAACGTGGAAGATTTATTGATATGATGATTTTTAATTGGAGTTATGTTTTATTGATACCGTTTTGAGATGGAATGGGGAGGAGACAAAAGTGTAGGCTGGGATGAGAGAGGTTTGGGTGAATAATTGCCAATTAGTGGGATATAGATAAGAAATGGATGAATTGTTTTCCATGACGAACTCTTCAGTAATTTAATGATGTGGAAATATAGATGATTATGTAGGTGTCAACCAATTGTTCCGCGACTGTGTTTTAATATATATACTATAATAGAATATGACACTTAACATCGACACACACAAGTACATGCAATAGGACACAGATAGAAAGTTTGATAGTAGCAAAAATGTTCAATGTGGTTGTTTTTAAGTAATTCATGACTCTTAATCAACAATGTAAAACTGCTTATTTAATAATTTTGCACCAGACTTGATCTTGAATGGGACATGTTAATTTAAAGGACAATTCATAAGCATGTCCATTCCAACGGCTAGATGAAAATACTACATCAATTCAACAAATAGAACAATGAAATTGGGACTTATCATCGGAAAATGCTGTTTCAAAGTTAAAACTACCTCCAGTCCTAATTATAATGGACCTATGAAGCCCGGACACGGACACAGGTACGGGACACGACACGGACACGGACACCGGACAATGTAAAAAAATTAGGACATGGACACGGCTATATATACTTTATATATTAATAAAATAAAGCAATTTCTGAGCACAATTTATAAATAGTCTAATGAGAAGCATAATTTATGTTTATTTAAACTTAGTACTTTCAATCAATCATTGAAAGAATCCTTCAAAACAGTTTGAGTACTTTTAATTTAGGAAAATTATCGAAAACGTGTCAGATAGGTGTCGTACGAGTGTCGGTGTCCGACACGTGTCCGACAAGGCGACACACCCTACTTTAGCCGTGTCAGAGCTTCATAGTAATGGACAATTTGGTTACTTCACTGGCCCTAAATGTAATAAATTTAGTTCACTTGTAAAATGCATTAATTATTGAAAATTCTTTCATAAACCTATTTAATAAATTTACTTCACCGTTTTATTTTACTTAAATTATTCATCTTCCCTACACAAGTGGGGTCCATTTAATGAATGCTAAGAGTATTTTTGGAAAAATATTAGCATTAAATCATTTGAATAAATTCAGAAGAGAAATGCAAAGTTTATAATACCTCTGGTGATGATCGAAATGAGGTTACTGCAGATTGTCTATCTCTGGGTAGTGTATGTCCATCTATTCGCACAAAACCTACCCCTTTCTCACATATATACTCCTGAATGGTTCAGAATGCAAGCTTTATACTAGAAATAAAATTTAAATGTCTATGGGACATCAAAGTCTTCAAATCAGCAGTATGATGAAATGAGAGGACAAGAAACCAAAATGAAGAAATGAGTTACTATATAGTATGATGATCACCCGTTCAAATGAAAGGAAAAAAAACTAAAATGAAGAAATGAGTTACTCCAGTTACTAAACTACGTCCCTGTGAATATATGAGTTCTAAACTCATTGGGTTTCTGCTAATGAAAGCAGCTTTTACTTTCAGTTTCTATTTTAGTTAGACTGTGTCACCTCATCAGCTTTAGTTCTGCTTTGAGGTTGCCATGTCAGCTGGAGACTGTTATAACTGGTTAACTTGTTGAGCAAGTTTGTTACAGTTGGGTGTACGTTAATACCAGAAGCGTGCAGATTAAGCATGCTATAAATGATGTAAACTCTAATTGTTTTAGTCAATTAAAAGAATATTCAGTTTTCTCTTAGTTTTCTTTCATTTTGACATGGTATCACAGCCTGTTGATTTGGGTCACCCACCATTTATCTCCACACGCCCAGCCCAATAGTGTTGGGCGTGAGGGGCTGTATTGGGAAAAAAACCCAAGTCCTACGCAGAGTAGATGAGATCTGATCAAAGTTTATAAAGAGTGGCACTCCTCAACTTACAAGTCGGATTTGTAAGGATGAGTTGGACCCAATATAAAAACCTCATATGGAGCATATGATGGAAGCCAGCCAAGGAGAACAGTGAAACACAGCAATCACTGTACTACTACGTTACATGTAATGTAAGTCCTAGGGTTTTGAATATATAAAAAAAGAGTCCTAGGGTATCGTCAAATTGAGGGAATCCAAGAGAAAAGTGAACAAAATCTGTGATTTTATTGGAATGACTCAGATGAACAACTACAGATCTGTGACAAACTCTATCAGTTAATGATAGCCGCCAACTGGTGAGAAATGCACCTGTACTCCGTCAAGAACTTTGTGGTGATGAGCAAATATTATCATCTTTGAAGCATTATCTGATCCTGCAATGAGTGGATGGAAGGAAAGCCATTCATGAAACCCAGATAGCTTTGCAACTCCAAGTTCTTGATAAGTAAGCTTTCCTGACAATAGGTAGGATGAAGAAATTAGACATTTACATAATATTCTTCCACTTTGGTATAGTTTAAATCAGATATCAATTAATATACAAACCAACTATTTTATTTTTTAAGAAAGAATAGAGATATTGTCCCCTGGATACTTCTATAAACTAGCAAAACTTCTTGGGTTTGCACACCTGACATTCCCACAGGCTCCGAATCTCAGAAATTCCTAGATTCATCCTTTCCCTAGCTATTAAGAATTGTTGAATCTTCAATTCAGTTTTCATTGATTTTGAAACTGTAGGTTACAATGGAGTTACAGGCTGCTATTTATAGTAGGCTAGCACTGACCTGCTATAGCAGGTTAAATCCCTATCAGTTACTGATAACTGTCAACATGTTGTCAGCTGTCATAACTAACTAACTAACTAACACTTAAGGTAGTCTAAGCTACAGTTGTAAGAACTCTGCTATATCTCTGATACTCACCTAACAGATTAGGACTGCCATTCAATAATTCAAATGATAGACAATTTAAACTAATGCATTATTTTTATTTTAAAATTGACTTCACACAGAATTTCATAAGCTTCTCAGCAAAATAGCAATTTTTTCCTAATATGTAAGGCCTAAGTCAATGTTTTAATTGAAAATTATCATGTGAGACATTAGTTGTAACATAAATTAATTCAATAAAGTAAAGGCAAAGATTCCTCGACAATACCATCATGTTCATCCAAACTTTCAGAAGGCATCTCTTCACTAGCATTTTCAGAGTCATCAATCTTTAATGCTCCAACTGCAGTTTTAGCAGCTACTATATCTGATCTCTTCAACGAAAGTCTCATAACTTGCCGGCGCTTTGGAGGTAACTGTTGCAACACATGTTCCTTGAGTCGCCTTATCTACAACATATGAAAGACATAATATGATGATATCTTTACAATCATGGATTGGAGAAGTATTATAAAACATTGTTATACTGAACCAAGAAAGCATTATAAAATATTTTTGAAACAGCAGTTTCTCATCTAAGTTAAAATTAGCTGTTGCATGACTAATATCTTTGATTCATCATACAAAGAACAAGAAATAAAGACAGAAGTAAACCACAAGGTTCAAACAAGATGAATGTAACGGAAGAACAACATGGGTAATAATTGTTGTGATAGAATATAACCACCTATGCTTACGGAATGAGTCAACAGGACTTGCAGTGTTGTTTGGGACCAAATCTTGCATAGTAAAAACTAAAAAGTAAACAACAAATAACCTTCATTTTTCAGAGAAAAGAATGTTAAGAATGCTCACCATAACAGTTTGCTTTAGTAACACGTTCAACTCCTCCAAGCGAATGCCCTTTGAGTAGTCCTGCAATACAATCCCACTGTTTGTGTCATTTCCTCTTTTAACAACAAATTACTACCCAAAAACAAATATTTATCAATATATATAAAAAATTTCAATTTCCCTCATCACAGGTTAGAAAAGGATTAAATGGATGATAATCTTGAAAAAGATGGGTACTATACAGCACATGAATGAGGATAAAAAGGAGACAAGAAATAAATGATTGTTCATACCACATATTTTAGAAAATTTAAAACCTTTGAACGGGTCTTTTTATTTTATTTTTAGATTTCAATAACAAAAAACGTTACAATTTTATATCCTTTTCTACAACAACATATCTTATCCAATACTTTTACCAACCAGGATTAAACATCTGCCATCATCCTAAATTCCTAATACAAATAATGCAAAAAGGTGACACTCTTTTGCTGTAACTTGTAAGAAAAAACTAGTAGCAGATAGAAGATACTCATAACAATCTAACCAAATAAAAGCATGCATATTATACACACGCACGAACAGGATTACCGCATAAAAATTTCCTTGGACACCCTTCATATATTTGAGATCACAATAAGTTTTTGCAAACTCATATTTAGTTGTCCCCAGCAAACCTGGCCTGTAAAATAGTAGCATACAGAAATCTGAATTAACAGCCTTAGTGGACAGAAATTTTTAATATGGATAAAGTCCAAGGTGAGTATACTTGCCATAACATATTTATCTGATGAAATATGTCAAACGGTCTATCAGCACCTAGGAAGAAATATACCATAAGATATTAGAAAACATTAAGAAATTAAATAACAAATACAAAGGGAAGACCCAATTTACAACAAAAAGAAAGTTCAAAAATATGGAGCCACAACCAAAATATTAAAATTAGATTTTTCAAATCCAATGATAACTATTAACATCAAAGCATCTGCAGCTAGCTTCCTATGACCTATGCTACAACCTTGATAAAGAAGGTGTTCCTGATAGCAGAATTATACGCTTGACTTCTGAAGCCACATCAAGAACAGCCTTTATCTGTTAAACATATATTAAAAAATATAAATACCTCTTTAAGCTTTGATCAAATAAAATATATACAGATATAAAGCATAACACATTAAATTACAAGACGAGAAAATACAAATTAAGAACGTCAATCTTTCTTCTGAATGAAGTTCTTCCAAAAGGAAAAATAAACTTGAACCAGAATTATTTAATTTGTAAGCATAAAATGGTTATTTGACTTAACGACCCTTACCGCATCTTCTGCCCACTAATCTAAATCTCATTCCTCCATCCAAATGAATATCCATCCCCAAAATTATAAATAAGGCTCACAATCTATGCCAATGTCAAGAGCTCTAATTGTAAGTGCTGCTCGTTTTCATCTAACAATTATGAACTAGCCCGATTTTATGTACACTCACGTTAATAAAATTTATATGCATTCACAATTTTGGGGAGCAGGACAAGATAACTATACTAATGATATTAGCAACAACAATCCTGATACTATCATCATTTGCCAAAAGCCTCGATCTTTGGGTACCACAAATAGATGTCAAAGTTAATATACACCTCAACTTTAAAAAAACAAAAAAGAATTATGCATCTATTCATAATGCAAACTTACTTTATGTCTTTTAAATTTTACAAACGAGAAAATGAGATGGAAACTGAGAATACCTCTCCTGGTTCTGAGGTTTTCTTTGCTGGGCGTACATGATGAGATTCATCAACAATCAAAAGAGCCCACTTACGCTCAAGCATGCTCTTCCTTAGACGATGAAGCATGGTATAAGAAATAACCACAACTTTAGGGCATCTTGTTAGATATACAGGATTGTCTTGATGGCCAAAAACTGGATTAGGAGAAAGAAGTAAATGCTAACTAGCTAAAGAAAGAAAGTGAAGCTTTGCAACAATGCTATGGATTAAAAAGCAGCCAAATAAAAAAGTTAACATTTGAATAGTTAAAGCTTAACAAAAATCCTATAGATAACCAATAAAATTGAATATCATTTCCATATTCATTTTGCATTTATGCACATGACTAGTTGACTTCAAGCATAGTGCATACAGCAACCAAACATAGCATAGACCTTAGAGCGATCAGGATGAAAACAGTAGTAGAAAGATATGCTTAAATAGAATAGCAAACATTAACAAAATGATAATATGATCCAAAAAATTAAAATTTTCTTGTAAAGTCTCACAACAACAATTTCTTTCATAGCGGCTTGGTGATAACTAAGCCTGACTTCTGAGCTATGAACATGAGGAAAGTCTTGGGTAAATTTATTTTAGTCTACTGTAACTTAGTTTCAACTTTCAAGGAGTACTTGGGTAAGATCTTTCCTGCCTCTTCTATCCCTTCCCCCTCCCCTTATACCCTCTATTCCTATCACTCTTAAGTAATTTGTAACTGCAAACCACTCTCAAGTAATTATCAACTCAAGAAAACTTCTACCAGTGCACTTTTGTTATCATGGTAAAGTTCTCAAACCATGTTTAAAATGTGCCTGGTTCACCTAACCAATCTTACTGTGTAGCAAATGTACAACATTCAATTTTAATACCATGTGTGTTAAATTTTATATTTGGCCTAACTCATCCTCAGAAAACCGGCTTGTAAGGTGAGGTGAGGGTTGCCCATGCTATATAAGCACTACACAGGCCGTATCTCTTAGCAATGTGGGACTAAATCCACCCCTTCACACCCAACACAATGAAGGTGTTGGAGGCTGCAATGAAGGCAAGCCAAATGCCGCAATTAAGGCAGGCTAGGGGCGGACCGCAATGAAGGCGGAATTTCCAACACCATGTTTCTCAAAAATTTGAATCTCCAGCTCCGAAATCAACTCTAGTATGATGATAAAGAAATAGAAGACAACTATATCTGTCCATTCTAAGAAAAAATTCAAAGGTAACAAGTTCATTACTTAAATAGAGCGCTGCATTGTTATTGCAAATATCCTACATTTTCTGCTCAAGATTAAACAACACATCCACTTCTCAGTTTTCACCAAAGTTTTTACAAACCTTCCAACTAATACCAACAAGTATACAGCAACATAAACAACTCAAAACGCAAAACATTACCGAGGTGGATATCGGCAGGCAAGCAGAAAGGAAGCCACCGCTCAATTTCTTCAGCCCATGAATATCGCAAAACAGCAGGACAAACAACAAGTATAGATCCTTCATCCATGAAACATCCCGCAATAGCAATAGCCTGAAAAACCAAAAACATACGCATTTCACGTCATCATTCTATTTTACTTTATCAGGAACAATTCAAGCAATATAAAACAACAAAAGTCTATCATAAATCGTGCATAACGACAAACCGTCCACTAACACATTTGATAATCAGCTTAAGTGGTTAACTAAGAGTTTACTCAATAAGCATACCTCATGAGAATTGTCATAAACTTTTGAGCATAAGCTTAATGAAATTAACTCAAAAGAATATATAGGGAATGTTTTAAGAAACTATCTACAACGATTGTTGACTCCACATCAAGATTTTTGTCTATGCATCAATCTAAATCTAAAACAATTTAAGCAAAATGAAGAAAACACTAGCTTAAATATAGATGTCACAAAATTAGCCTAGAAAACCTTCAAAAACTTTCTTCTGAACGCCATCTAAATCTAAAACAATTTAAGCAAAATGAAGAAAACAAAGGATTTGGAACCTGAAGTGTCTTCCCAAGTCCCATTTCATCAGCAATGAGACATCGACCACCTCTTCTAAGTGCAAACCTTAAACCATCCATTTGAAATGGCAACAATACATCAAGTAAACTCTTAGGCAACTTCCCAATCAAACCATCAACCTCATCATCACCCAAATGTTCCGGTCTCACCGGATTCCACCTTCCCTCCAAATATGAAAGCTTCTCAACTACATTGAAAGTGTTCCAAGGAATCTCCTCCACCTCAATCTCTGCCTTTAACAGCTTCAAAATGCTACGGTAGTCCGCCAATTTGAACACACAGGCTTTCCCGCCCGCACTTGTTTGAGTGAAATGTGATGGATCCACTTCCATCTGGAAACAAGATTGCAAAAGAAAAATTAAAAAATAACAATCATAATATAAGTTTAATTTGTATGCATTGACAATGTAAACAATTTTACACAAACTCTAATCAACAATAAACTATTTACAAATGTCACATTATTATTTTCTAAAATATATAAGCAAATATCTAAGAGATCAATTGGTATGTTGAAAGTGTAAAACTTCATTATACATACATAAAATCAAATCGCATCATAACATTATTAACACCACTTTCTTATGCTTACTTCTAAAATATCTCTACAAATATTTATATACCGAGATTAGATTACACAAACAAATCATACAAATTAAGGGTCTGTTTGGATTAACTTAGTTAGCTTATCTCCTAACATAAGTTATGCGAGAAACTATTTGGCGGAATTTCTGAAAATCGACAATTTTCATAAGATTTTTTCAGCTTATTTTCATAAATTCTCCAATATAACTTATGAAAACAGCTCGTATCATATATAAACAGTAAAAAAAAATTCATCTTTAATTTATATTTTGCTATAAAAATAGCTTTTGCAAACTTATACATAAGCGCGAAATCACGTATCATGATAAGCATTTGTCCTATAAGCTGCAAATAAGTTGTTTATCCAAACAGCCCTAAATCCAATATCTAATTGACTATGCATACACATCAAATCCAATAACTAAATTGCGAAATCGGATTAAACATTTTACACTGTCAGAACATACAAATTAATTAAATTTTCAATGAATAAATAAATTAAAAATTGAATTTTGAAATTTGAATTTGTGAAAACTTACACTACAGAGAATGTTATCGAGAATGCGAAAACAAGTATCAAAAGTTGGAAAATGAAAATTAGGAACAGGAAGAGGAGTAATAGTGAAAGAATCATGCGAACAAATTTCGAGTCTCGCGAGAAATTTGAGATCAGATTGGGGTTTAGGTTGAAACGATTGATGTTGAGAAATTTTCTGGCATTTGAAAAGGTTCCAATGGTTTGGTTGAGAATTGGATTCTAAGAAAGCTTTGCGTTTAGCGATTGCAGCAACGCGATTCGCTTCCATTTGTTTGATTTGTTGTTCTGTGAGTTCCACCATTGTTGCGAACTCAACTGGTGTATTTCGAATGCGTTTCTCTCTACCGCGTGTGAAAGAGAAGAAGCGCTTTTTTTCAAACGGGCTTTTTTTGGTTTTTGAATGTGAAAACTAATCTACGTATGTATGTTTAGTTTTGCAGCGAGAAAAAATGATTCCGATAAAAATTTATTTGAAGATAAAATAATTTATGTTTGAATATATTCATATAAAAATGAGTTAAATAAAACATTTGAGCGTGTGAATCAATTTTAAAATTCAGAAGCTAAAACTTTTAACTTCGGTTAAAATTAATTCTGAAGACATAATCAATTCTATTTTTAAAAAATCAAGTGAATCAGAATCAGTTTTACACCTTCAAAATCACTTTAAGAGAAGCTAGAATTAAAATCAAACACATACTTTAATGATTTCATGAATTTTTGAAGAAAATTAATTTGTGTAAAAAAATGAGTATTTGAATAAAATAAATTTTAAGAGTTGGTTCATTTTTTTGGTGTTGTCCTTGATTTATAGTAAAATTGGATTTTGATAATTTAGAATTTGAAGAATAAAACGTAAAAGAAAAAGTTTTGGTTAAAAATTATGAGTTTATTTAGATAAATAATTTATTTGTAGTTTATAGTAATTAACTTATCATGATAAGCGTTTATGTATGTTTGGATAAGTTATTTTTATAATAAAAGATAAATCATTTTTTATATGTTACCCTCTACTCTCTCCGTTGCTTTTTAATATCCTAAATTATATATTATAAAAAATTATTAAGAAGTTATATTTGAAAAATATTTATCAAGAAAAATTGAAAAACATCTTATATATGTTAATATTTTGTTTTTATATATTAATAAAAATATATTGTCAAATATATGCAAGTAATGGTCAACGGTGATAGTTATAAAGGAAAGGATGGAATATTTTTGAAAAATCTTATGAAAATTGTCATTAGTTATTTTTTAATAAAAAATTTCAAACACTCTCATAAAATTTTGGTAAATATATAAGTTCAAATAAGTCAATTAAAATCCACTATATTTTTTACATGATTTGAACTACAATTATCTCAAAAAAAATAAATAAGTGCCTTTAACTAGTGTTTTGATCCAACAAGTAAGTGATTTATTTTATGTGATCTCTGAATCATGTTAGAAGACTAGAGTTTGAACTTTGACCTCTAAATCATCAATAATATACTTTATCCGGTCACAAATATAAGCAAATTTAACTATTGATGTATTTGGTCCATATTTATAGCTAGATACATCAATAGTCAAATGTACCAAAAAAGTCAAATTTACTTATATTTATGGCCAAAGGAAGTAGTTAATCACTATTCTCTTAACCTATATATATATGAATGAGACAGATAGCTCAACTGATTCAAGTTACGAGTTGAAGGAGTTGAAGGTTGTAGAGTTCAAATTTAGACAAATGAAAAAAAAATTACGAGTTGAATGTTTTAGGGTTTGAACTTGAACAAATCAAAAAAATACTAATAAATACTACTAACATTGTATTTTTCTTAAAAAAATCTCTTTATTTATCAAAGTGACTAAATATAAATATGGAAATATCTTTGTATTCATCAATATTATCTTCTATAAACAAACAAATGTAAGAATATAATAACAATAATAATAATAATAATCTTTGTATTCATCAATATTCATTTTTTTTCTTTCTTTCAAGTAGTTTAGTAAATAAATTTACACATTTCAAGTATGGAGATGTGAGAAATAATATCTTTAGTATCTACCAACTAAATTACATTTATAGAATTAATCAATATTCTCTTTATTTATATGAGCACATTGAGTTGTTTAGTTGGAATAGGCAAGCGATGTGCTAGAGTGATGGATATCTAATTTTTAGATGAAGTATTAGCTGAACATTTACCAATATGGGTCGCAGTTAGATCCAACTAGTCTCACTCGTTATTCACCCAGCGATTGGATTGAGATTTTCTTTTCAGAATCTTCTCCATCTGAATGTAGTTGTCAGAACTGCCACCATAGAGAAGAATGAGCAGGGTGGTGCCTTGCCTACAATCGACCCAAAAAAATAAATAGTACATTTGCCAGAAGTGAAGTGGATAACTCAACTGATTCATATTAGGAGTTAAAGATCATATGGTTCAAACCAGGACAAAGGAATTTATTTTTACTAACCTAACAAATTTATACTTACATTATATTGTATTTTTTTAAAATAAATCTCTTTATTTATCAAAGTAGCTAAATATAAATATGGAAATATCTTTGTAATCATCAATATTATTTTCTACAAATAAATTAATAAATGTAAGAATATTTGTATAATAATAATAATAATAATAATAATAATAATAATAATCTTTTGAGCTCGTCAAAGATATCGAAAGATCCTAGAAAATTAAAGTGTGAAATAAATGTAGAAGACACACATATAAAACTAGCGTCTTACTAACGAGTGCTCTTATGAAACTCTTTAAGCATTTTATACAATTTCCGATGCATTAACTTTATATCCTCCTACCATAACACTTCTTGTAGATGCATTTCAAAACAAAAGGATCTCGGAATCTTTTATGGCTTAGACAGTCGTCGTCAGTAATGCAGGGAACATGTTTACCGTAGACAGTGATGCAATAAAGATCTGTCATGTTAAAAATAAATAAATGTTACTAAAAAGGGATGAAAATAATATGTATATTATGTATATAATAATGAAGAAAAATTGATATTTAGGTGTTAAAAGGGACTTACAACTTTTAACAAAAATAATTTGGGAAAGAAAAATGATCAAAACATAAGCAAATTTGAGAATTTTAATCATATCTTTGATCCTTTGCATGTAACAAACAAAATAAATATTTGATCATTTTATAATTAAAATGCTCCATGATGTTTGTTAATTTCATATTAATAATTTTTATCACATACGAAGTGGTAAGAAACATTAATAAAATTATAGTATAAATTAAATGTCTTTTAAGTACTTCCATGTGTTAGCTTACCTCTTGAGTCTTGTTCCAAACCAAATCGCAAAGTCAAAATAACATACCGACAACAAATCAAAGAATCCAAATTATTTTTTGTGTGGAAAAATTTTTAAACAATTTTTTGTCAAATTATACTTATTTTTCCGTCGAACAATGGTTATACTTCCATTCAAAGGGGAAGATGAATATATGCAGAACATTTGCGAAAGTGATATTCTCATCATCATCAATCCATATTAAAAAACTAATAAAATTGTGTGTCAAAGTTGTCTTTCTAGCAAGAAAGCAATGCTCGAAGCTAAAAGTTCTAACAAAGTTGTCAATTAAGGTTTATGCATGTGCATGTGCATGTTTGTGCAAAAGTGGTGTTTGTTTTGACACTAATTGAAATAAGATTCTTTGCCTCCCGATCTAAAGGTTACTTGTAAAGCACGTTTTACCTTGCTTTCTTTGTATGTTCTATTCACCTTATATAAATATGGAAAATGAATAACTACAGTAACCATCTATCTTCAATCACAAAACAATCAAGGTAAAACAAGCTAAGGAGACATTTGAAGGTATATATTCTTCAAGTTTCAAGAAATGGAAAATAGAAACAACCAAAGAAGGTACATAAGTCTTTAGATAAAGTTCGGATTTCCTTGATTTGAATTTTGAAAATTTATGTTTATCTAAGTCGTTAGATAAAATCAAATGAATTTCATTGGGTCGAAAATTCAAAAATACTGACAATTTGATCTTATTAATTATATTAATGGCTGAGAACAGAATTTTATTGAATACAATCGCTATTGGGAATTTGTTTTTCTAATTTCAGAGTTGTGATTTGTGACACCATTGAAATGCATTATTCTTATTTGAATTATTTTTAATGTAAGTACATTTGAGATTTTTCTCTCTGCTATTAATAAAAAATTATTGAGTGATGTATACTAACAAAAAGAATCACTCTTTTGCATTATTTTAGAGTATCATTTTCTAGTCCACAATCACAAAAGCATACAAGAGATGATGAGTTTATAACTGCAATAGCTGCTACTGCATTTTCCATTTATTCATTAGAAGAAGCTGGGTTACTTGATTTGAAGAAAGTAAGAGATAGTCCAAAGTTTTCAAAGAATCCAACTATAAGAGGGAAAGAAGAGAATATATCAAGACATCCAAGTTATGGTAAATACTAAACATACATTTTTTTGATTACGTAGTTTATCGACTAAAATTTCATCATTAAAATGAATAAATGGAATATCCAGAGTTTGAATTTCGACTTTTGCATATAAAAATTTATTTAACAATTATTAGTGAAGAATAATGTTATGAGGGTCCCATCCAGGTGAAACTTCAATGAAAAGACCAATTAGACAAGAGACAAGGACAAGAGAAGGTGCTTTGCCTCTTAGAAGTTCCAGTGGTATATCCCCAACAGGAGGGTATCAAAAGCAAAAAGGGGTTATAATAAATCAAAAAAATGACAAGGCAAAAGCAGAAGTTTGGGAAAAGGCTAAGATAGAAAGAATTCAAAAGAGGTAAGTAAGAGTATCATTCAATTTTTTAACACATGCTCGTATCTTGTTAATTTTGAAATTAAATTTTTGGAAGAAAATTTTGAATTTGTTTTAAAGCATTATTTATATAGTTTTTGTAAAATACATAATTTAAATTGTTATCACTAACTAAATACATTATATTCTCTAACTTGTTAAGTTAAAACATAATCACAATTCTAATTTGAATGGTAGTTCAAATTTAAACCATAGTCCATCCTAATCCTAACTAAAGTGATTGAATTGAGTCCCGTGAGCTTAGCTCAATTAGTTGGACATATTGTATGGAAGTGCAGGGATCGGGGTTTGAACTTGGTATGCCCACTTATTCACTTTTATGGGGTGAATTTCTAGCCATTAGGCTACCTAACCCAAAAAAAAATGATTGAATTGAAGATTTCAGGTGGTTAGTGAACTTCAATTAAGGACAAATCGTTCAGAAAATCTAAATTCAAATCTTGATCTAAAACAATTATTTATTAGACTTTACTTACTACCCGACTAAACTATGTTCTATTTTTCTGAATACCAAAGGGTAAAAAAAAAAAGATAATAGTGTAAAGATTGTTTTTCTTAAATTGTAGTAAAAGCATATAGTTAATCTTACATAAAGTTTGTCCCATAAATGTAGCTCAAAGGGTAGCTACAGGAAGATTATTGAAATGACCTAGGTTCAAACCCGAGATTCTACATTTCTCCACATTCAAATGTGTGAGTCCTAGCCACTAGGCTACTTGACCAAAAAAATAAAAATCTTACATAAAGTTTTGAAAATTAACTTCTTTGTAATAGTAATTAAAGAGATATAGTCATTAAATATGGATTTAGTCTAATCTCTTAGATGGAAGAAAATTCAGGCATGAGAAGATGAAGTCCCAAATCCTTTCTTGGGAAGGTGAGAAGAGAATAAAAGCCAAACTTCATATGGAAAGGAAGAAGGTTAGCATTGAAATTCTTGGAGTTCAACATTTAAATTTCATGAACATAATATAATTTCTAATGCAATTACAGAATGAAGTGGATAACAAAAGAGCAAATGCAATAGAACATTACAAGAGAAAGATAACAAGGATTGATATGATTGGACAAAGAGCAATTAAAGAGTTGGAAGACCAAAGAAGAAAAGAAGAGATGAAAGTTAGAAAAAAAGCTGATAAAATTAGAAAAACAGGCAAGGTCCCTGTCACATGTTTCTGTTTCAAGTCTTTATAGGATCATGTAATCAAGAAATCAACAAGCATATTATTAGAAGAAAATCATATAAATCCTAAGTGTGTTAGAAGAAAATCAAACCATAAACAATCTAATATATGTAACAGCCAAATAATAATATAAATAAAAATAATAGCAATGTCTCAAGCAACATACATATTCAATTCAACAACCATTTATAATCATTATATTGACCCATGAAGTTGCCCTTAATCAACTAAAAGTACATAAGAAATAACATAAATTAAATTAACATAAAGGTTGTCATAAAATCTCAATCATTGTATCTTATCCTAGCACCAAGAGCAAAGTGATATCAAACTCTCAATGCAGACTTTTGGAATGTTATAAAATATTGTATACTTAAAAGTATCATGCTTGAAATTATAAACAATCAGACCCGATTCATAATCCTCTAAATCCCCAACAGACTGCAGCAGAACTTGGTCATCCTCCAAAATGTGTAATATTACCTCGGTAAAGCCATAAGATTGTCGAGGATCATGTATACAAGCATTAAACAAGTTAGTCGAAGAATCTTTATTTCCAAATTCCTTCATAATCCAAACATCATAACCAAAAATCATACATAAGCAATCCTTCTTACTTCAACACACCCAAGGCCAAATTACGCTTATCTACCTCTCCATTATCAGGAGGCAAAACCTTTTGATAAGACTCATTCGCTGAATCAAAAGAAACAATAAAGCACAGATCACTAAAGACCAACCAATTAATTGTGCCACTCACAATTTTTCCCGGCTGCTTAACATCGACAACACCATAAGGGAACTCTCGAGTGCTTCTCCAAGAATCAGTTCCCAAAGTATGAACTTTCACTTCATTTTTGTGATCAACATACATATCACTACTATCACTACAACCAAGCATAGTGAACACAAAAACAACAACCACCTTTCTAGTCCACAATCACAAAACCATAAAAGTGATGACTGCAAATGCAATAGCATTTTCCATTTATTCATTAGATCAGAAGCTGGTTCTTGATTTGAAGAAAGTAAGAGATAGTAAAGTTTTTAAAGAATCCAAATATAAGAGGGAAAGAAGAGAATATATCAAGACAGCCAAGTTATGGTATACTACTATATACTACTAAGATTACATTTTTTTTTTGATTAAGTAGCTTAAATAAATATATAACACAATTCCCTTCTAATGCACCTTAGTTCAATATAATTATTTTTAATGTGCATTTATGGAACAATGCATTTTACTAGCTAGGAATAATTTTCGAAAATAAAAGTAATATTTTATAATAACAAACTACAAAAACTAATTTCTTTAATTTGTGTAATGTTTTGAATTTGTCTTTTACATATAGGAATCAATTAATATATAGTACTATTCTTTTCAGCTTTTCAAACATAAAATTGAAGTGTACACATTATGACATACAAATAAAAACTATAATTATGCTTCATAAAAAGAAAAAAACTATACTTATTAATGCATCTCATAACACTTCTTGTTAATGCATCTCAAAACAAAAGGATTTCGATATATTTTAAGCCTTGGACAGTCGTCGACAGTAATGCAGGAAACATGTTGATCGTAGACAACGACTGGATAAAGATCTGTGATGTTAAAAATAAATAAATAAATAAAAAGGGATGAAAATAATGTGTATATGATAATGAAGAAAATTTGATATATAGGTGTTAAAAAGGACTTACAACTTTTAACAAAAAGAATTTGGGAAAGAAAAATGATCAAAACATAAGCAAATTTGAGAATTTTAATCATATTTTTGATCCTTTGCATGTAACAAACAAAAGAATATTTGATCATTTTATAATTAAAATGCATGCTCCATGCTATTTGTTAATTTCAAATTAATAATTTTTAGCCCTTACGAAGTAGTAAGAAATATTAATAAAATTATACTAGAAATTATTATTAAATGTCCTTTTAAGTACGTCAATGTGTTAGCTTACCTCTTGTCACAAACCAAACAAAATAAATCTCCACACAATAAGCAAAAATAAATAAAAATTTCCACAAAATAAAACTAAACAAAATCAACCCATAATAATAATTTAGTACCAAATCTTCAATAATTTATTATTAAGTCTGCAATTTTATAAGGCGAAATTGCAACCTTTCAACTAGGGGTGTAAGCGGATAATAAAACCCGATGAAACCGACGATCCAAACTATAAAAAATCGACAGTTTTTTGTTCGGATAAAAAACCGAACCGATGTGAACCGAAGTGGTTTGGATCGGTTCTCGGTTTTCATTTTTCTAATCCGCAGAACCGATGAACCGAACCGAACCGATCATCTTATAACAGTCCATTGTGCTTATATTTTGAACATGCCTTCACTTGGGCAGAACACGTAAAACAAAACACACATATTCACTCGAACTAAAATAAAATTCATTGGTTCGGACACCGGATTGTAATTTTTATCGGACTAAAATTGTAAACCCTCTCAACTACAATTTTTGTACGGAAAAATTACAAACTCTCGCAACTATAATTTTGCAAAAATTACAAACCTCCGCAAGACACACAACTACCAAAGCCCCCAATACACCCAAAAGCATAGGATTCCAAAGATTCTATGTAATACCTTACACAGCACAATTAAATAAGATTTGGAATGTTATATTATATTTTTTCATCATATAGATTCTATATGTAATAAAAAGAAAAATCATGATCGAGATTCTCGCTATTTTAGAGAGAGGGCAATCACAAAATCATACTAGGGTTTGTTTTTTCTCATGTATATAGCCATTATTACTGGCTTTTCTTTTTAACTTTTCTAGACAAACTTTGCCTCAATCACAAATTATTTATCAGACGATGAAAACACGAAGACGAAATTATAACTACCATGAAAGTGAAGACAAACTCAATGATTTACCAGATTGTGTTCTTCTATACATACTCAGTACCTATTTGGACTCTAAAGAGTCCGTTCAAACTTGCATTTTGTCCAAGAGATGGAAGAATCTCTGGAGGCGTCTTCCCGTTCTTTCAATAGATTCTTTCGAATTTACTACTGTCGAAGGTTTCACCAAATTTACGTCTCAATTTTTGTCTCTACGTGATGCCTCAACTGCATTGCATGTGCTCTCTTTTCGCAACTACAAAGTTGTGGAGCCTCTCATGCTAGAAAATATTTTAAAGAAGGCTGTTTCAAATGATGTCCAGCAATTCTATTTCTATTGTGAACATATTGAAAAATTTCCTACTAACTCCTTTTCATGTCACACTTTAAAATCTCTTTGCTTTAGTTTTTACCCTGGGAATTGTAATGATAGACAATTTGTATTATTTCCGAGTTCACTGAATTTGCCATCACTAACTAGCTTGTGTCTTCGGTTTATAGCATTTCGTGGTGGATCCGAGCCTTTTTCGGCGTTTCCAAATTTGAATAAGTTGAAGATCATTTGTTTTCAAATTGTAGGCGAACAAACTCTATCCATATCCAGTAACAAACTTGTCAAATTAACAATAGGAACATATCACCCTAGTCATATTATTATTTACCCCAAAATCGAGCTATCTACTCCAAATCTTTGTGCTTTTACTTTCAAAGGGCTTCTTTTTCAGATAGTATATGGAAGCCATTTTAGTTCTATTAAACGCATAACGATTTATGCAGATTTGTTCCTAAATTATGCAGATCCTCCTTCAATTTTACTTAGCTGGTTGCTAGATCTTGCTGATATCACAACATTGAAAGTCGATTCTAATACTCTTCAGGTATACTTTAATAGTTAATTACTTAGTACAATATGCCAGTATGTAAGATAGTGGATATATTACTTTATTTTTGTTTTATTCTTAACATGCTTGCTTGCTTTATTTATTTCAGAATTTAATCAATACTTAATTGCATATTTGATCCCTTACTTTTATTTTAAGTTTCTGGTACTCTATGTCTAAAAAGTTTCAAGTTACTGATATCAACAACATAAGTTGATCATTTTTGTTAAATTTTGTCTAATTCATCCAACTTTCTATTAAATTGAGTTAATTTCGCTTAAAACTTTCACATATATATAAGGGATCAAACATGCAATTAAACCTTTAATAAACGACTTCATTAAACTAATCATGATTCACCGTCATTCTTTACTGTTTAGATTCTCTCCTTGATTCCTGATTTGTTGAAGGTTAAACTTCACTCCTTGTGTAACTTGAAGTCAGTGAAGGTAACCATGATAGAACTTCCATATTTCTTTTCCAAGGAACTGATAAGAGGCAAATTAGCACAACTGCCTGCAATGTCACAAAAAGAAGTTGACAAGTTACAAGAGGCATTTAAAGAAGGATCTTCATCCATACCTGATGGAATAATTGATTTTTTGCTTCAAAACTCACCTTCAGCAGAAGTTTGTTATTTAAAAGGTGAAATGTGCATTCTACTTTTGAAAGAGATATTCTTTACTTTGATTTATGCCTCCTCTATTTTTGTTTCTCTTGGTCTCTTTAATTATAAACTTATTATTACTCTTAAGGTTAAACCACTCATTTTTAGTGGTTCAACTAAGTGAAATAATTTGAAAAAAATGATATAATTGAATACTGTCTTAGTCGTGCCCTGTGTCAGATATTAGCACGTGTCGGACACCAAGCTCACGATCTTTCATTATATTATATGTGTCTATTAGCATGCATGTGTCGAACACCAAACACGTCTTTTATTATTATAAACAAAGTCATCACTTAGTTTATTTTTGCAGTAAAAAGAACCCTCCTTTGTTTCTCTCTGCCTCTTCACTCATATTTTTGAAGTTTTACTTGTCTAGTAACATGAAAATGACTTTGTTATTTAAGTACACTCCCACATAATATGAATTTGTAAGAAGCTATCATCTGTCATAGGTTTTGGAAAATGTTATCTAACTTTGAGATTTGATTACTTTATGTATTTCAGATAAAAAATGGTGGTTAAGATAAAACTGTTTGGACAAGAACACAAAGAGAAGATTGGACTTTGTTGAAAAGTGAACATATAGAAACTAGAGGATTCTATGGTGCAGAAATTTTGCCTAATGATTGGAATCATGAGAAGCAACCTCATATCATGGATGCATAACAAGAAATTTTTTCTAAGAGATGTCTTGTGACTATATATATAGCATGGTTTAAGTTTTTTTTTTTCTTCCATTGTTTGAATAAAATATTGTTCCTATTGTTAATTTTTCCACTTTTATGGGATTTAGATGATTTTTGTGTTTTGTGTTTGATCCTTTTTATTTGATTTAGACAGCATGCATGCTGTGATGTTGTGGTTTAGAGAAGGTATGTTTTTGGTTATAAATGAGTTACAAAACCTTTTTTTTTAACAGCAAATATATATATATATATATATATATATATATATATATAGCTTAAATGCACTTTTGATCCCCCTTCTTTAAAACCTACTATTTTGGTTCCCTTTCTTTATTTTTTTTGGAATTATAGCCCCCCACTTCATATTAGTAATTTGATGATGACTAACAATCACAGAAAAAAAAATTGTAATTTGAACAAAACCGACAACAATAATATTATCGGATAAAGAATACTAGTGAAACTTACCCTGCTCAGAATTTGGCTAGACGGTGTGGTATCAAAGAATGAACAGGTGCCTTGAAAACTGACTTGATCATTCCATGAAAAAGGCACTGAGCAGTCTCCACGGCAACTGTTGCCATTAAAACAGTCCTTCCCAGTATGAAGACTGAGCTGCTACCAGACAAAAGACCAAGTATCCCCATAAGCCGCGCATTATTGAATCTTCCCTTTTATTCTGTAGCCCAAGACAGAATTGCTTCCCATCTGCATATCTTGAAAGAGAACTTGATAGAGAAGAATAACTGGAACAAGTACTCCTCTATAAGCTAATGTTACAAAGGTTGAGCAAATACTCGATTTTACTCGACCAGTCATTGCTTCTTCTTTGGTTTTCTTCCAATCCATCATGATCTTTTGAATATTTTCTTCTGCAATTTCAATTGGAATTTTTTGGCAATATGTGCAGCAAACATAATCATCTTTTTGGCATGGAAATTGGCATATTATTTCTTCATGAGCAGACATTTGCAGGACAACATCACCTTCCAGACTCCACTATCTTTCCATCTTTCATAACCCGACAAAAAGTATTTTATTGGTGAGATAAGACTTCAATCAAATAGGTGCAGTGATTTCATCAATGACACACAAGTGTTCAATATAGCTAACCAAATTAAGATATGCAGCTTCCAAGAATTCCAGTTGATGTGTACCATAGACAAAAGTTTTACCATATAAAAATTTCATAAGACATTCCTCCACAACATTTTCACTTCTTGGTAAGTTCTTAGAATGGAATGAAAGTGAAATTAGAATAAGCATGAATGAATGTAAAAATAAAAATAATCACTAGTACTACTAACCTTAAACAAATGACTTCCAGTATGAGCATCAACAACACTAAAAGGATCATCGAGAAAATAAATATCTGAGTCATTGTAAACAGCCCTTGCCAATTGAATTTGTTGTTTTTTTCTTCAACTTAAATTTATTCCCCTCTCCTCTACCATGGTTAAATCTCCATCACTTCATATATATATGTTGATAACTTGGAGCAATGCACAACAATAAACAACTTTTTCATAAAAGTCCTTATTCATTTGCTTCTGAAAAAATATAGTATCTCTTATAGTTCCAGATTGAATCCATGGACAACATCACACTCACACGGAACCCAACTGAATACTGCAATATGAACTTACATATAAAAGAAGCCCAAAAGACTGAAAGAATATATCACAGTTAAGCTTGAGAGGCATTTTGTTTCAACAACAGACATAAAAAACTCATGGTGTAGTTATATGATCCAAAACTGCAGGTGTGCTATTGCTAACAAAGCGTATAAATCAGCTTCACTTCGACCCAAAAAAACATTTACTGCATTAACAGTAACAAATTCAAGCAATTTCTGCACTACAGTTGATGGGGATGTAAGCGGATCAGAAAAAACCAAATAAACTGACAAACCAAATCAAACCGATTTAGTTTGGTTCAGACTAAAAATCAAACTAATTCGGTTTAGATCTCACATTTCAATTATAAAAACAGACGAACCGAACCTCTTACTAATACTATTTTAGGTGATTCAAGCTATTGTGCTCTGAATTCATTTTTCTCATCTACTTACAAGAAGGTACAATTTTCAATACTCTCGTCATGTAGACTTTCTCTTTACCCTACATGTTTGTTGATGATTAACTACATACTGCTATTTGCTCATTGGAAGATTCATTATGCATGTCTACAACTTAGTCTTATTCAATCATTGATATATGATTACATGGAGAATAAGAGTTTAGACAAAAATCTGAGTGTTTCTTGACCAACTTGCTTAAAAATATGAGGAAACAAAATAAGAGTTTTAGAAAATATAGCTAGTGAAGTTTTATATCTTCATGAAGGTTGGAAATTTGAGTTTTATTCAATCAAGCATCCTTGATTTATATGAAAAGTTTCAGGTTCAAAGCATTTATATGTAAAAAGATAACATTTACTACCACAAGAAAATGCAGCTTGAAATGGTTGATTGAATAAAACTCAAATTCCCAACCTTCACGAAGATATAAAACTTCACTAGCTACATTTTCTAAAACTCTTATTTTCTTTGCTCATATTCTTAAGCAAGTTGGTCAAGAAATACTCAGATTTTTTTGTCTAAACTCTCATTTCTCCATGTAATCATAAACCAATATCAATGTTTGATTGAATAAAACTAAGTTGTAGACATGCATAATGAATCTTTCAATGGGCAAATAGCAGTATGTAGTTAATCATCAACAAACATGTAAGGTAAAGAGAAAGTCTATATGATGAGAGTATTGAAAATTGTACCTTCTTGCAAGTAGATGAGAAAAACAAATCAGAGCTTTCAGAGCACAATAGCTTGAATCATCACCCTAAAAAAGAAAGAAGTGAAAAAGAATACAAAATTAGAAATGAAAATGATCACCAAAACTAAGACCCTAATATCATAAAATGCTTTGATAAAAAGACATTGCATGATCACTACACACAAATAAAGACACTTAAACATACAAAATTATTCCCAACTTAGCAAAAGAGATTATAGATTCTACAACTTTACATGGTTAACAAAAACCCTTCTTAAAGGGAAAACCACATAAATCAAAAATGTAAAGGAAAAGGAAAAATCACAAAACCTTTGCTCACATCATAGCAGCAGCAAATGTAGATCCAGAATTCATTCACAAATAGAAAGATGCTGAAAAAATGGGTTTGTACTTTGTAGTGTTTGTGGGTCGGTTTTATGGATCCGGAAATAAAACGAACACTAAAAATAATGGGTTTGTGTTTGTGGATCGTTTGTTGATTTGTGTTAAAAATATTATTTTCACTTTAATTTATTATATTCTTTTTCCTTATTGCCACCGTTTTTGTAAAACAGTTTAGGATAAAACTAAATGTTAAAGAATTTAATTAAGTAAAAAATGTTATGCATTTTGCACTTTATATAAGTCAAAATATTACTTTTTATTTTAAATATAGAGTCTTTTTGGCAAAAAATAGCGGATGAATTTATAGCTAGTTGATAGTTTATAGCTGATAAGTTAGTTGGTTGAATTTGTAGTGTTTAGTAAAATTTACGATTGAAGTGACTTATTAATATGAAATGACATAAAAAATATATATAAAATTAATATTTAATTATTTTTGAGTAAGATGATATGGGTAAAGTTGGAAGAAAAAGTAATAAGATAAAAGTTATAAGCTAATAAGGTAATTGAATTAGCTTATCAAAATAAGTTAAAAGCCGGTCAAAATAAGCTATGATCTCATATAAAAAAAAGTTATCAAACAGGGCTTATTTTTCATAATGAGCTTATAAGCTATAAGCTCATTTTAGTGTATTGCAAGTCTCATAATTTTTTTTATTTAGGCACATATTATCAATTAGTTGGTTCAATGGTGATTGACGTTGAACATAATTGAGAGTATGGATGAAAATAGGGCCGGCCTACAGGTTTCTATGGCCTAGCCTATATAGGCTTAGGCCAGACCATTCCAATTTCTAAAATAGAGTAGGCCAAAGCTTTTTTATAAGCTTATTTAGCTAAATAAGTCAGGCTATAGACCATAGAAAAAAAAATTTAAACTCACTAGGCCGGCATATTTAAATAAATATTAATAATTTTTTTATTATTTTTATCATTCAATATTATTTATTTAGTTTTGAACTAAATTTTAATTCTACAATGAATTAATTTTTTTCATATATAAATGTATTATTATAAATTGGAATTAAAATATTATGTTTATATAGTTAAATTCTTTAAAGTATGATGTGAAATATCAAAACAAAGTTTAATCTCATTGTTGAATTAGTTGATTAACCTATTTAAATATAAATATAATTATTTATCTAAAAGACTTTTAAACAAGCTAACAGGCAGACCAGACTTTTCAAAGGTTAGGTTGTAGGCCTAAAAATGAAGCCTATAACAGAGTGCATGCCAAACTTAGACCTTTAATTTTTTGACAAGCCAGACTCAGAATTGGCAAAGTCTAGCTCGACTTTACCTATTTCCACCCTTAGTTAGGAGGACTATAGTTCGATCTCCTGCAACTGCTATCGGAAAGAGTATGAAATCACTTGATGCTAGAACTGATCCCCGAATCAGATTAAACTGATAATACCCAAAAATTTCATATAATTTTGCCCTTTGTATTAAACGCGTTATTTTTATGACCAGTATTCGAACCAGTGTCAAGCACAAATTATTTTTAATTGGCAGAAATTAGTATATACTATTTGTTTTTTTTAATTGACATATAGTATTATTTATTTAATATCTACATTCTTTATATATTGACTAAAAAACTATTTGTACCTCTTTAAGCTGGTTTTAAATAAAATTATTTAGTTTATTCATTTATTTTGTTATAATAAAATTGTGACAATTTTTTTAGTTTTCACTTGAGTTAGAGTTTAAATAGTTTACGCCAAAAAATTGACAAACTTTTAATATTTTATTTTCTTCAAAGGTTTTTTTTGTTCTACCCTCACAAGATTTGGACGTATTTTATCAACTACTTAAAAAAAATTTAATCGATATAAATGTTTATAAAATACATTGTTGGATTAAAAATTTGTACTATGTAAATCATTTGTGTAAAATTTCAGACAAATCTAAAATCATTTGATATGTTATTGAGACATATCAAAATTAACAGTTTTTGTGATTTTTTTACACACTGTTAATCTTTACGTGTTTCAATAACATATCAAATGATTTTAGATTGTCTGAAATTTTATACAAATAATCTATATAATTTAAACTTTCAATCCAACGATATATTTTATAAAAAAATATATTGATTAAAACTTTTTGTAGTGGTTGGGTGTATATACCCCTAAATCTTAGAGCAACTCCACTGGTAAGTTCATCAAACTGTCCGCCATAGTGTCACTCCTCAAATGTTGGTTTTTTCATTGTTCTTTTGTTGGAGTTTGCCACATAGATTGTAGAGGTTCATGGTGAAGCAACGTTCATGATAGTTCTTCCCTGACACAATTGTACCTTTTTATTTATAATAACTAGTAAATAAATTCTTTCAAAAAACATGACCTTAAAAACATATTCTTGTTGAATAAAATAATAATATGTGAGATAAAATTGTGGGTCCCAATATTAGTTCTTTAAAGTTTACCATTAGAATAAAAAATATAAAATTAGTTCATAAGATGTGGCATTATGGGACCCACTCAAAGAACTCAAAATGAATTGCAACATTAGAGATGCTCTAAGAAAAATATTAAGAAAAAATTGGAGTTGCATCATTGGCATTATGGGGTACACAACTTGACACCTTCTTCGAATATCAAATATTGAGAAAAGTTATTCTCTTTCACCCATCAAGTGATAAAAGACGCGGTATAGATAAAGACGCATTCGAAATACTACATCTGTTGAGTTGGCAACAATGGCGAAACTCACAGAAGAACAAATTATCAAACAAATGGAATCACGATGATGTGAATAATTGAATGGAATCACGATGATGTATTAGTTTAAATTGTCTATCATTTGAATAATTGAATGGTAGGTCTATTACAACACAACATTTTTTTTTCTAAATTCACAACTGCATTTACATTATATATATATATATATATATATATATATATATATATATATATATATATATATATATATATATATTAATTTGAATACAAAAGATGATGCAATCACCTTTCTTATTAACATTCTATGTATTATTCATAAGTAATCAATTATTCAATCCAGGGCCGTATCCGAGGCCGGGCAAGCAAGGCTATGTTCCTGGACCTTTAAAAATAGGGGCTTTCAAAAAATTAAAATTTAATAGTTATACCACATAGTTGAAACAAGAGAATCAATCAATGATTAATTTTAAGTACAAGAGGCATTGTTTATGTTAATTACACAAATAAATGACTATTTTTAAAGTTTTTTATGATATTTGTAATTTAAATAGATGATATTCTTTTAAAAATATTATTTATTACTTTTTTTAGTACAACTTTTTTTTATTAAGGGTCCATATTAATTATTTGTCTGAAAGCTCTAAATTGTCGACTACGGTGGCTCTAATTCAATCTCTAAGTGAGGGAATTTTACTAGTGGTGGTTGGTTGAAGGTGCACACACGTACAAAAGCCAGCAGCACATACAGCAATAAGTCCGGGTGGACAATGACACTGAGCAGCTGTGTGACATCTTGAGTCCAAATCCTCATTCACTATTCTTGCTTGTGATTCCATATGCATATCTATAAACACAAATGATACATGAAAATAAGAATAATTAAGATAATAATACGAATGAGTTTAATTAAACGTAAATGGATTGAAGTGACAAATTACATTGATATAATTTCTCAAATCATCAATTTTGTTTTAATTATACCTGATGCAATGATTAGAAATGCTAACAAGAATGTCATTGTTAGAGAAGAATTTCTTGATGTCTCTATCATTTTGATATGATATGTTCCTTCGAACTAGAAGCAGGTCGTTTATATAGGTTTAGTGAGTCCACTTTTAATCAACGTAAAGTGGTATAACTAATGCATTATATTTATATAAAATATTAAATATACTTTTCACTTTTATCCATAGTTAATTATGACAAACATATTAAATAAAATAATAAAGAAAGCATTATATATATATATATATATATATATATATATATATATATATATATATATATATATATATAATTTGTCCTTTATACATAATTTATAGTCAAAAAAATAATTATAACTAGCATATTAAATACAAAAATATAGAAAGATTGTTGATATTCATAATTCATAAGAATGATAGATGTTGTTTTTGTCAAGTAACCTAGTGTTTTTTCTTTTTGTTTGAATCGGGTATATTCTACGTATAATTATAGAGATTAATTTCTTGAGCGGGATAAACTCTCATTCAAAAAAATTAACACCGCTGCATTTTTAAAGTTAATTTTAATCCTATGACTTTTAATTAAACTAAAAAAAAAATCTCCCACCATCTCTTCCCTCTTACCACAAAAGAGCAAATGCATCCTCACATATTAAACACAATAATGTCTGACGTTAAATATTGATGTAATAGTTTCATTTTGTTAAGAAAATAAAAAACAATTAATAAAAAGTCACTTGTCCTCATGTGTAATTTACACATGAGAGAATAATGTGTGATCTTTCATCATTTATCAAGAGAGAAATATTTTCATCTAAATTTATTATATGTTTCTCTTTCTTGATCAACCGTAAGAGATCACACTTTATTCTCTCATATGTAAATTATACATGAGAGCATTCATTCTCGTCAACTATATTGATAAATTAATGAATATATTTACCAAAAAAGTATTAGGTTTAATTGCAGTTTTAGTCCCCTTATTTTCACTATCTTGCAGTTTTGACCCCCTATTGTAAAATCAAACAATTTTACCACCCTATTTTCATTTTTGTTGCAGTTTTAGTCTAGGACCAATTTGTCACAAAAAAATGTTGATGTGTCAACAAAAACGCTGATATGATGACAATACCATGTCATCAAATTAATTTTTTTTTGTCATAAAATTAGTAAATTTTTATTTTTGTTCAAATAATTAATTAATTAATTACCAACTGTAACAATTTTGGCCATAGAATTGGAAGAAGAATAAATCCTGACCTAAGTGTGTAACTTCATTTTAATTTTTAATTTATTTTTTGATTTAATAAATTAATTTATTATTTATACAAAAAAAACTAACTAATTTTATGACGAAAAAAAACTAATTTGATGATATGGTATTGCCACATCAGCGTTTTTGTTGACATATCAATGTTTTTTTGTGACAAAATTGAGTCTGAATTAAAACTACAACAAAAATAAAAATAGGGTATAGCAAAATTGTTTGATTTTAAAATAGAGGAAACAAAATTGTAAGATAGTGAAAATAAAGAGATCAAAACCACAATTAAGTCAAAATGTTATATATGTTCATAAAAAAACACAAATGATTTGTACAAAAAGAAAACACTATATATGTACATACAAAAAAAATCTTTGTTTGGACAATTAATGATTACATAACTAATTCGTTTTATTTTATAATTTGTAGAACTTATTATTGTTAATTGTTTACCGTTTGAGTCATTCTCAAATATTATTCTATTATTTTATAATTTAATATATTACTATTTTTTAATAAAGTGGGTGCTAAGGCCCACAATGTAATAAACATAGGTTGGTGCATGTGGAAAATGATCGTGTGGCGTGAGTACGGCGGTCCCCGAGATGTTGTCTACGTTGTTTGAAAGTTTTTTACTTTTTTTGCGGAAAGAGAAATGTGGTTGAAAAGGTATATTGATGATTTGACATGCGGTGGTATGGGTATTGTGGCGGGCTAGAAATGAAAGAATTTTTTGTAGCAATTCGCTAAAGGTGGATGACATTTTGGATTTAATTAGGTATGCATTTTGGAAGTGGATGCTATTATAAAAGTCTTGTATATTTTATGAATGGTATATATGTAAACCCTTTAGTAGCTTGTATTCTTCGATAGAGGAATTGATTGGGCGGGTGTTGCTATTGTTTGTTTTGGATGGTTTGAATACTATCAATATTTCTCCTTATTGTGTGGGTAAAATACCTCTTGTACTTTTCTCATTCATTTTTTTAATAAAATATATCGCCGTTCAAAAAAAAAACGTTATGATTGCTAACAAAAAAGAAAAAGAAAATTCCAAGTCTTTTTCTACGAATGAAAGATTAATCTTTATGATTGTATGATTAGATAAAATGTGCCATTTTATTGTAATATAGCAATAGCATAGGGTCATTGGGAGGAGAATGAGCCTATCTAACGATTGGTAGTTTTCGGGTAAAATACTCTATTTCTCAATGTGGTAGAGTATCTGTTTTTTTTTTACAAAAATAAAATGATATTCATTCATTCAAATTGGTAAAATACATCAAATGCAATTACATTCAACATCGCTAAAAACGTAAAGGAAGAATCTGCAAACAAATTTACAACATCCGAGTTAATAGCATACAACGGCAAAATGCCTACTACAAATAATATAATAAAACTAAAATCACCGGAATATTCATGTCTCCGGATCTGCAACGTTGATGTCCAAATCATTGGTTGAGTATGTAATTGACTGAAGCCGATCTTCCAAAAAGAATCAAACGAACACCACCACAATACCAAAAATCAAACAACGCCGCACAAGACGACGAACACCACAACACCGCACAAGACGACGAATATCACAACGCCGCACAAGACGACAAAACACAACGTCGCACTTAGACGACGAAATCAATAAAAAACAAAAGAAAAACGTGGTATATGTGAAAACCACTTATTTATATTGAAAGACAATAAAAAAACAAATATATTCAATTATTTTTCAATTATTCAATAATTTTTTTTGTTGCTCAAAAAATAAAAAAATTTCATTTGTGTCCACATAAATTATATAAGTCTTGAAAGCCTTCATGATCTTTTTAAGAATGACGCAATGATGAACTTCGTTCTTCGTAAATAATTTTTCCTTTGTTTTTTTCTTCTTTTAACTTTCGTACCAAAAAAATAAATAAATTTTATAAGTCCTATATAAATTTGGTACTGAGATTCACATATAAACTTTAACCGATAAAAAAATATGTTTGAAAATGCGTGTTAGATACTGTATTCCTATAACATTATTAACTCATATAGATAATATTAACTTGAATGCAAAAGATGATACAATCAATCACACCCTTTCTTATCAATAATTTATGTATTCTTCATAGTAACCAATTAAATTCAGTCTCTAACTGAGGGAATTTTACTACTGGTGGTAGGTTGAAGGTGGTACACAAATACAATTGCCTCTGAAACATACAGCAAAAAATGTGGGTGGACAATGACACTCTTTTGGATGTTGACATCTTGTTCCTGCTGTGTCCAACTCCTCAGTCGGCATTTTTTCTTGTGATTCCATATGCATATCTATATAAGATAGTGAAAAATCAAAACAAAATACATTATATTAAAAAAATTCTCAAATCATAAATTTGTTTTATACCTGCAGATGCATTAATGATTAGAAATGCTAACAAGAATGTCATTGTTAGAGACGAAATTCTTGATGTCTCCATCTTTTTGATATATGATATGTTCCTTCGAAGCAGGTCGTTTATATAGGTTCAGTGAGTCAACTTTTAGTTAATGTCATGGTATAATTAATTCATTATAATATTTTTTTGACCAAATTTTTTTTGGTAAAGATTTTATTTTACCAATTTAATTCATTATATTTATATAAAAGATTAAATATACTTTTGTCTTTTATATAATTATAATTTTTTTTGACTAATATAATTATAATTATGACAAACATACTAAATAAAAAAAAGTAAAGATAGGATAATATACTTTTTTTGACTCAAGAAAGGATAATATATATATATATATATATATATATATATATATATATATATATATAGTTTGTCCTTTATATATAATAATCAAAAAATTATTATAACAAGCAAATTAATAAAAAAATATATAATTTAATTAGCATCAATCGTCACTACAACTTCTAATTGAGTTGTATTTACGATACAAAATGATAGATTTATATTGAACACTTTTAAAAATATCAAAGAATCTAAAATCATTTGATTGATTATTGAGACACATAAAAATTAACTGCGTTTAAAAAAACACAAAAATCATTAGTTTTGATTTATCTCAATAACATAAATCATTTTAGATTTATTGATATTTTACACAAATTGATATTTTTTACTTTGCTACTACTTCTAAGCAGAAGTAGGGTCAAACACAATTTTATTTAAGTCCTTAAAATATAAAGTGTCTTTTTTATAATAAAGAAAATACAACACAAGTGACTTAAAAAATAAGAAGAAAAAATGAACTTTGTAATGATTTTTTCGGAGCTACAGTGTCCTAAGACCATCCATCGATTCCTGTATGTGACATTTTTTATTTTATTTTATTTTTTCAGCCACTATTCACCTTTTTGTTTTATTTGCACTAAGTTTTTATACCCTAATTTTCTTTGTTTCCCCTATTTTCCCATAGTTGCAGATAGAGTTGCAGTACGTACACCATTTTTTAAATATTTAATGGAGAATGTTAAAATGTGCTCTCAAGGCACATGTTAAGAAATTTAATATAGAAATTATGTCTTAAAAGTTGTGCATTCAACCTTTTTACAAGTCAATATGTTATTTTTTCCAATGCAAAATTACTATTTTTGAGTTCCTTAACATATGCCCTTAGGGCACATGTTAACAAGACCCATATTTAATTCACACTACTTCTTCTTTTGTTTGTACTGTGACATGCTTACTTTTTTATTTTTTGTCCTTTGTTGCTTACAATTTTTTTTTACTTTATGCCATTTATTTGACATATGCCATTATTTGTCTTCTTAATTCTTGGTTTTTATTTTGTTGTTTTTTGTCTATATATTTCTTATTAGAGTACCTATTAACTATTATATTAAATTTAATTATATTTTCTGCTATATATATATTTGCATTTTGTTGAAGAAATAAATAATAATGGAGTTAGAATTCATACAAAATCGTATAAATTTGTGATGATTTATATTTTATGTTATGGAATATTTTCTAAACTCTTTGAATTTAATTTATGATAATATTGTTTTTGACTCAATTTATGTCATGATAATATTTAATATACTAATTTAAGAATTTTATTCGCACTATAAAAAAATCTGTCATTACAAAATATTTTACCAAATAGATTATAACGTAAAAGTACTAATTAAGTTGAAAAAATAATAAATACCAAACAACTTTTACTTTATCTTTAAAGTTTTATTTTTCAACTTTAAGCTAAAAGTAACTTATATGTTAATAAAAAGTCAGGCCAAACACAACCATATGATTTAAACTTTTAATCAAAAGGTGAATTTTATAAATTTATATCAGTTAAAATACTACTCCTTAGTCCCTCCGTCTCAAAATAATAATTTTTTAAGATTTTTACACGAGTTTTAAGAAACTTACTAAAAAAGTTTACTAAAATACCCTTATTATAATTGTTGTTATTGGATTAGTTAAGTTAGATGAAGTTTAATAAATAAAGGTATAATAATTGAAAAAAAGTAATAAATACTGCATTGGTATTCTAAAATGACAATTATTTTGAGACAGAAAAAAAAACTCTAAAAAAACAATTATGTTGAGACGGAGAGAGTATTGAAAGATGTTAGAATTGATATTCAATTAGTTAGTGTCAGCGAATTCTGACTTATATGAAATTAATTCAAAAAGTTGGAAAGGAATTAAACACAAAGAATAAGAGATTTTCTATAGTTAATTCAATATTTATTATAAAGGCCAAGAAATGCCACCATCTTACACGAAAAATACTAAAATACATCTATTTGAACATATTTCCTCCATCTGATAAAAACTATCTTATGTTTATTTCTTACACAGATTAAAATTAAAATAAGTGTGTCGTTTGCCTTAAAATTTCATTATTTTCAATTTTAAAAAATTTAATTTTTTGTTAAATTTTTTTATAGTATTTTAAACATGTTTGAAAAAATATATTTAAAAAGTTGTATTCTATGTTGCCTCTAAGATAAAAGAGTTAATTACCAGAAGTTACAAAGGAGAAATTTGTGGTGTAATGTTGTTCCTTAAATTTGATGAGCATAAAGAGATATATAAAACACTTAGTGCCGATTCTGTATATTTAGAGGTCCTAGAGAAAGTGTATTAAGAGGTCCTTTGAAAGTGTATTTTTTATTCAAAAAATTCAATTTTTAAAAAAGAATATTTTTTTATTTAAAATATAAATAAAATAAAAAATAGTCACATTCCAATTCAAAAAAAAATTTCATACAAAAAAAAGCAATTCATAATTTTTTTGGTAAATAAGCTAAAAAGAAAGAAAAAAAAGAACTACTATTCACGTGGGAAAAAAGTTCCCTTTGCGTCATTCCTTAGGAGATCTCAAAGATCTTCTGGAGGAGATCAGTATGAGTCAAGAAGTCGACATCTAATGAAACTCCAAGTTTAACAAAGAAGTCTGCACATTGGTTCCCTTCTCTTAGTGTGTGATAGAGATAAACATTTGTCTGCAATAACAACTCTTTTATATCTTAGATCAATACAACATGAATATGATTAAAAATTCATAATAACAAAAAATATCTTCAAATTAATATCATTAAAAATTGAAAGTGTTTTTAACAAATACTGCAACTTCATTTTAAAAATTAATTTTTTACTTTAAAAGAAATAAAAAAATTAGTTTTTTATTAAATAAAATAGTGAACTTTTTGACTTCTAAATAAAGTAGTGAACTAGAAATTCTTATTTATAGTTAATATCATTTAGTGAAAGAAAATAATTTTTAACATAATTTGTGAGTATGAACTACAATTATATATATCATTAAAATTCTCTAAATCTATCATTAAAAAGTTTGTAAAATCATATAATGAATAATATAATAATTTACTATTGTAAATTTGATACTCTTCCACAAAATTCCTAAGCATTTAGATCACTTACTTATTAGTTACTATTAACTAAAACAAAAAAAGAAGAAGAAAAGTACCACAAAGAGGATTCAAACTCAAACGCTCATTCTTTCCATATAGCTTACCAACACGTCAATCTATCACTGGACTATTTTTTTTTTTGACGCATATCACTGGACTATTTGAAACTTCTTGTTTTAACTTTGGCGAATAACATATTTAACCTAATTTTAGTATGATGGATCTAAAAAATAAAGAGCCTCTAAAATTTTGAGGCCCAAAGCTGTGTAGCACTGCTTGCAAAAGCTTTGGGCCAACCCGGTAGCACTCAATATCATACTGCTCAAAATAATTCTAAAAAAGCGGTGTTAAGAATACTAAAAATAAGCTCGGAAAAGCATAGTCAAGATTAGTGTAGAAAAGCCGTTGTAAGAATATTTAACCTCAACTTGAAGAGGTGGTGCTATGAATATTCATTCAAGTTGTATTTGAAAAAACAACCCTATCTATTCAGGAGGATATGTAAGATCGCTATGTGGCTAAACAACCTAAACTCTTTTTTTTTTTTTTAACTCCAAAATATATATATTAATAATTGATATTCTCTCCGTCCCAAAACTATTGTCCCTGTTGACTTTTGAAATTAATTTTGACAGCATTTTTCTACTAATGTATAAAGACAAATATTAACAAATAAGATCTTGTTTGATTTGTCTCAATGAATATTTTCACAATATTAAATTTTTTTAATTTTTCATGAAAGAAAATTAAAGATATTAATAATTCAAATTATGCATTGATATGCATAAAAACAATAGTTTTGAAACGAAGGAGGTAGTAGGTACAAGGAGTACAATACAATCCTTATTGAACTTCTTAAAAGACCCAGAGGCACAAAACAACTCATTCCTAAAAGCGGGAATACATACTTCCCATAAATATTCCTAGTCAAAGAAAAAAGAACTAACTTTTAGTTCATATAGAAGATTCTTAGCTGAATTAATATTGTTTAACTAAATTATATAATTTAAAAAAATGATATAATTGAATATTGTCTTTGTCGTGCATGTGTCATATATTAGCACGTGTCAGACACCAAACACATCATCTTTCATTAATAATGTGTCGGATAGTATCATGCATGTGTCGGACATAAACACATCTTTTAATAGTAAAAATAACCCTCCTCTCCTCCGTTTCTCTCTGCATCTTCACTCATAGATTTTGGGAAATGTCTAATTTTGAGATTTGATTACTTTATGCATTTCAGAGCAAAAATGGTGACTAAATGATTGGAATCAAAAGATGCATCCTCATATCATATGGATGCAGCAAAATTTTTGAAATAAAGAGAAATAAACAAGTAGAATATTATAGAAAGCTTGTACAAAAACATATAATTTATTTAAATAAAATACTAGTACTAAATATTAGGTACATTTTGGTGCTATTTATTCAAACTCCCTCGTGCTTGAACTATTATTTATCCTTCAAACAATTAAACTAAACTAAAATAAACAAAATTAGGACAAGTTGAAAAAGTACCTAAGCCATATACACCAACGTACGCAACCAAATCAAGAACAAGAATGAAGATTAGATATTAGTCAAAATTATGGAGTCATTAAATAGGTTCTAATTAGAGGTTTGTGATTTCTTCACTTTTACATCTCCACATCCTTTGCAAAAAGGTTTAGCTCCTCTCAACTCCCCTCAAAGACGAGTTTTCCATAGGCTTACCCTCTAGATCAAGTTTGCTTACCCCTCTTGTATAAAAATCTTAAGTACACATTTTATATAATTTTGGTATTTTATTTTCTATGAGTTAGATTACATCAGTGAGATTCACACATATTACACATCAATCTCTCAATCAACTTTTGTACAAGCATTGGAAAATTAAACCTTCCACCCCTACACTTAATCCCTCACCCCTACAAACCACCTAAAAACCCTATTTTACCCTTTATATTATTTAACTTTTTATATTATTTATTTTATCATTCATTAATTCGTTCCGGAAACAACCTACACCCCAACAATCTAACTATTCCGGTAAGTTTAATAATGTTCTGGTTCAATATATTTACCGGAATTGTTTTTTAATCGTTCCGGTATTGTTTATTTTTATTACAATCTTCGTAAATTGTTACCGGAACAAAGCGAAACTGTTCCGGTGTACAAACTTTTCCAGATATTGATACCGGAACAATATGAAAATCGTTCTAGTTTGTACAAAATTCCAGAATTGTTACCGGAACGCATTTGAAAGTATTCCGGTGTTCATTTTAAAAGCATGGCATCTTATTAAAAAGTAAAGATGAACACATGTTTTAGAAATGAAAACAGAAAATGTTTTTTCAAAGTAAGCAGTGCCTACGCTTTCAAAGAGATGCAAGTGTAGCTGATTATTAAGCTAGAAGAGTACCTGGAAAAGAATGTTCTTCACAGATTTTTTTTGTCGCAACAACTTTAAAGAAGAATTTTCCTACAGAAGTATCCCTATAACATAAAGCTTGATAATGGTAAATCCCCTGCTCAAGGTTTGAACTTGAAATATGTTCACATAAAAAGAAACTTCTGTTTCACTTGTGGTATGATCTGATGAAAGGTCTTCCATACCAAGGCTGCTTCTTTATAAGAAGCATAGGTAATGATATATTGAGAAGGAGAATTCCCTGGCAGATTTGTGGTTCTGCTATAGCTGCTTGAAGACCTACAACTCCTGCACAAAGATAAAGAACTAATTCTTAGCAATAGCATGGATCTCTTGGCTTGAAACAATAAAGAGAACCAAGTAATTTAAAAAAACAACCCAAGTAGTGGTACTAAACCCGGAACACGTTCCATCCGTTCCGGTATAAACAATAAAACCGGAACACTAAATAAAGTGTTCCGGTGTGTAAAAAACTTACTTTTCTCCAATCGCTCTCCTTCTCAAACCGGATGTTTTGTGAAAAATGAAGAAGTTATTTTTTTCAACCGAGTTTAGTATATATATAAGGGTAAATTGGTCAATTCAATAACATATGTAGGGGTGAGGGATTAAATGTTGGGGTGGAAGGTTTAATTTTCCAAGCATTGATGTCATATGTGGATCAATCTTGTAATAAAAACATTAATTAATTAAGGAATCAAAAGATGTACAAAAACAAAAATAATTAAGGGATTAAAGAGTAATTTTGCTTTAAAAAACAAGTACTCTCGCCGTTCTTTTTTATTTGTTGTTTTGGAAGAATAAAAAATAAGACTTATTTTGGAATATATATCCTATGGTGCGACATATACGAGTCATCAAGAGAAGCATATAGAAACTAAAGGAATCTATGGTGCAGAAATTTTGCCGAATGATTGGAGTCAAGAGAAGCATGCTTGTATCATGGTACAAGTTTTTTTTTCTTCCATTTTTTAAATAAATTATTGTTCCTATTATTAAATTTTCCACTTTCAGGGGATTTAGATGTTTTTTGTGTTATGTGTTTGATCCTTTTTATTTGATTTAGACAACATTCTTAATGTGGTTTATAGGGGTCTCATATTCAACTATGTTGTTAGTTATAAAATGAGTTACAAAATTGTTGGCGATGTTTTCAAATTGCAGTCTATTACAACTGCAGTATTGTTGATGTGGTAGTCACAAGTAACAACAACTGCAGCATGATTTTTAATCACGTGGTCTGTAATTGCGACCGCTGTATTGTTGATGCGGTAACCATGGCAACTACGGCATGATTTTTAATCACATGTACAGTTGCATCATAACCATATCAAGAACAACATATGATGAACCCCAAATCTCAATGTACATAAAATGTACTCCCAAATGTGTATATTGCTAGAAGTAGTTGTGATTTGCTAGTTACGATTCTGTGATTTGCTAGTTACGATTCTGTGATTTACATTTCACGCATGTACCAAAATATAACTTTCTTTCCTTTATTTATTCTCATAAATAGTGGTCATATCTATCGATATATCGCAACAATATCAACCACATCTATCTATATCATATAAATCACAATCATAACATTCTTTCTTAGATCCCATTGTTTGAAAAGGAAGGGCTTAATAGACATATCCAACGAGTAGTTCAATATATAGGTGTGTCTAGTGGTGGCGGTGGAGGAGGCGGTTCCGGTTCACAAGTAGCCTTTAGATGTGGTTGTTTCGATGGTGGTGGCGTCAAAGGTTGTGACTGAGTTATTAGCAAACTCGGTGGTAGATCCGGTGGTATTGGCGGCAACACATGTAGTGAAGAAGGCGGTGATGGCTTCAAAAGTTGAACAAACCCATTTTTGTTGTTGTTGTTGTTGAATTCTAGAGATTGTGGCTTTGGAGAAGAGTGATTTTCTTGTTTACTTTCTATTTCCTTCTCTAAATTTAGCTCCAAGAGGTATAATACATGAAAGAGGGGCAGCGGTGTGTGTGTTATGTAGGGCGGTGGCATAATCAGAAAACCATTTATTTGTGTCTTGTCCTGTTGCTTTGGAGGTTTGGGCTATCGTTCATCTTTCTCTTGAACTTCTTCAACTTTCTCTGAATTTATATCAACAACTATCATGTGCCTGTTCTGTTTCAAAATTGTATATTTTTCAGAGATTTGTTTGAGTTTTTCTTTGTGAGCAAGAAAAGTTGCATGCAATTTTTCATAAAAAATTCTTTGAGACTCTTTCTCTTTTTCAGAAATCTCATAAAAGATTATGTTATATTTATCTGATATTTTAACAAAATATTCTAATTAGTTTCTGGATTTTGAATTGTTGCAACAAGTTGTGAATGGTGATGAATTTGCTGCTGGTAGTTTTCTTGATATCCATGGCCATATGAATTAGAAGAGTTGTGAGCTTGGTGTTGATAGCATCCATAACCATACGATTCATAAAGAGCATTGTGCGATGCATATGAGTTAAATAATGGTGATTGATTTGGTAGTGTTGTGACGGTAGAGTAAGATGGATAGCATAAATTTGGTGGTGTATGGTTGTGATACGGATGTGCAGGAAATATATGGAACGGTATGCATGAATTCATCTATGGAAGGGTATAAAGTGTAAGAATGAAAGCATCAATCGATAGAGGGTTAGTTCAAACAAAATAATAAATTAGGTTTTCGATGCGAATCTTAATAAAAATAAAGACAAATAAAATAAGATAAAACTAACATTTGATTTCATTTATTCATTGCTTAAGTTGAAATACATAGAGCATCATAATCTTTCTAATGGACCTAAAGGCATAAAGTCCAATTAAAAATAAAAGTCTACATAACAATATAAATATTATACCTTCCTACTACCTTATAATTATTTAATGAATTACCACTTAATCTTCTATCATTGAATCTCATGCTCAAGTGACATGGTACCACATTTTACATCTTAGCATTAAAAAGGTGACATCATACTCTCAACGCAGATTTCTGGGGTGCTATCAAAATCAGTAAACTTAATAGTATTATTCTTGAAATCATAAACAACAGACTCCAATATCCAATTCTTCGTACTCTTATCCACATACTCCAACACCACCTGGTCATCCTTAAAACTGTTGACCATTTTGACAAAGCTGTAAGATGAACGAGGATCATGGATGTGAGGAATTGTGAACAATTTAGTCCAAGAATCTTTTTTTTTATATTCTTTCATAACCCAAACATCATCACCATAAATTAGGCATAAAAAATCCCTCAACACACACAAATTCCAAGAAGTATCACCTGTGTCAGGCTGCAAAATCTCTTGACAAGACTCATTCCTTAAATCAAAAGAAACAATAAACGTAGCATCATCCGTGTCCTTAGAAATCAACCAATTAATCGCGCCACTTACAAAATGTCCAGATTCCCTAATAGGGTAACCACCAAAAGGAAATACCTCAATGATTTTCCAAAGATTAGTGCCCACAATATGAACCTTCACATCAGATTTCAACATACGATTACCACTATTATCACGTATAAAGTATTGTGAATGAACCACCACCTTGTAATTATCACTAATAGAATCATAGCCGAAGCCATATGTCATACCATCAAAACGAATAGTTCGTGGCATATGAAATCTGGGCAATTCGTTAAATATCCTAATGAAAGGATTACACAATATAACAAAGCCTACAATACAATCAGCAAGACAAATTATGCCATTGTAAGAGCCAACAATCTTAAAATTGCTAACATAATTATTTAAAGGAAATACAAGTTCTGTGGAGTTCATTGTTATGTTATTGAAATTAGAGTCGACTGGGTAAGAAGTGAGAAAGTACTTATTTAAGTCGCAAGAGTAGTTTAAGAAGTGAAGATGGCGCGTTGTTGACAAGCTTAAGTGTTTTTTAGTAAATTTAGGATTAGAAATGAGAGAATTCCACAACTTACAAACACATCGAAGTTGAAGTAGATACTTAACGGGTAATCTACACAAAATTTCGACAATAAGATCGAATGGAAGAGTGAGATTAGGTTGTGAAAGGAGTAAGTGATCATTGAAAAAGACTGATGTTAGGGTCACAATCGACACGAGGTTGTTGAGGACAAAATTTTCTTTCCTCAATGACTGAGAAGAAAGGGCGCTGTTTTGATCATTGGCCTCACTCATTTTGACTTAGTTTGAAAACTTTTGATAAATGAGTACCTTTTTATAAGAAAAATAAAACATATATCCGGTCAATGTGTGTTTTTTATATTGAAATCAAAATTTAATACTATTTATTTTTTAAAAATTATTTTGACTAAGTTATATATAAAGTTAGTATAAAATTAAGTGTGCGTGTAATTTTCGAATCATATTTAATGTATGGGACTGACTTTTCAAATCATCTTGTTGACTATGATATGAAATGTATTTTTGTTACCAAATTATATTTTGGTTACCATGACATTGATACGAAGTTTATATCGATGTTAACGATAGTTAATCTCCGTCGGGAAACTTGTATTCACATAAGGTGGGTTTTTACTTTTCTCAATCAATTTTTCTACATACACGTGACTCAGAAATGAAACTCATAATCACATGCTTAAGCGGACCAAGATCCTTACCACTTAGACCAATTCATTTTTGGTTACCAAAAAAATAATATTAAATATATTTAACATAACTATTTTTCTTTTTAAAGAGTGTTATACCTTAAAATAATTTTTGACTGACTTTTTTAACGTTAGTATAAATTTGTAAATACAATATTTATAAGATTGACTAAATAAATAAACTTTATAATTCTACCAAAATAATAATAAATAAACATTAATATTATATATATATATATATGTAATAATAATAAATAAACATTAATAAATAAAAGTTACTGAATTAAATTTGCTTTGAAAAACAATTGACTTTTTTATGCACTTTTAGGGTTTATTTTTATAACTAACTTTAATTCCAAAAATAAATTTTGACTCATTTTGTTTTCTTATGTAAATATAAAATACTACAACTGTATGTAGAGGTGTCAAAACGGACAATCCGGTTCATTCCGCCCGGCCCAATTAGACAGCGGATTTCGTTGGGTTGGGCTAAAAAGTTAGGAATAAAATATAAGTTGAAAAATTAGTGTCCGAGTCGGCCTTTCTAGCAGGCCTTTGGGTAAATCAGGTCCTGTTTGAATATTTTTTTCCTTTTTTTTTTCACTATCAAAATAAACTAAGTTCATGCATAATCAAACAACACAATTATAATTTACAATCAAAATATCACACAAAATAACTTAAATGAGCAAAATCAAACATAATTATAATTTTGTGACTGTTTGGTAAGACTTGGACTTGAGTTGAATCTTAAAAAAAACATATATGCGGGCTAACGGGCGGGCCCATAGGCCATGCATGTAAGCTCATGCTATTAACGGGTAAGTACGGGCCATGCTAAAAAGAACATATGATAATTTAAGTATAAAATTTAAATCCCAAGGACAATGTTTTTTTGGGCTTAGAGACCCTGCCCATGCAACCCGGTCCCGGTCCATTTTGACAGCTCTAACTGTATTTGTTTATAAGATTCTCTTGAGAAAATTCTTTTGTCCTTTTTAGAAGATTTTATCTCCTTTTCTACCCTCGTACAATAAATACTATACTAAAAAAACAAATAAACTCTTTTTTTTTGGTACATTAGAAATATAAATTACTCCAGTCAAGAATTGAACCATTGACCTCCCCCTACTCAACCTATATGTCCCATCAGCTCTTACCACTTGAGCTATCCTACATCAACAAACTCTCTCTCTCTCTCTCTCTCTCTCTCTCTCTCTCTCGAAGGAGGATAAACTTGTAAAAACAACATTCTCTATTAATAAGTTTCACCTTTTAATAGCTTCTTATTTTAAGGTGTTTTCAAATTATTTTAACTTCTCATTTTCAAAGTTAGTTTGAAACTAAGTCCGCCGATTAAAATGGAAGAGATCACTTACTTATTACGTACCATCTAATTCAAAGTGCTCTTGGTGTGTGTAATCCCTATAAAATTATGATCTTTAATTCCAAGTTTATAATTAATTAGTCCATCCTTACTAAATTTTGTGGTAATTTTAATCCTCTATGAGGTTTGTAAAATATATAGTCCCTATTTCTAAAGATGGATATATTTGGCACCTCTATAAAAGATGGATATATTTAATTTGGTCGCTCAAATTAAACTAATCTCTATATAATGTAAACATTTGGTCGCTCAACTGCTATGTCTTATTTAAATGCTGTGAAGTTTGATGGAAGAGTCAACTTTGCCTTGTCGAAAGTACAAGTCAAGGATTTTCTGATACAATCAGGATTACATAAGGCGCTGAAAGGAAACACTTTTAACATAGAGGCCGATAAGTGGGAGGAACTAGCTTTGAATGTTGCATGTGCAATTGTTCTCTGTTTTGCAAAGAACGTTCTTGCAAATTTGTAGAATTTGTCATTAGGTTCATTGGATAATTGATGTATACAGCCTTAATTACAAACCAAATACATTAGTTATTTAATGAATCTAAAAAGTAGAAAGTTGCTTATAATTAAGGCCGGAGGGAGTATAAATTTGTAAGTACAATATTTATAAGATTCACTAAATAAATAAACTTTAAATTCTACCAAAAAAAATAATAAATACACATTAATATTATATATATATAATTTTCAAATACTCTTGATAACTATAACTATTCAATTTTTATATTAAATAAAAGTTACTGAATTAAATTTGCCTTGAAAAACAATTGACTTTTTCATGCACTTTTAGGGTTTATTATTATAATGAACTTTAATTCCAAATATAAATTTTGACTGACTTTTTTTTTTACTAAAATAAAAAGTTCATCATGTAATTATTGTGTCTATTGTGTAAATTTTATCAAATAGTCATTTGTTTGTATGTCTAGAAATTTGACTTTTTGTATTTCAAAGTAAGATAGTAATATATAATAATTAGGGGTATGTATAGAAAAATTAATAAATGCATCGAGTAATTTTCAAAGAGACTTATATTTTGGGACTAGACTTTTTTGAAAGGGTGCTTATAATTTGGGACAGAGAGTAATAATTGCATCTAGTAGTTTTCTGGAATATTAGTGCTCGAATAAAATATAAGTTGAAAAATTAGTGCTCAAGCCGGCCCTTTACGGGCTAGCGGACTTTCGGGTAAGTCCGGTCCGGTTCGAATATTTTTTTCTTTTTTTTTCACTATCAAAAAATAATTTTATTGAGCAAAAATATTAAACATTCCTGATATAATACAAATAAGTTTACATTATTCAAAATAATTAACCAATCAACCAAATTAAATAAATTTAAATAATTTTTCAAAACAAACTAAGTTCATGCATAATCAAACAACACAATTTTAACCCATGGGGTGTGGTTGAGCGATTGGAGCTCATCCTCCCTTAACCAAGGGTCGAGGGTTCGATCCTCATCTTGGGTATGAAGCAACTTTAAATCCTTGAGCCTGCTATCCCACCCTTGGAGGTGCCTCCAATCTAGCGAGGGAATAGTCATTGCGTTCGGCGGTTGATACCCCGGTCTCGACTAAAAAAAAAAACAACACAATTTTAATTTTACAATCAAAATATCACACAAAATAACATAAATTATCATAATCAAACTTAATTATAATTTTGTAAGACTTAGACTTCAGTTGTGTCTAAGCAAACAAACAAAAAATACATATATGTGGGCTAACGGGGAACTCATGGATCATGCGAGTAAGCCATATTATTAAAGGGTAAATAAGGGTTGGGCCGAAAAGTCCGAATGATAATTTAAGTAAAAAATTTAAAGCCCAAGGCCAATGTTTTTTCGGACTTGGTGGTCCGGCCTATGCGGCCCGACCCATTTTGACGGCTCTAATTATATGTGTTTATAAGATTCTTTTGAGAAAATTATTTGTTCCTTTTTAAAAGATTTTATTTCAATTGTCAATCATATTTATTATTTTTCTACATAAGTATATACCGCTACTTTTTTTATCTCTTTTTCTACTCCCTTACAATAAATTTTATAATAAAAAAAACAAATAAACTATCTCTCTCTCTCTCTCTCTCTTTCAAAAAGGAGGATAAATTTGTAAAAACAACATTCTCTATTAATAAGTCTGTTTTTTAATAAACCAAATGTATTACCGCACGCAACTACAGAGATTAATCACATCAAGGTAACTAATATCCAATTAAGAGTTTGATCTCTCCCAACAAATGTTACTCTATACACATTGGTCGCGGATCGAACCCAAGATCAAATATTATTCATAAAGAGCCCTAGTATCTACCACTTGTGTCATATTATGTTAGTCATATAAGTCCATTTGTTACAAATTAAAAAAAAATAGTGATTTTGATGTAAATAATTCAGAGATTATTCTTTAGAGATCTTATAAAAAAAGTATAATTTATTTTGTGTTGATTAATTATAGTAGTAATAATTTTTTTTAGTAAAAATAAATTAATATTGACGTTAAATACTTTAGAGATTATAAAAAAGTAAATTTGTTTTAAGTTTGTTTATTGTACCGTAATAAAAATCACTTTTTAATAAAATAATCTTAAGTTTGTCTGGATACAACATTTAGAAGTGATTTTTTTATTACAAAATTGGGTGTATGTTTAAGCTTTATAAAAATGATTTTTTCTTAAAAAATTTAGAGATTCTTTTGGGGAGATTTTAAAGAAAATTCAAAGCTATTTTTCATTTGTTTACAATCATAAAAATATATTTTGTTTTTATTAAATTCACACTGCACAATGGTATGTGATGTTAAAAAAAATAGATTTTGAAAAAAAACAAGATCTTGAAATAGATTTTCATTTTGAAAGAAAAAAATGTTTTTTTTACTAAAATAATTTTTAAAAAAATCTAAAACAAACACAAGGAAATAAACAAAGTAATTTAAAAAAATGTAGATTTTTTAATAAAAAAATATGAAACAAACGGGCCCATCACCTTAACTTTTTTTTTTTGGACAAAATTACCTTAACCTTTTTACACTTACTTTCTCTCCTCTAAAAATAAGCTACTATTTGAGAAGTTATTCTTAACAACTTTTCATATTTTTTTTACTCAAAAAAAAAAAACTTTTCATTTTTAACATTTTTATGATTATTTTTATATTCCGATTATTTTTAAAATCTATACCAAACAAATGAAATATTCGTAAAAGTGATTATTTTTATAAAGGAAAAAAGTAAAATTTTTTCTCAAAAAACTGTAACAAACGGGTTCAATCTTTACTTTATTTGGATACAACATGTAAAAGTGATTTTTTTACATGTTAGTAAAATATATAGTCCCTATTTTGAAAGATGGATATATTTGGTCCCTCTACAAAAGATGGATATATTTGATCCCGCAAATTGAACTAATCCCTATAAAATGTAAATATTGAATAAAATTAAAGGTAACAAATTTTTTTGAGGGATTAAACTTGAAAACTCGTGAACAGTTTATAGTCTGCGTGCAACTGCTATGTCTTATTTAAACGCTGTGAAGTTTGACATAGGAATGTTTGATGAAAGACTCAACTTTGCCTTGTCGAAAGTACAAGTCAAGGATTTTCTGATACAATCAGGATTACATAAGGCGCTGAAAGGAAACACTTTTAACATAGAGGCCGATAAGTGGGAGGAACTATATTTGAATGTTGCATGTGCAATTCGTCTCTGTTTGGCAAAGAACATTCTTGCAAATTTGTAGAATCTGTCATTAGACAAGGAAGCAATTCGTCGAAAGGCCAACTACGTTGGTGGCTTGGAGCGAGATCCCAAGAGGATTCAAGTTTTGTCTTAGTGCACCGGTGCTTGTTAGCCTTGTGTTGGGTGGTTCTCCTAATTGAGTTTGTCATTATCTGGGAAAAGCTTAAAGGATTATATCTGGCAAATGATGACATCTCAAATTGGTTGTCAATGAAGAAGCAATTCCACAATTTGCGCGTGGATGGGTATGAAAATCTTGTACCATCTTATACATTGAATAATGTTGTTTATGAGCTGAAATCTATTAAAGTTGAGATTAACGATGAAGATAAAGCGTTCAGGCTCATTTTGTCCCTTCCACCTTCTCATGTTAATTTCAAACCTGTTTTGATATATTTTATTTTAACTAGTCAACCATCAATATGTAAGATAATTACATATGGTCGAAAGTAAACAAGCAACAAATTGTGTTACTACCTCTTTTTTAAGAAATGATGAAGAAAAGTGATGAAAGCACTTCATCAAACTCAATGGTTCTAACCGGAAGTATGCCTAATGGGAAGAAGATCCATGCAAAGAATCTGGCGCGTTGGAAGTGTGGAAAGTTTAAGCATATAAAGAGAAATTGTCCAGCTAGGTGGAGCAATAACTAAAAAAGACTTTGAGGCAAATTAAAGTGCTATCAATATCTCCCTTGCTTTAGGAGATGATAGTGATCTTATCTGACATATAAAGTGTATTCTTATGGTATTTCCGCTATATGATGCAAAATGATGTTATTGCTATTTTCTAGCAGACACGTACATTGGAATCAGAGTAAAATCTAGGTTTTCATTTCGGCTAGATTGCTTGGAATCTATCGAGGGATAGGTGTTACTGGCGTATCAGAGATTCAGCTGAGGTTGTGGGTCGGTTCTAGAGGTGCACATGGAATGGCCAGTGCATGTAGGTTTCAAGGTTATTTGTATAAAAATGTCTAAACCGGCTATGAAAAGATCGAGATTTTGAGATGTGGATGTAATACATTTTTGCTTGTGTAAATTTTGTCTGCTGTAACAGGTGGGGAAGTTTGTGCATAGAGTGCTCCGATGTGTCTTTTGAGCGCTTGTGGTTGTCTCTCTTTCGTGCATGCTGAGTAGTCGAGGCCTGAGGTGTAGAATTGGGTCGAATTCATCAGGTTGCATCTCAAAATCCTTGGCCGGTAGGTTGGCTTTATTTGTATTCGGCGTGATTCTCAACTGTCAAAAGGCCAACTACGTTGGTGGCTTGGAGCGAGATCCCAAGAGGATTCAAGTTTTGTCTTAGTGCACCGGTGCTTGTTAGCCTTGTGTTGGGTGGTTCTCCTAATTGAGTTTGTATGACTAGAAAGTCTATTGGTGTCTCTCACTGTCATGTGTATTTGCTTGCATTGTGGTAGTAGTAGACAAGTTGTAATAAAAAAAAACAAATACTAATATAAAAGAATCTAAGTGATAAGTAGATATAATTTGAATCACTATACTAACATAAAGAAGTAACACTGCATACATATTTTAATATATATAGTTTAAGCAATTATCAATTTTTGTATGACACCTTTTCAAATATATTCTGCCCTAAGATTAAAATGTCAAATACAATAAACAAATCATTTGTATGAAAGTAGTTATAGCTTTGAAAAAGATTAAGTAGTGTAAATTAAATATCTTGTAAAGTAGATATATATATATCTAATAAACATGCATGAGAATATTTTGATTAGAAAATGACATAGATCTTTCATCTATAGATTTACTTACCGAAACAATTTATATATGTTGTTTAAATAAGTTTTTAAGATCGATAAAAGGAAAAAGATGGCATATTCATCAAGAATTAAACTAGACTTAAAGGAAAACAATGCATAAATTGTCCCAAAATGAGATGTTAAGATCATAACATCAATGTCATATGCTAAAGAAAAACTAAAAACTCATAGTATTTTAGAACAAATATTATTCGATTTAAAGACTAACAAAATAAGAGACACAAGGTTCTTCATTTCAATCATCCGCAGAAGGAATTCCATTCAGATCAAAATTGAATATCGTCAGAGGTCTTGAAGTTGCTGGGATCTCTTGATTCATATCATCAACTTTTGAAGTTTCACCTCCTACCACCTTTTCATCCTCTTCTTCCACTTCACCTACATCAACTTATGAAAAATAATTGGATTTATAAGATGAATAAGTTTATTTATATAAAAAGAATATCATAAGAATTGGAATGGAAAAATTGTGACGAGTTTATGACTACATCTAACATACTAATACTAATATTTACAATTTGAAAATATATAAATTTAGAAAATCACCTTTCATTGGAGCTTGATCTTTTCCATTTGGTTTCTTAGTAGTAGGATCTTCCATCAAATCTATAGCATGAACAATTTCATTCTCTTCCATCAATGCTTTAGTAGCACCATGAATAGCTAGTTCTCCTTGCAAATCACCTGCAATATCAATTTAAATAAAATATAATCCATACAATTATTAGGTAAAATTAATGGTTTAGTGGAATGATTGATAAAAGTGTTAAGCACAAGCAGATCATAAATTTACCTCTTTTTTTTTTTGAAACCGTAAAATATTATTCGAAATGAGATGGAACAAAGTAGAAGCGGTACTCAATCCACAAGAGAGGATAAGTATGAAGTGTAATCAACTCAAACTCAGGAACAAGCGCGAGCGACCACAACCAAAAAATAGAAAAAGGCACAATCCGCCAAAAAAAACAAGCTACCTAAGTTGATGTATTTGGTGCAGTGGCGGAGCTAGAAATTTTTTAAGTTTGGACAAAATTTTAGTCTAACAAAAAAATGTCAATTTGAGTTTTGAACAAAAAAAATGTCAATTTTGCCCTAAATTAATCCTTAAAACATTTGAATTTTGCCCTAAATTAATTCCTAAATATTTGAGTTTTGAACAAAAAAAATATCAATTTTGCTCTAATGTAACCCCTAAAAATCTCAATTAAGCCCTAAATTAACTCTAAAAATACCAATTTTTCGGCGTGTCTGGGCTTATGACTACCTCTAACATACTTATACTAATATTTACAATTTGAAAATATATAAATTTAGAAAATCACCTTTCATTGGAGCTTGATCTTTTCCATTTGGTTTCTTACTAGTTCTCCTTGCGAATCACCTGCAATATCAATTTAAATAACATCAATACAATTATGTGGTAAAATTAATGGTTTAGTGGAATGATCGATAAAAGTGTTAAGCACAAGCAGATCATAAATTATAAGCAATGACTAATCAACAAAAGTTGATGTATTTTGGTGGTGTCGAAGTCAAAAATTTGTTCTAAATTAACCCTTAAAAATCTCAATTAATATCAATTTGGTACGAAAAAATTTAGTTTTGTCTTAAATAAATCCTAAAAATTTGAGTTTTGAACAATTTTTTTTTTCAAATATGCCCAAATCATCAAACCACCAAAAATCTATATTATACCATCAATTAACTCTAAAAATACCAAATTTTTGGCGTGCCCAGGCACACCGGGCTGTAGATCCGCCCTTGATTTGGTGCAAAATTTAGATCTGAAACATTAACTTTTATTGACACTTTTTTTACTTATATTTTCGGGTGGAGGGAGTTGATCGAGTATATATTATCATGTATGTACTATGCATTAACTAACATTATTTGATGTTAAGAAAGTTAAAAAAAAAAATTAAAACTTGAACGACAAATACCTTGTATACTTGTTTGATCTTTATCGATCAAATCTAGATTTCTTCCATCGTTCTTCTTTTCAACAACACCCATGGATCCTTTAGCAACACCCTCCACTCCTTGTTCTTCTCCAGCATGTTCCCTTGGAAATAACATATCAAAGGTGGTATCAACTTTAGAAGATTCATTGTCTTCATTAAGATGAGAAATTTGGTGCACATTAGCCCTTACACCACAATTTCTCATCCTCTTCATGGCCATAACACTCCCCCCATGAAAGTTTTTTGTCAGATCAGCAATCTCACAACGAACACCCCATTTTGGTCCAGATAAGTATTTTGTGAGATCAACAATCTCACCACGAAACCCCCAACGGGGGCCAAACAAGTATTTTGTTAGATCAACAACCTTACGACGAACACCCCTTCGTGGTTTACGATGAACACCCCATCGTGGTTCAGGCAAGTAGTTTGTGAGATCAATAATCTCACGACGAACACCACATTGTGGCCCAGACAAATTTTTCGTGAGATCAATAGTCTCACGACGAACACCCCATTGTGGTCCAGATAAATATTTTCTCAGATCAACAATCTCTTCAACACCACCATAAACATGATGTGGTGTTTGAGATGATGATTGAGGAATCACATTATTTTTGTTCACTTTAAAAATTGTTCTCTTAGAGCAACTTTTCCTCAAAGTGAAATGTATTTTCCTTCTTTTCTCCACTCTCTTGCATAAACCTCTTTTGTTAGGAGAACACATTTTACAAGTCAAACACACACACGCACAAAGAGGGAGAAAGATAAGTTGCCGCTACTACTAGGTTAATTTTATGATTGTGAGAGAATTTTTATACTAATGATAATGATGATGATCATATACACGTGAAGGCAAGAAAAGTGTGACAAGCAACGTTAGACTAATCATTATGGTCAATAGCAAGCGTTAGAATAATCAGATATGGAAAAAAAGTATACTGAAAATTATGAGAGAAGAAAATATGTTGACTTGGAAATTTTATTTTTCAATTTAAAGGTCAAAATTTCACCTTTGAAAATAAATAATATGAATTAAATTCACATTAAATATCATTTTGAATAATTACAAAAATTCAAAGATTGAGATTATTTTATGTTATTTGTATTACATACTCCCTCTGTCCCATGATGTAAGAGAAAAAAACTCAATTTTTTTGTCTCAAAATGTAAGAGAAAAAGTTTAAATATTTTCTCTTTTCAAGAAAAGTTTACTCTCTCTCTTACTTTTTCTATAATCAACAACCAATAAAAATTGTTTTTACATCTTTCCATACAACTTTTTTCAAAAAAAACATACTCCCAATTATTATATTTTATTTTTTCTTAATAAGTGTGATTTTTGTTTTTTTCTCTTACATTTTGAGATGGTGAGAGTACTTAGGTAATTGGGTTCTCTATCAATATGATGTCATACTATTTAGTTTTAAAAGGAAAAAAAATGATACATAGACGAAATAATTAGTTATTGAAAATTCATACATAAAGTAGAAAGAGCGAAATTTGAACTTCAATTATGGATGTCTTATCTAATAATTTCAGCATTTTCTGTCAATAAAACTTCTGAATTGAAAGAATTTTAATTTGACCAAATTTATATGCATATGTAATTTTTAAAATTGAACAAAAATTATACTTGGACAATGTGCACATCTAACAAAAATAATTTTTTTGGTATAAATGTTTACATTTATACTTGGACAAAAATTACCCCTTATCATTTCACAAATTAATTTTAAATAGAAGGGCAATTATGTCAATTTTCATATAACTAATTAAAAAAAAATAGTTCTCTCTTTGTCTCTTCCGACACTGTTTCTCCTCGCCGTAAAGGGATTTGGACACCGTCTGGTTGTGATGCCATGCTTTGATTGTTTACCTTTACCATGAATTTGTGAATCTTAAGGCGCATTTGGTGCGCCCGGATTGAAAAGAGACAAGATATGATAAGAAAATAGAAAATGATACAATAAAATAGGGACATAATAAATATTATCTTTTCTTGTGTTTGGTGTACACATAATAAAAAATAAGTTAGCATTATTTTTTTCTATCACGTGTTTGATACACACTTCATATTGTCATGATAAAATATATATTATATTTAAATAATCAAATTATCCTTAAAGAATAAATGTGTTATAAAAAAAGCATATATTTAATTGAGTTTTTCTATTGATTAATTGATATTAACTAAAAAATACTCATAAGTAACTAATTTCATATAATTGTGGAGAGATGAGAATGAATAGTGTGTTGGATAATTATGCTATCAAATTGGTAACCTAGTTTAAAATAAGAATAAAAATAACAAATAGTCAATGAGATATGATTAACAATATGTTTAATTTATCATATCATGTTGGTGCACCAAACAAAATATTTAAATAAGATACGATAATTTTATTATATCTTGTCTCTCTATTCTGCGAACCAAACGGGCCCTTAATACTAATTTAATCTGAATATTATTAATCTTTGGCTACCAATAAAGGAAAATGTTCAGTTTTATCAAAAAAAAAAAATTAATGCAACATGTTTTCGGTTTTATTTTTTTATTTTGAGAAAGATGTTCTCGGATTGTTTTCCGATTTTGAGAAAATAATTTTTCAATATTTTTTTAATTTCGATAAAAAAGGTTCTCGTAATTTTTTCAATTTTCTGAAAAAAATATTTCATAATTTATTCGATTTCGAGAGAAAAAAAACAACAAACAACATAGTTAGTGGTTACTCTTCAGCTTAAAAGAGACTACTTCTAATTCTATTCTTAGAAAAATACTCTTCAGCTTCCAAACTACCAGAGAAACCTCAATCCGACCCAAAGAAATGTCACTAAATACTAACTCTTAAACTCGAATTAAAAGTGACCGATCCGTAAAAATTCAAAGAATAACTCATTGAACCAAAAATATCAGTTGTTTCAAGTTCTGGTTTGGTTTTATATTGTTGTGCTTGTGCCAGGTGACTTTGTGTTATGTCTCTTTTAGAGTAATTATGATGAAAATTTTGATGCTTTGTTTTGATCTCTTTGTACGTACACCTTGTGTTTATCAGTCCCAACTATATTTATTTTTTATGAGGTAGGTTAGTGACGAGGGTTCTTCGAATCAATTGAGAAAAATAGTTGAATTTGGTGAATGGAAATGAAAAGAAAAAGATTGAAAATTAGTTGGACAAAAATTGAAAATAAAAAATAATGTGTTCGAAAATAAAATGAAAAGAAAAAATGCTAAAACAAAAGAATTACCATAAGTGTTGTAAATGGGAAGAAGAAGAAGAAGAGAGTGTTGAAGTGGAAATAGTTGTACATAAATAATAGATGCTCTCTTATTTGTAAGACCTTTTGAATTCTAAGAAAAACAAAGATTTTTGGAAGTAATCACATTGTTTGGATTGAGTTAAACAATTGATATTTGGAAGATACACTTGTCAAGAAATTTTGTGATAACATTTGAAATTTTGATTGATTGATAAGAATGGTGAAAGTCTTACTTAGGCATAATAATTTTTTCATGATTATACTTTATTTCTTTGAATACTTTGAGGATTGATCGTTAGTTGATATATGTTTTACACTACAAGAAAAACATTATTTAGTGAAAGCTAAAAACCCTCACTAACTCATAAAAATTGTCCCTTTATTTATATTCTTGTACTATTCTTAATGTAGACAGAAGTTGCATCGCTTCTTCTATTTGATCGGTCTGGATTTGACTTCATTATTAGAAACTTACACATTCGGTCACTATCTTGCAAAGATCAATTGTTTAACTCAATCCGATCAATTATTGTTGGCTAAAATGTATGCTATTTACATAGGTCTCTTGCTAGCTAAAGAAATGGGTATTGATGAACTAGTTTGCTATTCAAATTTTTTACATTGTGTCAACCTCATCAAAGGTTTTCAAGTTTAATATCATATTCACACTGTGTTAATTTAAGACATCACGGAGCTTCTCTCTCAAATCAATGTATTGCTCTATCACACCTTAAAGTGAGAAATCAATGTGCAGATTTTTTCGTTAAATTTGGAGTCTCTTCAAATGTCTACTTCTATACACATGCTTCTCCTCCAGAAGGCGTTCATCGGTTCATGATCTCTTAACGACGCAATAGAAACCTTCTTTTCTTGTGATTAATTAATTTTTGTTTTTTGTTTTTTTTTCTTCTTTCCTTTAGCTTCTCTACCAAAAGAAATAATCTATTTGAAATATAGAAACAAAATTGTTGAAATATTGATGGGAGAAAAAAAAATAGGTATGTACCAAAAAAAAAAGGTTATAGATTAAGCGAATGTTAAAGGATACACAATTAAATTAAGATAAGATAAGATAAGATATATACGGGCTCATTCTCTTGGGCTTAAATACTAGTACTCATTAAACTCCTTTTTTGTAACTGTAAATCTGTATCTATAAATACTCTCTTTAGGTTCAAATATATTAGTTAGTTACATCTAAATTCTGTCATCAATCGCTTTATAGGCTAGTTACAGTTACAGAGGTACAATGGCGGTTGGTAGCGAGAATGACTACGAGCAAAACAGCGGCTTTTATTATCCATCAAGCACAGATGAAACTATCTCCACTAAGAGATTGCAATTGGAATTGATCGGAATGGTAACATTACCGTCACTTTCTTTCGATCTTATTATAGAAATATTAAGTAGGCTACCGGTGAATCAACTCCGATGTGTTTGTAAGTCGTGGAATTCTCTCATTTCTAGTCCGAGATTCGCCAAGAAGCACCTTAGTCTTTCAACCACACAGAGCCTGCACTGCATAAACGACCTTTATTTTTGCTCTGATAAATACATAATGACATCTCGCTCATTCAACTCCACTATTATTAGGGCAATGTGTGACTGGCACGAACTCATGGAAAACCGTTCCCAAGTTTCCTTTATATGCTTTACCTATTCGGGGAAAGGGGCAATGTGTGATTGGCACGATGAAATGGTTGGCTGAAAAATATGGCATATATTTAATTGTTTCTCTTGATTTGTATAACGAGTCTCAAGAAGAGGTTTTCCTTCCCGATTATGGTGATAAAAAAGCATTTATTTTGCGCTTGAGTGTTTTCACGGATTGCTTGTGCTTTATTTTGGATACAGATATCTGGGTTATGAAGGAATATGGAAATAAAGAGTCTTGGACCAAATTGTTCACTATTTCTTACACACAACTGCAAGATCATCCTGAGCGACTTATTACGGCTATTTATGTTTTTGAGGATGATCAAGTGTTGTTGAAGTATATGGAAAACTGGTACTTCTAAGGTTATTGCATTTGCAAACACCTCATCAGTTGTTTGTCTTGAAAGTTTGATATCACCTTCTTCTATATGTTAGGATATAGATGCAGATCCATTTTTAATTTTGTTTCTGAAATTGAGTTATATTGCCATAATTCTGATATTTTGTTATATTGATGCAAATATTTGAATCCTTTGAGAAGACAAACCTTTGAAAGGAATTATTTTTGTAAGGGAATATCTTTATTATATTTATTCTATTGGGTGAGTTTCTATGTAATATTTTGGATACAATGTTTTACAATTCAAAGACAAGCTCTGCATAGTGCATATACCTCATTTGTCACTATTGCATTGAAATGAATAATCATAGAAATAAAATTTTAATGAAAAATTTGTGCTAACAACATTAGAGTTTGTACATATAAGTACAATAATATACATACATGAAAACTGTTGTGTGTGTGTGTGTGTGTGTGTGTACACATGTATGTAACTGTTGATGTTGATCATGCCTTAGGCTTTAATTGTTGTTGTACAACTAATATTGAAGCTTTTGTATTGGTATCTGGTGAAGCAAGCAAATCTCCAATCACACCTAACTCAGGATACTCAGTCCAATCTTCAAGAGATTGTGTTTGAGGCGATTTCACCCCGTTACGCCTCCCAACTATAATGAAATCGTGTTGTCTCGCCATGTCGATGATAAATGCGGTGGTATCTGAAGTGTTTTCGACAGTAACTTTTTCGTATGACACATTATCCAATCTACCGTAAGCTCCCTTAACACCCTTTAGTAACTCTTCATCAAGCATTGCATCCCAATTAGTAAACTCTTCACTATTTTTTGTTGAAACCAAGTGATACACAACCAAATGAAAAGTATCTTCTTTGATTGCCCTTTTAGCGAAACACAACGCTTCTCTGTCATCTTGACCACCTAAGAAAATTATGGCAATTAACTTTGTATTATCGATGTGGTTGAGAGAAGAATAGTCTCCCCTATTGACAAGAATCGCGACCGAACAAGGTGCTCTTTCAAGAACTTTGGTGTTTAATGACCTTATGTTTTCGTCCACCGATTCAATAGATCCATATTCTGACCATCTCACGTGAAAAGGAAGAATGATAATGGATGCAAGTTTGTCCAACGCAAGATAACATATATCATCGTGCATGAAACGTGGAGGCGATATAGCTGTGTAGGTACTCACTGATACAGTACCAGCATGGTCATGTTCGAAAAGATCAAAGGTAACAATGATATCCTCAGAGAAAGTGTGGTGACCTGAACCAACTCGCTCTTGAAGACGATGTGAGATGAAAATGGGCGAGGATCTTCCGACAAGTTCCATGAGATGCAAGACATGAACCACCAATGGATTGCTTGCTGTAGGACTGCAAATGTTAAGAACAGTCTTGATTGGAATTATGTGACATGGTTTGTGGATACATGCAACTATCTTAAGATCTGAGTTTGGTTTCAAGTTCATGATGCTCCTTTTTTGATAACCTGTATATTTCCTTGAAGGGTCATACAAGAACTTCACACCAATACGCGCCATTGTTCCAGTCACCAACACAATTATAGTCGAAACGGATAATAACTCATTGCTCATAATCTGCACATGCATTATAATCGACAAAAATTAGACAACTCTTATTTAACAAGTAAATTAGATTTCTTCACATCATGAATGCATATCGTTCTGGTACACCCTAAAAGTCCCACATCATTTTAAGATTCGAGGCTAAGAGTAGTTTATATACAACATAGATAATAAATGGAATATTAGTTAATGTAGTTACCATGGCATCATGAAGAAACACATAGGTGCAAAAATCGACAATGCCTTTACAGCTTAACATGAGAGCTAGGCACAAACCATCAATCATAGGCATATTACAATACCAACAAATTCCAATAGTCACTAGCATCTTAAACAAATGAATACTAACAAAAAACACCAACCAAACAAGAATCAACTCGTTCTCAATATGTAAACCAATTTCAACCTTCATAGCACAGGTAGTGAGAAAAACAGGACAAAGGAACCAAATACTAAACAATTCCAATTGCTTAATCATTTCAGTTCCTAATGGAGGACCTTCCGGTACAATAAGTCCAAGAATTAACAATCCGGCTAAAACACTTTGGTTTGCCATATCTCCGAACATTCCAACGGCAAGAGCAAGAATGAACACAATATATGTGTATGATTTCTTCACTGGTCTACCTTCTGGTGTGTTTCTAACAAACCAATTCATTATAGGACGCAACACGAGAGGCGTTAATACCAAAAAACAGAAGTAAATGAAAATAGTTGTAAGAAATTTAGCCATTCCTCTTTTGAGGTTGCTATTTGCAACTGTGCCGATTCCTGAAACAATTGCATTCAAAGCTTCCATAACCAAAGCTGTTGACAGCGCTAAACGTCCGAGTTCTGAGTTAAGAATCTCAAGATCAGATAGCAACGAAGCTATAACAGCAAAGTAACAACCACTTTGTCCGATTACTACAAGTGGGAGACCTTTTGCTTCGGTCTCCCCAAGGTAATTGTTCCAATCTCCTATGAATCTGTAAACTATTATGAGACCAATAATTGTCGGAATCACAAACGAACAAAATGCTATTGTCCATGGTTTTCTACCTGTTCTTGTTATCATAGTGAAATCCATTTTCACACCAGTTAGAAACAGGAAAAATCCATAGCCAAGTATGGATATTACACTTAATATATCTTCGGTACCGTAGGGAAACAAGTAGTTTTTGAATTTAGTCCATGAATTTGATATCTTGAAAGATGGTCCTAGAACTAAACCAGCCTGCAAAATTTATGTATCAAATTAATGTTCATGCCATGAAAACAAGAAAATTGAATTTGTTCTCGATTTTGTCGTCTCTAACACTTAGTGACGAATTTCATATGTTTCTATCTTTATTTATTTTTTCACTAATACAACTTTCTGATTGAAATAATATACAAAACTAGATACAGAAAAAACGTGAAATGTATAAGAATCATTACCAAGATTTGTGAAACGAAATAAGGGACTCCAGTGCGTTTTAGTATCAAATGAAAGAATTGAGTAATTGCGAAGATTGTAAGAATTTGCAACTCTAATAATGGCAATGTTGATTTCATAGGTTTTATGCCTTCTTGACCACGAAGAGCCCAAATGCCATCGGATACAATCTTAGGCGGTAAATCAATACAAACATCTATGATTACGAATCTCAAGTCTTTATCTGTGATAGTTGTATTAACACTTGCATAATTGAAAATTGTTCTGTCTAATATCAAATCTGTAAAAAATTCTACAGTCGCTGCATCTACCTTTTGATTCATATTGATGTCTTTGCATCTACGCAGAGTGTAATGAATGTAATTGATTTAAGAAGTTAAAAAATGTGTCTGCAATGTAACAAGTTTATTGTGTGAAATTTTGAACAGAAAAGTATCAAAGTATCATTAATGAATAATCATATGATAACACAATGAAATAAAAGAAACTTTTTACAAGTAGTTGAGTTCAATTGTTTCATCACACATTTTGAAACAAAAACTGAATACCGATAAACAAGGATCTACTAATTAACTGTGATGTGTTTCATTTTAAATTTAATAGCTATTTTTATCTATTTCAATTTTCTATTATTGTTGTACTAAAGATAGAGAAAACTCTATGTAATTATCAAATAAAAAAGAGGAAAATCTATAATAACAAAGAATATAAAAATAAATAAACTTCGACAAATACAAAGGTCTATGTCGACATACAACTTGTCTGTCCTATTAAAGTTTGATCAATTTCTTTATACGACAATTGTTACTTCGATGAGTACCTTTGTTTTTCTTAATCAGAAAATTTATTAGTACTCATCGATACCAATACTATAGACACAACAACATTACAAATGTTGCATAGCAGTAACAGGACCAGCAACGGAGGATTTACACGAAAATTGTAAGAGTCAGATATCAGTTATGAATCGAGCAAAGCCTACTAGGATGGAATCAGTTCTTTCACCCGTGCGTATTCTGATCTCTTGGAAAACTAATGCACTTCAGGTTATTTCTCTATTATAGTATCAATCCTCCTCCTCCAGCCTCCTCTACTGCCAAACCGAAATTTAGAGGCAATGTATATGTTGCATATTAGACCAAGCGGAAACCAGTAAAAAGGATATAGGAAGCAAAAATTAGCGAGACTATTCGTATAATCCTATTAAGAACGTGAAAAGAGTAGGAAGAAGATGAAGTCATTGCTTCAAAGAATAAAGAAATATTCAAAATAGAATCAAATTGATCAAAACTTTTATAATCAAATATAAGAAATGAATACAATTATATGTAAGCATAAAAATGCAAAGGAGTTAGACATATAATATAATATAATCAAGATTCTATATTATATATATTAAGATAATTACACATGAATAAAAGTTAGACAGGCAACAAGATACACTGCCAAACTTTTTTGTAAAGCAAAACTCAACCTTCGAAAAACAAAAGTAAACAAAAGAAAGCACATTTACCATGACAAATTTATAAAAAATAAAAAGAATCTATAACAAGAGAAACAAAGGGAAACAAAAACAAAATAAGAAAAATTGTGTTTAAAAGTGGAATGCACATTTACCTTTACAAAATTATGATTTCAACATCTGCCAATGGTGCTTTTTGATGCAAAAAGTTTACTGCTCCATCAGGTAAAAGTGCAGAATGGTATGTTTTTACTTTCAATGTCTTCAAGTTATGTAGATAAGGGAAATCGACTTTCGATAAATCAGGAACTGGGTAGAGAATCTAAGCAATGAAGTTGAAGTAGGATTATTTAATGCATGTTTAAAAAATTTGATATAAAATATATTAAGAAAAAAAATTGGTGTAAAAAAAAAGTGAAAACTAAAAGAAAAACAGCTAAAACTTTCTTAATGCCCGAAAATACCTTAAGAACGTTGTTAGTTATTGTTAATGATTCGATATTAGCAAGCTCAGTCAGCCAATCGAGTAGAACCAAAGGATCGACTCTTGACCAAATTGATACGTCAATATTTACTTGTTTGATGGAAAAGAGATTTCTATCGCTCCCGCTGAGTTTCTGAACAGGATTGCCCTCAAAATCAAAGCTACAAAGACTTGGAGTAGATAACTTGATTTTGCAATTGGCGTCTAATATTACTGTTAAATTAACAAGAGTTGCACTTGATATGAAGAGGTTTTGCTCATCAAGAATTCCGCAACCGTGAATGATCAAAGTATTCAAGCTTATAAATGACGAAAAGGGTTCAGCGCGGTTATCATTACCAATGCCACAGAATGCAAAGTATTTTAGACATAAGCTGGTTAATGACGGCAAATTCAGAGAATTTGGAAATATTGGACTAGGACTCCGCCTATCAAATTTATTGTTTGCAGTAAGATTAAGAGACGTTAAAGTGCGACTTATAAGGTAATAAAGCGAACAATCTTCGATAGAATAAGTGACAGATATATCTAAATGTTGGACATCATGTGAAGCTGCGTATATTAAAATTCTCTTGAGTAGAGGAGACTCCATAATACCTTCACGATGAAAATTCAAAGAGTGCAGCGCAGTTTTCTTATCGCGTAGAGACAAAAACCGAGACACAAATTTGGTGAAAACTTTGAGAGTCTTGAAACGGCGAGAATCTAATGAAAGAATAGAAAGATGCTTCCAGATATTCGTCCATCTTTTAGAGAGAATGCAAGTTTGAACGGCCTCTTTGACGTTCAAAATGGACAATATGTGAAGCAAAACACAATCAGATAAATCACTTAATCTGTCTTTGTTTACATAGTTATTGTGACTTCTTTTCAGTGATTTCTTCATTCTCTCAAAAAATTGTTTGCGGCGGCAAGTTTTCCAAAATAATTAAAATGAGAGTGTGAAATAACATACACAAGCACATGTGCAAAAACCCACCCTATTATATAACTTGATTTTGTGCACAAATCTCTAATTAGCCAGCGAAAATCTCTAGACTCTAGTCAACCAATAATAGGATTGTATTCAATCGTTACATAGTGTTCACGAGAAAATAATTTTTGTTAAGAATTCATATTCTTTTTTGTTGTCAGGTAGCCTAGTAGCTAGAAAATTCACCTTAAAAATGAATAAGTGGGCATACCGGGTTCGAACCCCGATCCCTGCACTTCCGTACAATATATCCAACTAATTGAGCTAAGCTCATGGAACATTATGAATCCATATTCTATATATAAAAAAAAATTGTTACAAAATTCTATAAGTTTATATAATATTTATATCATGAGTAATTATGACTTACTCCTTTTAATATATGTTTATTCATGATGAATTTCACTAATATAATCTCCAATTAAAAGATTTTATTGAATAGATCAATTATACAAGGATTTATACAATTTTAAAATTATTTGATATATCATTAAATAATTGCAGATGAACGTATAATAAGTTTTTAAAAAATACAAGTAAATATCAATGTTTCAATTACATAGCTACAAATTTTGGATTTATATAAAAATTTGTGCACATAATAATTGATATATAACAATAATAATCAATGGTTTGATTGGTGAAATTCATCGTGAATAATGAGAAATTAAGCAGAGTAACTCAATCTCAAAGCTATTTAATTTCAAGTGAAGATTTGTTGACTTAGGAAGTAACTTTAAGATCTCATTGTTCACCATATATTTCGTCAATCCAACTGTTAATTACACTAAAATGTCAAATCACACACTTTTCTGCGCTGAAAAATTGTTCATTGAAAGATATCATCTTTAGATCGTGACAACACAAATAATGGAATCATTGAAAGATCATCAAACACTGACCTCCATTCAATAATAAAAGAAATTTTTATGATTATCAAAAAAAAATATAAAAGAAGTTTTTACAACAAGTAGTTTAGTTCAATTTTCTATTATTGTTGTACTATATATAGAGAAAACTCTATGTGACTATCAAAATAAAAAGAGGAAAATCTATAAAATAAAATTAAACTTCAACAAATGCAAAGTTCAATGTCATCTGTCCTATTCAAGTTTGATGAATTTCTTTATACGACAATTGTTACTTCGATGAGTACCATTTTTTTTTTCTTAATCAGAAAGTTTAGTATTACTCGTCGATATAGACACAACACAAGAACATCACAAATTCTGCAATGCAGTTACAGGACAACCAAATGAGGATTGCACAATCAACCATGCAGTAAACCAGAAACATTTAAACATGCAATAGTGCAGCCATAATCAACAAGACAGATAGCTAGAAATCTTGCCAATAAAATAAAAAAGGCGCAGACTTAATTTACAAGAAAATTGTAAGAGACGGACATCAGTTATGAATCGAGCAAAGTCTACTAGGATGAAATCAGTTCTTTCACCCGTGCTTATTCTGATTTCTCTTGGAAAAGTATGCATCTCAGTTTTCTCTATATAGTATCCTTCAACAAGGTTGTTCTGCAAAACCGAAATATATAGGAAGCAAAAATTTAGTGAGACTATATAATCCTTAACTTATCAATCAACTTAACATTTGATCAAATATGTGTAAGGACTAAGGATAACAATGCAAAGGAGTTTGACATATAATCAACATTTTTCTATAACAAGAAAAATTGTGTTTCAAAGTTGAATGAACATTATACCTTGATAAATCTATGATTTCAACCTCTGTCAATGGTGCTTTTTCATGCAAAAAGTTTACTACTCCATCAGGTAACAATATTGAAGGATGGTCTGTTTTTACTTTCAGTGTCTTCAAGTTATGTAGATAAGGGAAATCAGGAAGTCGACAGAGAATCTAACCAATGAAAGAGATGAACAAGGATTAACGCATATTATAAAAAAAGGTTAATACTACAATGCGAGCGAGTTTCGGTTTTAGCTCATGTAAGGTGAATGTGTCTAAGTGAACTTTTTACTGATTGACGAGACAAAAAGTCCACTGCCGCGTCAGCAAAAAGTTCACTGTAAGCAAAAAATCTACTTAAGAAATAAACGATGAAATCTTCAAATTACATATGGATAATAAAAACAAAATATATTAGAGTACAGAATCCCATTCACATTACAAAGCATAAACACCTATTAATCCAAAAAACAAAGTTGTTGTGATTAAAGGTGAAAAAAAATGCTGTAATATAAAAATGAAAACGAAAAAAACAAAATAACTAAAACTTTCTTAATGCCGTAAAATACCTTAAGAACATCGATAGTTATTGTCAATGATTCAATATTAGCAAGCTCAGTCACCCAATCGAGTAGAACCAAAGAATTGACTCTTGAATAAATTAGTGCGTCAATATTTACTTGTTTGATAGAAAAGAGATTTCTATTGCTCCCACTGAGTTTCTGAACAGGCGTGCCCTTAAAATCGAAGTTATGAAGATTTGGAGTAGATAACTCGATTTTGCATTTGTCATTCGATTTTATAGTTAAATCAACAAGAGTTGCACTTGATATTAAGAGGTTTTGTCCATCAAGAATTTTGCAACGGTAAATGATTAGAGTATTCAAGCTTATAAATGACGAAAAGGGTTCTGCACAAATATCATTACCATTGCCACGGAACGCAAAGTATTTTAGACACAAGCTGGTTAATGCAGGCAAATTAAGAGAATTTGAAAATATTGGTGTCAGCCTCTGACTATATTTATTGTTTGCAGAAAGGTTAAGAGACGTTAAAGCGCGAGTGTGACTTAAAAGGTTAGAAAGTGAAAAATCATCAATACAAAAAATGACAGATATATCTAAGTGTCGGACATCATGTGAAGCTGCGTATATAAAAATTCTCTTGAGTAGAGGAGACTCCGTAATACCTTCACGATGAAAATTCAAAGAGTGCAATGCGGTTTTTGTATCGCGTAGAGATAAAAACCGAGACACAAATTTAGTGAAATTTCCGAGAGTCTTAAAGTGGCGAGAATCTAATGAAAGAATAGTAAGACGCTTCCAGATATTCGTCCATCGTTTAGAGAGAATGCAAGTTTGAACGGCCTCTTTGACGTTGTTCAAAATGGACAATATCTGAAGCAAAACAGCATCTGATAATTCACTTAATCTGTCTTTGTTTTCATAGTTATTATAACTTCTTGTCCGTAATTTCATTCTCTCAAAAAATTGTATTTGGCGGCAAGTTTTCCAAAAAAACTGAAATGAGAGTGTGAAATAATAATAGACAAACATGAGCAAAAACCAAACCCTATTATATAATTTTTTTTTTTACCAAACCCTATTATTTTTTATTTATTTATTTTTTGACTAAGACCAAACCCTATTATATAACTTGATTTTGTGCATAAATCTTTAATTAGCCGAAAATCTCGAATAGGATTGTACTACCTTACAAAGTTTTGAACCAGAAACTAGTTCACGATAATATTTTTTATTTTTTTGACGCAATTTTATTTTTTAAGAATCGATATTTTACACTGTATGAAAAAATTAATATTTATGGGTCAAAAAAAAATTAATATTTATGTTTATATTTAAATAAAAATTTGTTGACTCCTGAAGTAACTTTAAGATAGGGGCCGGCTCAAGGGTCAAGCTACCCAAACAACAGTTTTAGGCCTAAACTTTTGAGCCAAGACCTCAATTTTTTTTCATTTTGTTACAAATATATTAATACCGTAATTAAATTATATGTATTTTTTCAATTGAATATGTAAAGTTAAAGGCTTCAAATCCTCTTATACTTAAATTCAACCACTGACATTAACAATATTTAGTGCCCGTTTGGCCGGGCTTATTTTCTACTTTTTTTCTTCTCCTTAAAAATAGTAAAGTAGGAAAAAAATGTGTTTGATTCTACTTTTTTTTATTTTTGAATTCTTTAGTTTATTTCTGTAATACTTTTAAAGAGAAATATGGCTAAAGTCAATTTTATACTTCTCTATTTCGTTTAAGCTAAATAGAAAAGTAGAAAATAAGCCCGGCCAAACGGACACTTAGATTTTCTATTTATTATTTATAACTTCTTATGAAATTTTTTGTTTTATAAAGCTTCAAAGTAAGTTTTTCTTTAGACCTCTAACTATGTTGGACCGGCCTTGTTTTGAGATGAGTTAATCAATTTGATATTTCATTATTCACAATGTATTTTATTAATTCAACTGATTATTATTATTATTATTATTATTGTATATCAGTGATTAAATGCATACAAATTTTACATAGAGTCGCAATCCGTTTGACATCAAATAGTTTAATCTATATAAAAATTATAAAATATTTTACTGTTGAATTAAAGATTTATATTATAGATCATTTTTTATAAAATTTGAGACAAACCTATAATTATTTTATATGTTATTTTATATTAATTTTTTATAAAATTTGAGACAAACCTATAATTATTTTATATGTTATTGTTTTTTGGTTAGATTTTATATATTATTGTGATATATCAAAATTAACGGTTCGTATCTTTTTAAACACTAGTATTAATTTTTATATGTCTCAATAACGACTAAAAGTAATTTTTTATAAAAAAAATATATTATTAATTGTTCACTTATGTGTTTGTAGTTTTTAGGGTGTTCTTGTTTTGGTGTTGTTGTGCTTGTTTTTATTTCTGGTGATGTTATTTTTTCTTTGGCGGTATTTGTAGTTTTACTATTTTTAGGTGTTTGTCTTTTTTGTGGGTATTTCTCATACTCATTTGTATTTTAGACTCTCGTCCTTTCTTTATATAATATAATTATATTTGCCATTCAAAAAAAAATAATTATTATAAAATATGTAATTTTTTTAGTGGTGAAACCATAAATATAATCTCAATCACATCACAGCCTCCGCCATAACCATTTTGACATTTTTAAATTCTTTAACATATACATTTTTTTTTGCTTTTTTCTTTCATTCTCTAGTTTTTAGAAAAAAAATGTTTTTAGTCTCGTCTCTTATCAAACGTAGTTGAGGAATCAAACTACAATTTTCTACAAAATCCAGCACAAAACATCACCATACCAACTAATGTTTGGTATATACTTTTAGATTCTTAATACATGTCAATATGTCATTAGAAACATCTACATCCATTATTAAATGATAGAGGAGTTTTGTCAAAAAAAAATATGATAGAGATTAATTTAAACCAAGTTGTTAAAAAATTGTCAAGTGGTTTTCATCTTTATGTTAAGGGTTTTCCATGTATAAAAATATGTGACCTAATTAAACAACTTACACTTAAAATAAAATAATACAGAAATGATAGTTAGTTTATCATTTTTTTATCGGCCAAATGTATCCACATGTCTTTTAGTTTTTGATTGTATCGCATAGATCATTTAAGGATTTTTTTTAATACATAAGTTATTTAAGTTTTAAAATTAACATATAGTTATGTTCTTTCAAGTTACAGTCATCATCTGAATCTTCAAACCTAACATCATTTAAATATCTTCATCATTGTCAAGTTTCTCAACAGTTGGGACTCATCACTTAAATATATCATTTATAACTTAAATTTATATGATGAACTTAACTTGAAAGAACTTATGTGTTAGTCTTAAAATTTAAAGACTAAGTATTACAAAAAAATAAATAAAAAATCTATGTGGTACAAACTGAAAACTTAAAAAATGCATATATGCATTTGTCTTTTTTTCTCTGATATCACTATATGAGTGAGCATTGGGCAAAGGAATAATAAACTAACTATCAAATTGTTTTCGATTTTTTTGTCAAAAATAAAATGTTTTCGATTTTGAACTTTATATTATTTTTTATTTTTAAATTAAAGTGTACATCGAATTTACTTTGTTACCAATTTTAAGTTGTATACTCAGTGACATGAGGACAATTTCGCAATTTAAATAGAAAATTATGGACCTCCTCATGATTCACGTGTTGATTTTACATTAAAAGGGTATAGTAGAATATATTAGTTCATGTCTAGAAGTTCTAATTAATTTAACTGATAAAAAATGTTAAAATTGACAAATCGAACATTCATAATTGTACTGGAGTTTAATTATTGGTCACTTTACTTTATTTATGTAAGTCTATCATATTCACAAATATATCATTGCAAGTACGGAGATTTAGTGGAATTTAAAGTTTTTCCTGACAATGGTTTTTAAAGTTTAGTGGTCTTGTTCTTACGCAGTGACTATTCCTTTGTTAGATTGGAGACATCTTGAAGGGTGGGATAGCTGGCCCTTGTTAGATTATAATTTAGAACCAAATGAATTAATCTGTTCATGATTAACATGTTTCTATACTTAAATATATAAACCATATAAACCAAATTACTACTAATAAGAAACATGTATAACAAATTAAAGCATTGTTGTAAACCCATGTCAATTCAAGATGATGAATGTGGAAGCGTACCTCAAGAATCCATGATATCTGAGAATGTCAGAATTTTATAAAGTTATGATCTTCCAATTGTAGATTCCTTAAAGCCTTATTTTCTCTTTCAATGGGATAAAGAGAATTATGATTATTGTTTCTATAATCGGGGACCATAACCCTTATTTATAAGAGTAACATGTCCTATCATGAAGAGGCATTAAATGGAAGGACATGACTCATGATTATTAAATGAAAGGATGAGCCTCATGTCGCTCAACCACACCCCTTGGATTATCTTATAAATTGATAATGAACAAAGAGAAATTCTACACAAAAAATTAAATTATATCAATGGTAAAATTACATTTTTAATATTTATTAAATGTGTTCAAAATTTGTACTATCATAGAAAAAAAAAATGTGCAATTTTCATATAAGTAATTTCTTAAGTCGGTTAAAATCCGACCTAACAAGTCGGTTAAATTTCTACTATTCTAGAGTAAATGATCATTGTACAATATTGTAATAATGTTTTAGTAACATGAAACAAAGGTTAATTTATAGACTAGGAATAAAAATGTTGATTTAATCAAACAAAACATGTTTTGATTTGGAATATATTAATATGTGTATAAGTTCCTCTGTTCCATGAAGGTTAAAATTTCAACGCAAACCCATCATAACGATATACTACCAAACATATGCATGCAGAGCGTGCAGACAAAAATCCGTACGGAGTTTTTATGGTACATTTGAATAATTCAAGTGTATCGGTACATGACGTAATAATTTAATAAATTTATGATTATTTTTATGAATTAAAAATAATATTAGTTGATTATTATATTGTAGATATAATAATAGCACAAGAAAATATACAATTTTATTGTTTATAACGATTAACTAATATTTTTATATTTATTCAATAAAAAAATTAAATATTGACTATTATGAAGAATAAAAATTCAAAAAATATCAAAATTTATATTTTTGACAATTTTGGTTAATGATATTTGATTATTATAATGTTTTTAAATAGAAAACTAATTTCACTTAAAAATTAAAAATATTCATTTTATTTATTAATTTGATACTTATATACCAATACATTAGAAATTATCTTGTATCGTAGAACTTGTCAAATATCCTTAGTCCATACAATCAGGGTCCACGGACCCCAACCTTAATGGAATAATGGGTGTGTGCCTGTGTGGGCTATTACCGACACAATATGTTTTGAAAATATAATTTTGTTAGAAATCTATCTCTTTTATATAGATGGTAGTCAATTTAACCAATTATTCTAAAAGTTTAAACTTTTAAAAAAGATTATATCAATAATTTTATATTATTTTTAACAGTGATCAAAATGACTATTTTTAAAATTTTAATTCATACAAATGATAATAGCTAAGAAAGAGATATATATAGTAAAAAAAAACTAAGAAAGAGATATATAGTGTCCCACATTGCGTCAAAAAAAAGAAGATATATAGTGTCCCACTATTCGCCTTACTTTAGTTGAGTTGATAGAGACAAAATATTGAAGAGTATTAGCAATACATTTTTTATAAATATAATTCTTTTTATTAGTTATGATTCATGTGTCTCCACAAACTTTAATGTCTCATATGAATTTTAATCAAGAAAATGTATGTTAAAGAATGTGCTGCTAACATTATTCTGGTATGGACCATAAAATTTGTAGGTGCCGTAAAAATTTAATGGGATCTATCTGAATTTTAAGTTTTAACAAATAAAAGAGATTGTGTTTGAAAATATATGCTAACGAGTGTGTTAGTATTATTCTCGTAGGTACATTGCATACAATAATTTATAATGATCAAAGTTCGAATTCTTTTTTGTTTGATCTAGCGGCTAGACTCACACTCCAATAATGTTTATAGTAGCTATCAAAGTTCGAATTTTAATGCACCTACTTATTTTTCTATAAAAAATTAAAATTTTAATCAATTGATTGTCCATTGATTGTCCGACGAAAGAATATAGTGTCTCACTACTTAAATTTTCTAAGTCCTTTGCATACAAAACCAAAACAGAAAGAAAAATTAAAAATAAAAATAAAAGTAGTGTTGTAAACACCAATGATGGCTATAATATAAACTTAATTTTTTATCAAAGAATTTGCAATTTATTTATAAAAATAAAAGTGATAGAAGAAGAAGCATTTTCCACGTTAAGATAAAAGAGTCTAGTCCAGTCCAGGTGTTATTATTGAAGTTCAAACTTGTAGTAAAAAGTTAACATGAATTGAAAGCATTCATTTTAAATATTCACGTGTGTCTTCAAGCTAGCAAACCATCACTATCCCCACAAATTATGATTTCCCTTTACCTACGTGAAACATTTTTAACCAATAAACCCTCTCCATTCACCCACATATACCAATAATAAAAACCTCTTTTGATCACAAATTTTAATTCAACTGGTAGAAAATATCAAAAATTTTACATTATACATTCATGATCAGGATTCGAACATTAATCTCTCTATTTTATGTCACTTTATATATCTGAGTATAGAATAATTTGTCATTTCGAACAAAACTTTTTCTTTTGCATATTCTCACCTATCACCTACATATACATCCCTTACCTTCATAGGGACTCCACCCTACCAACATAATTCAATCCACCCTCTTCTGCAAACTTTTTCCACATTGTCTTCATAGCTTTTCTATTTTCTCTTCATCTTTTCTCTTCTTCTCACTCTCACTTTTTCGTGCTTCGGAAGCTGTATTGTAGCAGACGATCCAAGTTGATCCTTGGATTATCTGCTCTATCCATTTCTTTGACCTGATCTTATCAATCCATCATCTCTCAATCTCTCCTTCCTTCTCTCTCTCTCTCTTCTGCTGTAGAAAAGGATCTATTTCGCTCACTCGTGTATTTTTCTGCTGTAGAGTCCGATTTGATCTTCGTACTTGTCAGAAAACAACCATGGTTTCCGAGACTAACCAGTCGAAGAATGTGTGTGTAATCGGAGCAGGACCAGCAGGCATAGTAGCAGCAAGAGAGTTAAAAAAAGAAGGTCACAAAGCAACTGTGATAGAACAAAATCATGACATTGGAGGACAATGGTTATATGATGATAAAAATATAGAAGGTGAGCACCCTCTAGGAAAAAACCCTTTTCTAACAGTTCATAGCAGTGTCTACAGCTCTTTAAGAGTAGCATCTCCAAGGGAAATCATGGGATTCACTGATTTTCCATTTTCGTCGAAGAAAGGTAGAGACATGAGAAGGTTTCCTAGCCATGTTGAAGTGCATATGTATCTAAGAGATTTTTGTGAAAAGTTTGAGTTGAGAGACATGATAAGGTTCAATACAAGGGTTGAGTATGTTGGAATGTTGGATGATTATGGTGTTTGTGGAAATGATTTGAAGTGGATTGTTAGAAGCATTGAGAAAAATTGTGATAAGGTTGTGGAAGAAGTGTTTGATGCAGTTGTTGTTGCCGTTGGTCATTATGCTCAACCAAAATTACCATCCATTAAAGGTAACATGATTAATGTAGATAATTTTATATTAATCCAATGTTCATGTTGCATTTATAGAATATTGTATATTAATTCATGTCTTTTATGATGGTCAGGAATGGATACATGGAACAGAAAACAAATGCATAGTCACATTTACAGGACTCCAGAACCATTCCACAATGAGGTATATTATTACCTCTGTAATCTCTCTACTTTCTTTTTTTCTTTTAGTACAAATATGAAACGGTAAGTTATTTGAAACTCACACACACAAAATAGAGGAACTGGGTTCGAGTTCTGGTCATGGACACCCAGCCTAGCAATTTCAGTATTTATTATGTCAATTAAGCTAGAACTTCTGGACCTTTTTGTTTTCTTTATATATATATATATATATATATATTCAATCATGTACTGACAGAACGATAGTGTACAATGTTTATATTGTCAGTATATTAAAATCAAACTCGTACCAAAATTATGCAAATTTGTTATATTTATTTTTAAAATATTTCCATAAGTATTTACTAGATGATATCTTATTAGATGCACGTGTAAAACTGTTTTACACTGACAGTGCACTGCATAGCAAATTGATAATTTAATTTTGATTGAACAGGTTGTGGTGGTGGTTGGAAATTCCTTTAGTGGGCAAGATATAGCAATGGAGCTAGTGGGAATAGCAAAAGAAGTTCATATAAGCTATAGATCTCTTGATACTGTATATGAGGGATTATCTAAAGTCATTGCCAAACATGAAACCTTACATCTTCATCCACAGGTATCAATAAATTTTGATGATGTTGATGTTCTAATCTCAAATCAGGAAAAGTATATTTCACTACTTTTTTTGCTAGCTTCATAATCACTCAATCTGATATTAAGTATAGTTTACAGTTATATGCAAACCTTTTCTTTAAAAGAATTACTTAAAATAGTATAATTTCTATGATTATATAAGCTTCATTGGTTAAACTATCCCTATATAAGGTAGTTAGGTGGATTGAGATAAAAAAATTAATTAAAAAAAGTAACTAATTTTACGTTTGTTTATGAAATATCAGCTTCACAAAAAGACGAATTTTGAGAGAACTTATATTTGATTCTTAGATGGAACAATCTTTTAACCAGTCTTTATTTATCTTGTAGTTGAACTCTGACTCTTTATATTAGACGTAGCGAGTAACAAGTATTATTGGTACTTTGTGCAGATAGATACCCTTGAAGAGGATGGAAGAGTCATTTTCTTGGATGGATCTTGCATTAAAGCAGACACAATTTTGTATTGTACAGGGTAAGTCCATGCATCACCAAAAAAATCAATCTGTCAAAAGCAAACATATATTCTCTATCATAAATAGTTCACTTAATAAAGTAGCAAAATCAAATCTTCTAAACTTCATTAAATTAGGTAGAAAAAACATATTATGATTGAATAATTATGATCTTTGCCTTTGGTAATTTCAATGTGGGGACTATGTCCAAAGTCCAAACATGTTTAAATGTTTCCTTTTGGAGTAAATTAGTAGTTTACTATACTAATAATTGAATGTGTTTTTAAAATTCATCAACTGGTTGTGTTGTAGGTACTCCTATAGCTTCCCTTTTCTTGACACCAAAGGAATGGTTGTTGTTGAAAATAACAAAGTGGGACCTTTGTATGAGCACACTTTTCCTCCATCACTTGCTCCATCTCTTTCCTTTATAGGCATCCCTAAAAAGGTAATTTACCCCTAAAATCAGTGATTGAACTGACACTTTATAGTTCATATCGAAGGCTAGCCCGATATATGTTGACGTCTGATATTGATATGATACTAACGTTTTTAGTTACATTCAATTACTTCTATGTATTTTTTTAAATGATTATCAATACAGTTTTGTGTCTATTGGTGTATGTGTCTCAATCGTTGTGTTTCGTGTAATTTTAAGCTCACAATTTTTTATCTCATGCATACTTTTTTGTTTTAATGGTAACATGCATGTAAAGTTTATATTATTTCACCAATGTATGATATACTAATACTAATATAAGAGTAGCATTGTTTGATTAATGAGTATACTACTATAGATCATAGCATTCCCTTTCTTTGAGTCCCAAGCAATGTGGATAGCTCAATTGCTTTCTGGGAAAAAAGCTTTGCCATCATATGAGGAAATGATGAAATCCATCAAGGAGTTTTACCATTCAAGAGAAGAAGCTGGCATTCCTACTCATGATATTGAAGACTTTGAGGTAAAATACTTAATCAAATAATTTTTATCAAATAGTTTATGATCAGAATTCCACCTTTAAAATAAATAAGTGGAGAATGCTGAATTCGAATCTTATTCATACATATATTACAAATGTACCAACTCATGAGTTAGATTTTAAACTGAATTAGTGCTAACACTCCCTTTTCAAAATAGTGGGATTTCTTAGATTTCAACCACTAATAGGAAAGGATTTGTTAAAAAAATTGTGTTAGAGTGTCTCTTAGCTATCATTAAAAGAGAAATGCATAAAGAGTACTTGTATGCCCTTAAAGTTAAGAGCAATACATGCAATATTAAATGTCCATTATACGCACAATGAATAGGAGACAAAAATTATATGATCCTAGTTATAATAATGACAACAAAAAAACAAAGATATCAAAGATTCTAGTAATTAAAATATCCTAAAAGTGTCCTTAATTAGTTTTTTATTTGCCAAACGAAAATCATGTGATCTTAATCTAAAAATCAAAATGGACAATTGCATATGATTGCATAGAAAAAAAAAAAAAATTGAAGGAACTAAATGAAGCAAATTTAAATATGAATTTTTTTACTACACAAAATCTGGTCCCATATTGCTTAATGGACAAAACTTACATATGAATTATTGGGACACTGCTATCCCACCCCCCAATTATTGCTAACTAAAAGGGAGTGAAAATTGACATATTGGTTACCCATTTGAACATGTTATTAATTTTATTTATTTTGTTACATTGTAGTATTGTGACAAATATGGAGAAAATGTAGGGCTCCCACCAATACAAGAATGGAGAAAATCTTTGTGCATTTCATCCATAGTTAATTCTTTAGTAAATTTGGAGACATATCGAGACTCATGGAATGATGATGAGATGCTCCAACAGGCCCTTCAAAGTCCCTACTTCACTCAACTTGGACTTGAAGATTGAAACTCTTCTCTAAGCCTAAGATATATATAAATAAATAAATATTATTATATAAATAATTTAATAATTATGCCATGTAAAAGGTTTTATGCATGTGCTCAATTGTACTTCTCTTTTGTGTTGTGTCATGATGTTCTTGAATAAATCTACATTGTGAGTGCTAATTACAAATCAAATCCTAAAAAATTTGCTTAGTACAATTAGTATCACTCAAATCGTTTGGTTGTGTTATTTTAATTTTAAAATATTGCAATGTTTCTCAACATGTTGAATTAGAACAATGTATCTTTTCTTTTTCTTTCTTTGGCAATAGTGAATTAGTGCATGTTGAATTAGAACAATGTATCTTTTCTTTTTCTTTCTTTGGTTGTGTTATCTTTTCTTTCAACATGTTGAATTAGAACAATAGTGGTGCTTATTATTCATTAAAAGGGGTTGAACAAAAAACAAAATTGAAATTACAGCAAGAACTCTCTCAGTTACACAGCAAAATTTAGCAACTTATTCAACATGAATGATGAAGTTCCTTTACACAAGGGAAGAAAGAACTGTACATTACATTTATTTTTATTCTATGTATATTATTATAACTTACACTGTGATATCAAAGCTCTTTTATGAACAAAAAAAAATTAAACAAGATCATTTAGTTTCCTAATAAAAAAAAGACTAACTAGATATTTGGAAACACGACCAAGTAATTAAGGCATAATTGGTCGAATCTCCAAAATATAACTTTTGATCCGCCGATAAGACACCGCCACAAAATTGAGAATCTTCAAACACAAACTAAATAAGGCATCAATAATTTGAATTTCTATAAAGATTGCATATCTTGATCAAGATAGCTAGAACCTCCTTCATGTTAGGCCTATTTTGTGGTGAATCATTTGTGCACTTTACTCCAAGTTGAAGCAACTCAAACATCTCCTTTGCACCACCAACTAGCCCAAAATGGCTCAATCCATTTCTACCATTGCTCATGACACGCCTAACATATTCAACCAAACATTCTTCCCCACCATCCAAAGCTCTTCTACCAGTTGCCAACTCCATAATCAACACACCAAAACTATACACATCACCTTTTGTTGTAGCATGCCATGTTTGTGCATATTCAGGTGCAACATAACCAACAGTTCCAGCTACAACTGTACTCACATGACTATCATTAACATCAACAACTCTAGCAAGTCCAAAATCAGTCACTTTTGCTTTACCTTCTTTATCAAGTAACACATTACTGGCTTTCACATCTCTATGTACAATTGGAGGATAACATTCATGATGTAGATAAACTAACGCTTTAGCAACATCAATTGCGACTTCTAGTCGCCTTTTATATGTCAAATTTTTTGTATTGGTTACTAATTCTTCTAAACTTCCACCTCCTATGTACTCATAAACTAGTAACTTTTGTGTACCATACAAACACCAACCGTAAAGTGTGACAAGGTGTGGATGTGGCCATCCAAATTCTTGACCGCTAAGGACTTTCATTTCGGATTTGAATTCTTTCTCGCCTTCTATTCCTTCTCTTTGTAGCTTCTTCACCGCCACTTCTCTGCCATCAGGAAAAATTCCTTTGTAGACCGTTCCGAAACCGCCTTTTCCTATGATTCTTTCCTCTTTGAAGTTGCTAGTTGCTTCTAGAACGTCGGCATGCGTGAAAACTATATTGTTCAAGTGGAATATCTTGACAGAATCAGAAAATATTTCCTGATTTTTATCTTTGAGAAACTTTCCTTGTTCCAAAGATGAACTTTTCACCAATAAATAAACAGTCAGAAACAGAAGCCCAGAAACCAAACAAGCTAGTGTTAGAGCAACATAAAGATACCATTTTGTTGTTTTTCTCGTTTTTTTGTGAAAAGTTTTGTTTTTTCCATCTGGGGTGTTGTCAAAAAACTTTGGAAGATCTAAAAGGGTATCACCAAAATATGAATCTTTATCAAAAGTAAGCAAGTGACCAGATGTTGGTACTGTGCCAGATAATAAAGGATTATATGAGATATTGAACCTGCTAAGCTGATCCAAATTGGCCAAACTTGTTGGAAATATACCTGAGAAATTGTTCCAAGACAAATCAAGATTCTGCAAACACGTCATGTTACCAATTTCCGTAGGAATTTCACCAGAAAATTTGTTCCTAGTCATGTTCAACACTATAAGTGGCAAACCACCTATTTCTTGTGGAAATTCGCCGCTGAATTTGTTATCTCCAAAATGCAACATACTGAAATTTAACATGGTTCCAATCTCTGAAGGAATTTCGCCACTTATTTGGTTACCACTCAACTGAACATAACCAAATTTATGCGATGATCTAGTTGAAGGTTCAGACGCACACATAGGAAAAATTCCATATCCTTTAAACAGTCTATCCCAAAGGGATCTACAATTTTTCCTTGTTAAGATACTATACACAAAACTGAATGGAGGGTAATCAGCAGGTATCCAGCTTTTCATCGACGAGCATTCGCTATTCCCAGCCACAACTGCACCCATGTTTTTTTGATTTGCTTCAAATGTTTCCATAGCATTTCTTCCAATTTTGGTCAATTCAGAAGGAAAATCTCCGGTGAGTTTGTTGTTTGCAAGGTTCAACCATAACAAACTTGAACAATTACCTAACTCACGAGGGATTTCACCTGTTAATGAATTATTTGCAAGCATTAACCACAAAAGAGAATTCAAGTTTCCAAGGCTTGGTGGAATTTTCCCAGTGAATTTATTGAAAGCAAGTTCAATTGTTTGCAATTTACTCATCTTTCCTAATTCAGATGGAATTGAACCATTGAAGCTATTGTTGCTCAATGTTAAGTATCTGAGTCCAGACATTTGAGAAATTTCAATAGGTAATGGACCTGAAAAACTGTTGTTACTTAAGTTTAATCTTGTAAGATTAGTCAATGTGAAAATTCCTGATGACTTCAATCCTTTAACATAAGAATTTGACTGCAACAAAAGAAACCTCAATTGGTTGAATTTACCAAAAATCTTTTGTACTTCACCACCAAAATTGTTTCTACTTAAATCCAAGATAAACAAATTGGTCAAATTCAAAAGGGTATCTGGAATATCTCTCGAAAACGTGTTATTCTGCAAGAACAATGATTTAAGACCAGAAATTGTACCAATTTCATGCGGTATTTCACCACTAAATTTGTTACCAGAAAGATTTAGAAACTCTAAATTCTTACAGTTAGCAACTTCTTTAGGCGGTTTACCGAAAAATCCATTGACAGAAAGATCCAATTTTTCAAGACTACAATTCATCGGAAAAGCTTGTGAAGGAACAATCCCACTAAAAAAATTCTCAGAAATTGAAAACTCTCTCAACCTTGAAATCCCATTCCATAAAGCACCACTTATATTATTTGTACTCAAATCCAAATACTTCAACTTTAAACACTTATCAAAACAATTATCAACCCTACCAAAAAAGTGATTATCCGAAACATTCAAAGTAACTAAACTATCACAATTATCAGGAAAATTCAACTCAAGTTCACCGTGAATTCTATTCATCGACAAATCCAATGTTTGCAACTTACTCAAACCAGTTAAATTCATTTCTCCCTGAAGAATATTATGTGATAAATTGAGATAAACAAGATTCTTACATTTCCTTATATCTTCAGGAATCTCTCCAGAGAGAGTGTTCCTTGAAGCATCAAAATGTGTGAGTTCAGTTAACTGAGACAAATTATCAAACATGTTACCTGCAATATCACTGTTTGAGATATCTACACTGACAACCCTCCATTTTTTTGTACCTTTGATTTGGTTGCATGATATTCCTGACCAATCACAAGGATTTGAACTGCTCTTGTTCCATGTTATGTATTCTCCTTTATTTGAAACTGTTTGATTCTCTAAATAGGATTTCAAATTCAATAATACTTGTTTGTCTGTTATCAATGAATTTCCATCAACTAGTAGTTTACCTGTCAAATTAAAATCATGTACCCCATTAAATTAATATTTAAATGTGTAACTTGACTTACAAACAAACAAAAAAACAGCATCAACTGTGGGAAACTAAAACTATACTATATTTTATTTTATACTATACACATGTTCTAAAATAAAAGTTTCTTCTTATAATAAATTAAAAAATGTCCTCATGAGCTTAGCTCTAAAGATATCGTATTTTATACGCAGGAATTCTAGACACTTTTTTTTTTGATATAATAGAGGGCCTAAGCCCGGGAAAGAAAAATTACATCGGAATCCATCGGGGAATAGCAACTCCCAAAGTATCAGCTAAAAGAAAATTACTAACTTGAGTCGGACATGACTCATAAAACATCATAGTACGATCCAAATCACAACCAATATTGACTAACGCATCTGCACATTGGTTCGCCTCACGGTATGCATGACAAATCTCTACCTTCCAATCCAACTCTAATAAATACCGAATCTTCCTCAGTAATACTATCTGGCAATCTCTTTTTGATTACATTTTATGTTAAAATCTTTAGCCACTTGATTACTTATCTAAAAAAAACACAATAAATTAATGATTAAATATAAATACATATTAGGGTTAATAACTTGAAAGTTGTATACATAATAGTATTAAGGGTTAATTATAAGTCAATACCTCCTGTAAAATACGCGAGTTTTGCAATATTCCTTGTAAAAAATTGAGAATTTCGCAAAATATAATTTTAGCAGGGATTTTAAACCGCCGCAAAATATTATGGTTGATTGAGTCTAGGAGGTATTGTAAAAAATCAAACATTACAAAGAGATTCTCAACAAAAAAAATTACAGGGGTATTGTAAAACTGATATATTTTACAGGGGGTATTAATTTATCGACCCTAATATTAATTTACCGGATTAATTTAATGTTGCATTGATAAAATAAACAATACTTATTTTAAAACAAGTTTTTGTTAAAGCAACAATTATTTTGAAATTTTAGTTAGGAGTATATATATAAACACAAAAATACACTAATAAGTTGTTTCAAGAAATCTAAGAACATCCCATGTATTACAAAAATAGCATCAAAATAGCAAATACTCCCTCCATCATTTTTATAAGAAGTATTCTATTTTTTAGATTTATTGAATAACTATTATATCTAATCTATAATATAAATCATCTGTATTAATTTTAAATAAATCAAAAAAGTACGTGTTATTTATGAAAAGGACGGAAAAGAATATTATATAAAATTACAAATACACCAACAACAACCAAAAACAAGATTGTTTCAAATATGTTAGAACACAACCACCAAATTAACAAACTTTGATTAAGTGTGGTCGACTGGTCTCTTATGGCAGCCAAACTTTAGTCATTAACTTCATTGGTAAATGTAAAACGACATATATTGTGGTATAAATTTTTTTCCAAAACGACATATATTTTAGTACGGATGTAGTAGTTGATAGTAATGCTATTAAATTATCAACTAGATCAATTTAACAGTTGAAGTTTGGCAGGGATGTAGAGGATTCCATATTGATTAGCTAATACTTGATAATAAATTTGATTTTTAAGGTACATGGTAGAAAATAAGGTTTTATGATCATTAAGAAGCTAACTACTATATGAATATGATACTTGGTATTAAACACAACAAAGAAGTTTAAGGTAACATAAAAGAAGAAAAGAAATAAAAGTGTTGGAGTTATGAGTTGGTACCTGAGAAAAGGATCAAAAAACAAACCAACATGAAGCTCCATGAATCCAATTCTTGTTCTGACATTAATGACACTTCACTTTGTTCTAATATTTGTTATTCTTCTTTAATGAACAAAACTCACGTACGTACTTGATGGTTCACCAAGAATGGAAATATAAGTGTGAATTTTCTTTATCAGAAATTTCTAGTCATTGATGTATGTGTGTTGAATTGTAGACAATAAAATTGAACGCGGAATAGATTGATTTTGTGTCTTTCTTTTTGTTCAATTTTCTTTGTTGTGATATCATAGGAGATTATTTTAATTAATTGATTAAAAATATGTACACGAACGATTAATGTCAAATTTGTCTTCTTGTATTGTATGCTTTTCTTTTTAACGATGATATTAGTACAAAGTTTTCATTAATGTTAATGATAATTAATCTTTCGTAGAGAAATATGTGAGACATACAAGACGAGTTCTCTTTTCTTAATCGAATTTTTTCCATATTCATGAACTAAAAATCGAATTATAGACCACAAGATTAAGAGACTAGAATTCTTACCACTTAGATTAATTTATTGTGGATTTGTCTTTTGTATGTTACTTCGGTTTTAAAATAAGTATTACAGTTTTAAAATAACCACTAAATAAGCGGTGGATACAATAATCTCAACTAAAATATTCTCTACAAGTTATTGCAAAGACTAATTTCTCAAAATAATACTTAAAGAGTTGCTAGCTCTCGATAAATATTTTTTCATATAGACTGATTTTGTGTTTTTTTTACACAATTCATATTGACTGATTGAAACCATAATTAATTGAATAAAGTGGTAGCTGAAGGAGATTTATGTGTTTGGAATTTGTGTGATTATTTTTTTATTTTATTTTTTTACAAATGAAATTTGGGTGATTATTAAATGTTGAAAATGTTGTAAGAGTGACAGGGAAGGGGAACAAAGAAGCGCAAGAGTCAGAGGCACATTTTAGAATGGTGACAGACAAAAAAGTGGGCGGTCGAGCCGCCGTTTCTGACCGGTTCGATGAAAGAGTGACTCGCACGGGTTTGACTCTTGTATGCCAAGGCAAGAAAGAATACTCTTCCTTTTTTGGCCCAAACTAAGATTTATCAATGCCTTTTTTTTAATTGGATAGGGAAAAACAAATTCATTTAGAAATAAGATTTGAAGATTGTAATTAATATATATCGTCATAAATATAAATAAATTTGATTTTTTTAATATAGTTGATTGTACTCTTTTCGTTCTATTATATAAATATTTTGATTTTATTTTATGCATTTTAAGAAAAGTTTGTAGTGTAATTATTATGTCTTGTTTGTGTATGTATATGTAGTATTAAATTGTCATTTGTTATATAACTAGGGGTATATGTAAGGAAAAAAGTAATAAATACACTTAGTAATTTGTAAAGGACTTATATTTTAGGACTATACTTTTTATGAAATGGTGCTTATATAATAGGACAGATGAGTTATCTAGTTATAAATATGGACCAAATACATCAATAGTCAAATGTCCCAAAAAAATTAAATTTGCTTATATTTATAGCCGGAGCTTATAGATATACTCCCTCCGGACACTATTATAAGCAAAAAAAACTACTTACACGGTGTTTAAAAAATTTAGTTAAGTATAATTAATTTTCTTGATTTAATGTAAGACATATGCTAAATTTACTATATTGCCCTTTGAAATTACAAGTACCAAAACATAAAGTGGAATAAGTGTATAGAAAGTAGTATAATTAAATAAGGGTATATTTAAAATAGTAGTATTAATCATTGTAAAAGTAGTTACTTTTGCTTATAATAGTGACCAAAATTTGAAGAGTTTTTTTACTTATAATAGTGACCGGAGGGAATAGATTAGAGGGAGTAACACTCAAACTAATCTTATACTCAAATTAATTCCACATTATTAGCAAAGGAATAATATCTGATCTTCTCCCTCGTTTAAGACCAATAAACCACTTGCTTTTCTGTATCTTTTAGTCACTGTCTTTATCTTTCTATATTATTCACATTCAATATTCAAAGTGCTTTCTGAAAATTCAAATTTGCTAACAAAACAAAACACGGCTGAATAGAGACACATCAATTGTTGTTGATAAAATATACAAAACCACACACGTGTTCAACTTCATGTCGCATTCGCAGTTGATTAAACTTTGCAGCAACGTTAATAACTGTTTCAAGATATGAAATGAGAAATTAAAGAGTTAAATATATTTTTTATTTTACAAATATTTCAAAAGTCTACTAGTCTTAAAAATATAAACTAAGAGAGGGTAATTCATTTGGGTTGGCCTGGTGGTATTGACTTTAAGTTTGATTCTCTCTAATGACAACTTAGATGAATTAGTTTAGCTTCTTCAAAATAATAAATTAAGAGGGGGTATTGGATTGAGATTTTGAAGGATTATTTTGACAAAAAAAATCTTGAAGATTTTAAAAGACTTTGTGATATTATATAGATTTTGTGAAATTTCGATAGACTTTTTCCAAGACATTTCGTGGCAATGAAAAACAAATCTTAAGGTTTGATTCTCTCTAATGACAATTTAGATGAATTAGTTTAGCTTCTTCAAAAAAATAAATTAAGAAGGGGTATTGGATTGAGATTTTGAGGGATTATTTTGACAAAAAAAATCTTGAAGATTTTAAAAGACTTTGTGACATTATATAGATTTTGTGAGATTTCGATAGACTTTTTCCAATACATTTCGTGGCAATGAAAAACAAATCTTAATTGTCTTAATTGAATACCACAAAATTTGCTTACATTTTATAAAAGTTTTGATTGAATACCACAAAAATTTTTACAATAAAAAAATCTTTTAAAATTCATTGAAATCTCAATTAAATACACCCCTTATAAAGTAAAAAATCTTACTGTTGGAAAAGGCGATGGTTCCTCAAATGGAAAATTGACAAAAAATGAATGAATGCATTGAAAACAAAGAGCAACGGTAAAGTGGAGCTTCGTACATATTACACGATTCGTTTATTTTTTACTTTTTTTTTTCTTCAGTACATATATGTTATAGGAGCATTAATTTAACTTTTGACTTGTGAAAGTGAAATAGCATAAAAAAATTAGGTTACTTCAAAATAAATTAATTTAACTATACAGTTTGTCTCTTACGTTTATTTATATTTCAATTTCATCATATACATTCAGAAAATATCAATTTAATCTCTTACGTTCCCATCATTTATATTAGTTAGTATTTCCTATTAATTTTGTCACCAACATTGTTTCAATTATACATTTGCAAAATTATGAACATGTTTATACTAACTAGTGATCTATGACAATTCCACCAACGACTACTAAGTACTAACACCTTGGATATATTAGGATTTCATTGAGAAATTATGAAGTTGATGATTAAAAGTTATTTGTTTTTAGTTATATTAAACAGATAAAATAGTAATATTTTAATTGGTTTTTCAAACAAACATTCACTCTTTTTCTTGTGCTCATCTAAAAGATTAATTTTAAATTAATTAAAATCAAAATTAAAATGTTTAGAAGTCTTAGTTTAATCGTTAAAAAATATTAAAATATTGCGATATCTATAATCGGAGTTCAAACAAATACATAAACTACTTGAATATATGTTATCTTTGATAGAAATAATTCTTTCTTGTAAAGTACTCATTTCAGTACCCAGGGTGGATTAATAACCCACAACAGAAGACATTATGCCTAATAAGGTAGATACTTCGGATCCGGTTTGGAAAAAATGGAAGATACTGTCGATAAATAGAAGGACGTCCTGTTAATTGACATCTCGAAAATATTTAGCCATAGTTAGGTCAGTTAAACCAACTTACATACGAGTTTAAGGCAATTCATTCATTTGATCATAGACTAATACTACTTTCGATTCTTTTATTTCCAAACACAGATACACACCTCCACGAGATTTGGCAATGTTATTGATCAATTCCATAATGAGTATTGTTTTACCTACTCCAGCTCCACCGAAAGAAAAGTCCTAATTTTTCGCCACGATAATAAAGAGCTATAAGATCTACTATTTTTTTTCCTGTTTCAAAAATAAATAATTTTGTATATAACCTTATAAGATCTTCAATATCTCCATTTTATATGTACGAGTGCCATTTTTTAGTAGCTTAAAAACAATAAAGAAGTATACAAAAAATAAATTAGATCAATTAAATTTTATTAATTCTTCAAAAAAATAAAAAAACAAATTTTATTCTTATATATAAATCCATATCTTCTATTGTAATCTCCGCCCCCACCGCCCACCTACTGTTTCTCGCATAGCATTAGGTCTCAAACCAATTCCGAGTTGAATCAGTGAGTCGAGTTAATTTGAATCAGTGAGTCATCATGTCAGACGAGGAACATCACTTCGAGTCAAAAGCCGATGCCGGAGCTTCAAAAACTTATCCTCAACAAGCTGGAACCATTCGCAAAAACGGTTACATCGTTATCAAAAATCGTCCCTGCAAGGTTTTCATTTTTTTTCATTCAATTCTTTTTCTTCAATTTTCGTTAATTTGATTTAATTATGAATTTAATTATTATCATTAGTTGTTTTTTTGTGTTTAGGGTTTGATTGTTTTTTTTATGATTTGTTTTGTTTTTTTTATGGTTTAGGTTTTGAGATCTGTTATTTTACATAACCTAATTTAGTGTGTTGTTGTTACTTTAGCTAACTTCGATAAAAAAAAAGTGTTTTTTTTTGTTTCTGTTGAAATTGAAATTTCATGTTGATGCTGTTGTTTTGTTATTATTAGGGTTGTATTTGTTAGTGTTTACTATCTTACATTGTTGTTTGGCAAGGTTTTAAATTGCGATTGCTTGGATTCCTTGATATATACGAAGCACAAACACAGTAAGGACACGGACGCCTGACACTAATTAAAATTTGAGAAAATAATATAATTCAATGTCGGTGTCGTATCGGTGTCGGACACACGTCTGATTCGAGAAGTGTCCATGCTTTATACTTGATATTGTGGAGGAAAAGTCTAGTCAAATGCGGCTGATGCAACCACGATTGATTGCGGTTGCTGAGACTTCAAAAACCCTAGTTTAATTTTGGATTTATGGTTGTTTTTGTGTTTAACTGATTGTTTTGGTTTTTTGTTACTTCGGTGTTTTACTTGTAATGTGATTGATGGGTGTGGAATGTGGATGGGTTCTTTTATGACAGATTTTTTTTCTAGTTGTATTTGTGAATGTTCATGTTGTTGCTTGACAAAGTTTTAAATTTTGGTCACGTTGCGGAGAATCCATTCAAATGCAACTGATTGAAGGCTTTTATTCAAATTTTGGTCACGTTGCTGTCTGTATTGTGGTAGCAGGCTTTTATTTAAAACCTTTTGGAGGATAGATTCAATTGTGTTTGAATGGATTTGAGTGTTAATTTTGAATTTACGGTTGTTTTTGTGATTGTTTTGCACTTTGGTGGTTTAAATGATACTTTATTTGATGAGTGTGGATGGATTCTTTTATGGCAGGTTGTTGAGGTTTCAACCTCAAAGACTGGTAAGCATGGTCATGCTAAGTGCCACTTTGTTGGAATTGATATTTTCACCGGCAAAAAGCTTGAAGATATTGTGCCATCTTCCCACAATTGTGATGTAAGTAGATATTGGACCCATTTGGATAGGCAACTTAACTAAGCGTTTATAGGATAAGTCCTTATCATATAAACACTTATGTATAAATTATATCTATAGTCGAAGAGAAAATATAGCCAAACTATTTTTGTAGCTTTCACTAGTAGTTTTTGAGAGCTTATCAAAATAGCTGGAAACTGCTTATAAACTATTTTTATAAGCTCTCTTAAACACCGGTGACATTTTATGACGTTTCTTCACTTTTATTATTCCTTTCTTTGACGACATATTTCTTTCGTTTTTTCTTCTTTTAGGTTCCCCATGTGAATCGTACTGACTATCAGTTGATTGATATTTCTGAAGATGGATTTGTGAGTTTAAAAATACTTATCGGCAATTCCTTTGATTCAATGATTATTCTTGAATTTTTTGTCTGAATCTTTACTTGAATGATTGTATTTTATAGGTGAGTCTGCTTACTGATAATGGAAACACCAAGGATGACCTGAAGCTTCCTACTGATGACAGTCTGCTTACTCAGGTTTGTAGAAATCTACTGCTTTATGCCTTTATCTGTTGGGTTTTAGTAGTAATCTTAGACAATAAAAAGCAAGTGAAAACAAAGTACTGGCATTTTATTATAATTAAAAGTGAAAATAGAGAATGTTTTCTCGAATGAAACAGGCCGTAAATGAAACAAAGTACTGTCAATTTCCCACAACATGGTGAACGATGGTTCAAATTCCGGTTGAAAGAGGTGCCACCACATTTATTGTCAGATACCTATAGTGTCTCGAGTAGGATTACCTCTAGTAGAGAAACCTACAGGAAACAAAAAAAGACGCTCATTTTAACTTATAAGAAAAGCTGTAATCTTAAAAATTCATAATTAATGCAAGATATTTCTATTTCTACAAGTATTTGTTTGTTGGAAAATGTATCCAAACAAGTTCTGAATTCCTCTGTAAATGCTCTATTCTATTCATATGTTTATTGATTGGTTTTTATTCCTCTAACTGATTATACATAACTTATTGGCCACTGCAGATAAAGGATGGTTTTGCTGATGGTAAGGACCTTGTTGTGTCTGTGATGTCTGCTATGGGGGAAGAGCAGATTAATGCCCTGAAGGATGTTGGTCCAAAGAACTAGCTTCAACTACTGCTACTATTTTGTTGTTTCAATTTAAGAAAAAGATGTTTTTGCATTGCCTTATTGTTATTTAGCCCTCTGGTTTTGGTTATTAACTCTGTGTTTATGAATGTGATGCAAACTATTCAATATTTTTTGTTTCCATTGTGTCTTGAGATTTTCTTATAAAAAATACAAGTATTTTTTATTTTAAAATATCATTGTTTTGGTGCATTATTATGCATTTATATGCTAGGGGTATTTGCGTACATGTATCAAATACAAAACATTTAAATAAATGTGTATTTGTGAGAAACTAGTAATAGTAATAATTACTAGGATTTTACTGGAATTAGAAATTAGAAAGATTCACATGGAGCGTTTTTTATTCTTGGTAATGAACATTGGAATCTCTTTTGGTAAAATTTTATGTTAGAACTTTGTATCTTCTAGTTCTATTTGTAAGTTGTTAAAAGTGCTTTTGTTTCAATGTGAAGGATTCAGATCCTTTGATGTGTGCTGGTTAGGTTAAATTTTAATTGGCATCAATGGTTTATAGCTCCCAAACTTTAATCTTACATCAAGAGACGAGTTTATACTTTATTATGCTTAAGTGTGTGGTGCAATTTTACTTGAAAGCTAGCTTTCCTTATTTTTGTGATATAACACTAGGGAAATTGTTTTAATGAAACTTTAAACATTTTTTTGTTTCTATTATTTATTTTGAAGTCAGTCAATATAATAAGTTTTGAGTACTATGCAGTATTATAGTAGCTACGTACAAATTATTTTACACAGTCACAAGTGTGGTCTTGTAATATAGGATTTTATTGATACAACTTTCTCTCTCCATCCCAAAATATAAGAGAAAAAAATTATTTTTTTTTGTCCCAAAATTAGGCGAAAAACCTTTTTTTTTTTTTGAGTAAAGGGAAAAACTATTTTTAAAAATATGTTTTTCTTTATTTTCATAAAATTAAATGTAAATTGCATTTAATTTTCTCAATCCTCATGATTATGTTTTCTCAATAAGTGAGATTATTTTTTTTTTCTCTTATATTCCTTTTCCCTTGTATTTTGAATTTGTAACCAAAAATTATGTATTTTGAATTTATTCTTCTACAAAATGTATTAATTTTTAGTAGTTAGTATTTAACAAAAAATTCAAATGGGTTCTATGGTGTAGTGGTTAGCACTCTGGACTTTGAATCCAACGACCTGGATTCTACTCCCGGTAGGACCTATTTTACATTTGTGCTATAAATTTTATTGTTTTTTATCCACACGATTTTGATTATACTTTTAATGTTTGCGCTATGTTTTTTCTTTAGCATTGGAGGTCAATTTTAGCATTAATATCCGTTCTAACAAATCTAGCACTAATAACTACCAAGACAACTAATGTTTGTTTGGTAAATATAGGTGAATTTATTTGAGTTAACATTTGATAAGTTCCATTATGATCAAGTCACCATATCTTGAAGATGTACATGCAAAGCAAAGTTATTCAGCACCAAACAACGTTCCGCTAATGCATAACTGCACAACTCATGTGCTATTGATAGTATTTGTATGAAAAAATGGGCACCGAACCTTGTGACATGTAGTGATTATGATATATGAAGTATATAAAATAAAATTAGTATAAATGAAAGGGTAGATATAGTATGTATACTAAAGCGAGTGACAAAAATTGAGTATGACATGGAGATTCCTATGATAAAATAATGATATATAGTTATCATTTTCTTATAATAATATATATAAAATGGGGAAGCAGAAATCCTGAAGCATAAATTCAACCGCTAGATAATGCCAATATTGTCATTTAGATTCGAATTTTAGTCTTTTTATTTTTTATGTGTAAATTTTTAATAATTTTGTCATTACATCTATTATCTACATACCAAACAAAAAAATGTTGAAAGAGAATTTATTCACTCAATTAGTATTAGTGACCATTTTATAATTGTCTGGCCACTTTGAAATTAAAAAATTTAGCTATTATTGAGCTATCATCTCAAATGTAACTATTATTGACCATTTTTTTTTATTAAATAACTAGTATTTTTTTATATGATAGTATAATGGTTAGAATTTTATATTTTTTAAGTGGGTAAATTAATATACTGGAATTTAAAATCCAATTCAAACTTTTTTTTGAAGAGTTTAATTGTTGTGCACTGACAGTGTAAAACATTTTTACACATGCATCCAATCAAAACACAACAAATTGCCACATTTATATGTTAGTTCCTTAAATATCTCCATAAATGCTTACATGGCGTGATTTGATTGGATGCATGTGTAAAAATATTTTACACTGTCAGTGCATAACAATTAAACTCTTTTTTGAATATATTGATGAAATAACAAATACATTATAAACTCGTTCACACGAAATGGAGTAAACAAAAATCAAATATTGATTGTAGACATCAAACTTAATAATTTCGACATATTTTTATCAACTAAATTAAAATTTCTAGATAACTTCAATTCAAACTTTATCATATAATATTTCTTCAAACTGAACTAAACTTATAACAATATTTTTTATAATAAAGAATAGACGGGTTTTAAATCATGCTGAACCATAGTACTATGAAACTACCAAAAGAGAATAATAATTTGACAAGGTTTGATGGTATGTGCCACATGGGAAGCCACGTAGGTTTTAGTATCCATGATGATGAGGCAAAGCAAAGGTGTCTTTCTGTCTCTTTCTTTCTCTCTCAAAAAAATTGATTAACGTTTAACGTTTGTCGGGAGTTTAATGTTTTTGTTGTTGGTTGTTGCAGAAATTTAGAGAGAGAAAACAAACAACAAAACGTTAAAACAAAAACAAAAACAAAAACAAAAACATGAATCAAACATTGTCACAATAATAGAAACAACATTACACAGCTCTTTTAACTTCAATCACTTCCTTCACTTCATTTTCTTTCTAATTCTATTCCAAAATTTCTCATTATCACAATTTCTTACACTTAATTTTGTTTAATTCTTATTAATTTCATTAATTAATTAATTAATTATCTCTAATTGTTATTATTGTCGTTGTTGTTGTTATTATTATCTACATTTTCTTCCTATTCTATTGAATTGGGGCAATTTTTGAGATCTACAAAAACGGTGCGTTTTGATCGTTGTAGTAGTAGGGGTTTCTTGGTTTATCGGTTTGGATCCGATCGGGGAAGTAACAGCGCCATCCCATGGCGCTGTTCCGAAGATTCTTTTACCGGAAACCGCCGGATCGTCTTCTTGAGATCTCTGAGAGAGTTTATGGTATGTTTCTTTTCCAAATCTTCAATTTTTTTGCCTTTTCTTTTGAATAAAAATGTAGGTTTTTTTGGTGATTGAGCTATTGAAGTTTTGAACAATGCCCATGATAATGTAATGTGAATATGTAAATGTTTATGAAGTAGTTGACAGAGAGACACAGATACCGAACACGACACTGACACATTGACACTGGTAGTAATAATTTGAGAAATGGAAGTGATTGAGTGTAAGAGGGTAGATTGTATCGTGTTTGAAAAATGTGGGATTGGGTTTAGGGTTACTATTATTGGTTTCTTCTAGTAATGCTTCAAGTTGCATCAAGTTGATTTCTTGATTGATATTAATGTTTCAGGAGTTGGGTTTATTGGGTTGGGTCTATGATAATGTTAATGTGGTGATGTTTATGAAGTACTTGACAGGGACACGAATACCGAACACGTCATTGACACATTGACAGAGACACGGATACTGAACACGACATTGACATGTTGAACTGGTAGGAATAATTTGAGAAATGGAAGGGATCGAATGTAAGAGGGTAGATTGTATCGCGTCGGTATAGGAAATCTGTCTTTAATTTGAAGTGTCGGTGGCTCGGTGCTATATAGGTTAGTATTAGTTTGAAAAATGTGGAATTGGGTTTAGGGTTACTATTGTTGATATCTTCTAGTAATGCTTCAAGTTGCATCAAGTTTATTTCTTGATTGACATTAATGTTTCAGGAGTTGGGTTTGGTGTTCTTTTTTGTAAAAAAAAAGTATTGGGTTGGGTTGTTCAAAGTGTATTAAAATGTGAAACCAATAGATGATGAAGGGGAGCTTAATAAGTGTTAGAATTTAAGTCTTCAGTCATCACTTGTCTGATGTTTCTTCTTTGGAGTGAGATGAATGTAATGTAAGTCTTCATAAGTACTCTCTAAGCTGAAAGACTTTTGTTTCCGGTCTTGGATTAGGGTATTGTAATTGTAATTTGATTACACTTGTGGAATGGGATACTTGGGTTGAGTTTGAAACAACATTGCTAAAGTAGTAGTATTTGGGAAAGGCACGGTAGGATATTAAGTTTCATGATATAATCTTTCATTTTATTGAAAATGTATTTGACCTTTACTTGGAATGAAGATTTTACTTTCTTTTGAGCTGTTAAGCTTTTCTTTGACGTACTTATTTACATTATGTTTCGGCGTCTTTGGTTTCTTCTTAACGAGTTAGATGAAACCCATACAATGAATTTGCCAATATGTTTTTTGAGTTCTTACTCTTGTATTTTGATAGTAGTAGTATTTGGTGCCATGGTAGTGATTCATGAGTTGAGGATTATCGGTTGAAAAACTAAGGAAGGTTGGTTGCGAAACTATTTGAAGAAGGGTTTTGAATAAGACTGATTTAGTTATGCCTTAGGGTACATTTGGATGGAGGGTTTGGAGGGAAAGGCAAGGCAGGGTAAAACTCTCACTTTTAAATTTAGAGAGTTATATAAAAGTTATTTACATGGGATTGGGAGTTAGGATACTAAGTTTCATGATATAATCTCCAATTTTATTCAAAAAATTATTTAATCTTTACTTGGAATGAAAAATTTACTTTCTATTGAGTTGTAAAGCTTTTTTATGTACACATTTACATTGTGTTTCGGTGTCTTTGGTTTCTTCTTAACTAATTATTTAGATGAAACTCATACAATGAATTTGCGAATACGTTTTGTATGTGGATAATATTTGAATATTCTTCTATTTTATGCAGTTTTTGATTGCTGCTTCTCTACGGACGTCTTGGAAGAAGATGAGTACAAAGTCTATATGGGGGGCATTGTTGCTCAGCTACAAGATTACTTTCCAGATGCTTCTTTTATGGTATTCAATTTCAGAGAAGGGGATAGGCGCAGCCAAATTTCAGACCTTTTATCTCTGTGTGACATGACAGTTATGGAGTACCCTCGGCAATACGAGCGCTGTCCACTTCTGCCTTTAGAGATGGTTCATCATTTCCTTCGATCAAGTGAAAGCTGGCTGTCTTTGGAGGGGCAACAAAATGTGCTTTTGATGCACTGTGAAAGAGGGGGGTGGCCAGTGCTGGCGTTTATGCTAGCTGGTCTTTTATTGTACCGAAAACAATACAGTGGGGAGCTGAAGACTCTTGAAATGGTCTACAAGCAAGCACCTAAAGAACTTCTCCAGCTTTTATCACCTTTGAACCCACAACCTTCTCAGTTAAGATATCTTCAGTATATTTCCAGAAGGCATTTGGGTTCCGAGTGGCCTCCATCAGAAACACCCTTATATTTGGATTGTTTGATTCTAAGAGTTCTTCCATTATTTGATGATGGAAAAGGTTGTAGGCCTGTTGTACGTGTTTATGGTCCAGACCCTTCTAATGCTGCCAATAGAAGTTCTAAGCTTCTTTTCTCAACTTCAGAAACTCAAAAACACGTTCGCCACTACCTGCAGGTGATGTAAAGTTATGCTATTCATACTGAATGTGAATTAATTTGATAGAAAGTCTGCTTAAGAAATTTTAACCACAGGCAGAATGTATGCTCGTGAAAATTGATATTCATTGTCGTGTTCAAGGGGATGTCGTTCTTGAGTGCATACATTTAAGCGAAGATTTCGTTCATGAGGAGATGATGTTTAGAGTCATGTTTCATACGGCGTTTATACGGTCAAATAGTTTGGTGCTGAGCCGTGATGAAATCGATATGTTGTGGGATATGAAGGATCAGTACTCCAAGGATTTTAAATCTGAGGTAAGTTATTTGTTATTCTTATGTCACAGCAATTTTCCAAGTCAGTAGGAGATGATTACATACTCATATCTGTATCAGGTGATTTTTTTGGATGCTGATGCTGTTATCCCTGATCTAACCACAGTCAATGTGAGTGGAGATGAAAATGAAACAGAAAGCGCTTCACCTGAGGAATTCTATGAAGTGGAAGAAATCTTCAGCAATGTTATTGATGCACAGGATTCTCCAAGGGTTCGTGACAGTGCAGTAGAAGATGGAAGCCATAAAGATATCTGGAAAGAGTATTCAGATAATAATGAAGTGGAAGACATCACTGATGATGATGTGAATTACCTCGATGAGCTTGTAGATTCAGATGCTCTTGTAGTGAAAAATATCGCTGTGGATGATGGAGACAACAAGTCAAGTTCCACTGCAGTCACTTTTGATACGATGGAAACTCTGGAGAGACAGGAGGAAGTCACTTTGGATGCGCATGATGAGTTGGCAGTTATGCAAAACAATTATGACGAAGATAACAACACACCATTAACAGAATTAGAGCCTGAGGAAGGCCAGCAGATGCATGATCTTGCCGGATCAATGTCTGTTGAAAATAAACAACTCCCTTCAAATTCAATGCCAGTGGGAGACATAGTTGAAGCAAAGCAAAAGACTAATCAGAAAGAGCCACAGGGATTTCGGGAAAAACAAGTAAAGGAAGATGCAACAACTAGGTGGATACCTTCTAACAAAGGTTCTTATCAAGATTCGATGCATGTTTCGGATCCACTCACAAGGCATAATAGTTTACCAACTGCTCTGTCAAGTGCTACTGCTGAAAAGGAGAAAATGACTAATGCCAAAGGAAGACTTGTTTCTAGTTGGCATGCCATTGAATCAATTGATTCTATGGACACTGCGAATGATCTGAAAAGTTGTAATGGGAACAATTCAAAATCTTCAGAAAGCATAGGGGAAATAGACTCAAATGACCAACTACCATCAATCATGCCGATTACAGAGTCATCTAATCAGTCAACTACTCAAGCATCACAGTTGAGCACTGATGAAGTGCTACAACCTCATCGACCTCTCCCTCCCCCTCCATCCCCACCTCCTTGCACATCACCATCTTCTTCCTTGGATGAAGTCTCAACGATACCACAACCGCCACCACAACCACCACCACCGCCACCAACTGCTACTTTGACGCTATTTGGTAAGAAAAGTGAAGACTTACACGTTGCTACTACTCCTCCTCCTCCACCCCCACCTCCACCACCTCCATTTTCCAGGCAAAATAGAGGGAGCTCATTATCTGTTTCTACTCATTGGAAGTCCGTTTATTCATCAATTGATGTAGTAAGTGAAAACAATGGTGGTGCTTTACCTCCTTCAACTCTTATAGTAGGAAGTGCAATTACATCAAAAGTTTCTAAATTAGTTGGTGAAGTCTCCGTTCCCTATCCTCCTCCTCCTCTTCCACCACCACCACCACCACCACCACCACCACCACCTCCACCCCATTCTCCTCCCACAAAATACGGAGTTACATCCATTCCTCCTCCACCACCCTTGCCTCCTTTATCTTATATGGATAGAGCTCCACTCCTTCCTCCTTCAACACCAACATTACTTCACGCTCCATCCCCACCACCACCACCACCGCCTCCTCCTCCTCCTCCTGCTGTTGTATATAGAGCTTCAACATCAGCACCTTCATCTTCTTTTACTAGATCACCACCACCACCACCGCCGCCACCACCACCACCACCTTCTTTATGTATAACTCCATCATCTCCACCTCCTATTAGTATGGCTACACCACCTCCCCCTCTTCCTCCATCAAGTGAAGAACCTCCACCACCTCCTTCAATGTCTAAGCCCCCACCACCCCCTCCTTCAATGTCTAAGGATCCCCCACCTCCACCCCCACAACCCTCTCTTTCAATGTCTAAGGCTCCACCACCACCACCACCACCTCCTTCAATGTCTAAAGCCCCAACAACCCCACCTCCACCAATCTATGGAGCTCTATCATCACTACCACCACCCCCACCCCCACCCCCACCTCCACCTCCACCATTCCACGGAGCTCCACCATCACCACCAAATCTTCCTACATCAAGTGAAACACCTCCACCACCACCACCTCCCCCTTCAATGTCTATGACCCCACCACCACCACCACCACCATATATTCCTGCATCAGGTGGAGCAACTCCACCTCCACTACCACGTCCTCCTTCAATGTCTATGTCCCCACCGCCCCCACCTCCACCATTCTACGGAGCTCAGCAACCACCAGCGCCAATGCATGGAGCACAAGCACCACCTCCTCCACCTCCTCCGGGCGGTCAAGGCCCACCTCCTCCACCACCTCCTCCGGGTGGTCAAGGTCCACCTCCTCCTCCGCCTCCAGGTTTTCAAGGCCCACCTCCTCCCCCACTTCCAGGTGGCCAAGGTCCACCTCCTCCACCGCCTCCTGGTGGTAGAGGCCCAGCTCCACCACCTCCACCTGGAGGTAGAGCACCTGGTGCTCCTGCACCTCCTAGACTTCCAGGTGGTGCACCTCCACCACCTGGGGCTAACCCAGGAGGGAGAGGACGTGGACTTGTACGTCCAGGTGCTGGTGCAGCGGCACCTCGACGATCCTCCTTAAAGCCTCTTCATTGGAGTAAGGTAACACGTGCATTAAAAGGAAGTTTATGGGAAGAATTGCAAAGACACGAAGAATCACAAAGGTAACTTGACATGTCCATTATTGCAATATTTTATTGATTCTTTTCCATTTTCTATAATTAAACACCTCATTCATGCTTTAAATATCTTTCTGGTTGTAATGATTGATTTTACAATCTATCTTAGTGGACAAGAGTTTGACGTTTCAGAGTTAGAGAAGCTTTTTGCAGTAAATGTTCCAAAACCTACTGGCAAACCTGGAGGGCCGAGCAAACCAGTAGCACCCAAAAATGAGAAAATTAATTTGGTATATTTCTGTACATTCTGGAACTATGCTTTTTGAAATTATCTTTGTGAGATATTGTTTCACTTGTAATTTCGTTTTGGAATTGTGGTTCATGATGATTTGTAGTTTTACTTCACAACAAAGATTGCTATGGTATAAGGCTTTCTTCGTATTAAAGTTGGAATTTAATACCAATGTTTGGAATGCCTAGTAATCTGTTCATAAAAGAAGTCATGTTCACTTTGATCTGATTTAAATGATTAGGTATTTTCCCTTTGATTGTGAAGGAAACACATGTACACATTTCTTTAGTTTTATTATGCCAAGAAAAATATGGAGCATTCCTTAGTTCATAAAGTGTTGAACTTTGGATGACTGAATTGAATTCATCTCTTGGAAATTTTATTTTAATGTTGTCATTTTTCATTGTTGTCTCATCTATGTTGTGGGGATTAAAACTCAGATATAGTACACAGGTGCATAATGGTGCATATTTGTTACCGCAAATATACACTCTAAACCCATTGACTAGATATTTGTTTGGTAATTCCCAAGTATTTGATCAATAATTTGTGTATCTGCATGCTTAATTATAGGTTGACATGAGGAGAGCCTATAATACTGAAATTATGCTAACAAAGGTTAAGATGCCACTTCCTGATATGATGGTAAGTTGGCACTTTGAAATTTCTCAATTCACATGAGCTACTTTTAAAGTATAAGTATGCAAGCTTGGATTTTTCAGTAAAGTATACAATAATGAATGATAGTATTTTATAATGCATGAAATATAAATATAAATTTTTGGAACACTATTTTGTAGTCTTGTGTCTGTTAGACAAAGTGGGAGTTGGGTGGATGAAATGGAGAAATGATTCAAGGTTTTCCTATGATCAAAATGTCTTTATAAGAAAAATTCTACCTCACATCCAACAACCATAAGATTGGCAATACATTATGCTGTTGTGCTGAAGGTTGGATGATTATGTGCCAACAAGAGCATAGTCAACTGTTGTAGAGTTGAGAATGTTGCAGTAAATGAGTGTACATTAAAGAAAATATCAGATGAGGAATTAATTTATTAGAACATATGAGCAACACTTATCAAGGAGAAGATCATAAAATGTAATCTAAGGAAATTGATGAATTAGTATAAGAACAACCAGATAAAGTTCCTACAAATAGAGGTAGAGGAAGATAAGGGAAAGCGAAGAGAAACCGTTAAAAATGGCTTGGATCTAAATGGTCTTGTTGAGAGGGATCAGTTTTTAAAATATAAAATGGAGCTATATCATAAAGACTTAAATCAATTTATACAAAGATTTACAATTATCATAATTGTGTAATCTCATTTCCATAATTACATGATACTATACAAAGTACAATCATTCTAGTTCATGCTTTCTACAGACCTTTTTGAAAACTTGTTTTTATGGATAAAATAGAACAAAATACAATTGTATTTGTTTGGTCCATATAGAAAATGTCTCCTAGTGCAAAATGTTTTTGTTGTTCTTTTTGCATTCACACGATTCTCAAAATAACTTAATTTTGTCAAACTTCTAAAATCTCCACCTATATCCTTTTCAATTTTCTGACTTAATTATTTTGAAATTTATATTCTCAGGCTGCAGTACTTGCTTTGGATGACTCGGTTTTAGATGTTGATCAGGTGGAAAATCTTATTAAATTTTGTCCTACCAAAGAGGAAATGGATCTTTTGAAGGTCAAGCTTATGAACTTATGCATGATTCTTTGTTTCTTACATCTTGTTCTGGCGATCAAGTTTTCTCATTTCTGGCATCCGCTGTTACTATGAGTTGCATCCTTTTCCTTTGATTTGTTTTTTTTCCTTCAATCTAAATTGTGTTCATCTTAATTATGATTATTTAGGGATATACTGGTGACAAGGAGAATTTGGGAAAGTGTGAGCAGGTATATGATTGATTTCTTTTGACCAAAGTATTATGTAGTAATTGTATAAAGAAAAATGTCAGCATATAGAACTTATATGTGATTGGGCTGTCCAGAAAGTACAGTTTTCCTACAGTGTATTGATGATAGGATATGATAACTAATGATACTCTGATTTAAGAAGAAAATTAAAAGTAGTAAAGATAAACTATCTGGTGCTGCTGATATTTGGAATTCACTGACATTGAATTCTTGAAGTGCGGTGAGAAGTACGAAGAAACAGTGAAAATTGAAGTTTAATAATTGCCAATTGAAGCTTAGTAATTGAGAATACTTGTCATAAATTGCCAGCTTCCTTGAGGTTCTCCCTCGTCAAGAAACCCATCGAGTCCCTCCATCAATTGAACCAGTGAATAGTTTGTCCATCCATAATGAGCTTCGTTAGTTGAATACGAACCTCCTCTGAAATTTGTTGAACTTCGAAGTGCTTTTCTGGACGTGTGATCTATGCGACTGGATCTTCACCATTGACGGAAGCTCCACCTTTGCAGAGAGACGGAACCCGTTAAGATACAAATTAACAGTCACAACATTGTTTTGTGGTGTTTCCCTGATATTTGTTTCATGATTAATCTCTGCTATCAAAGATTCCCTCATTGCATCAATCCCAGACTCCAAACAGTGTTTCACAGCCGTGATTTAGTCAGCCATTTTAGGTGGCATCAACGGTAGCAGGTCGGACAAATTGATAGAGTGGAGCAACATAGAGATTAAATGGTGAATGAATATTGTATTGATTATAATTGAAATCTAATACAATAAACCAGAGCCAAGACTCCTCAAAAAGAGAATATTGATTCTCTTCTCTCTCTGCTTTCACTTAAAGTGCTAACAGAATAATGATGCATGAATGTGGGAATCCCCATGCTCACTATACTTGAAATATTCTAACTATCTGGCACTTCACTCCTTCTCACTCTTTCTTTTTCTTCTTCTCATAAACCCTCCATATCTTGGGCCTCTCATGACTCACAGCCACCAATACACCCCCTTGATTTGGTTTGGGCCTAGGCAACCACATATCAGATAGGAGTAGATTCATAATGAGAAACTGACCGGCTGAATGCAAATTGATGCTTAATAATTGAGAGTATTGGTTATAGATTGCCAGCTTTATATAAATGAATCAAGTTCATTTAAAAGGCAATCCATAGGTCATGAAAATATGTTTTACTTTTATTAATTTCCATCTCTTAGTATGTAGATGTTGGATTATAAATAAATCATTTTGTTCTTTGTTAACTCAATAACCTCTTCGTAAGTAATTGTATTCTTATATCATTAGTAATGTTTCAGTACTTTATGGAGCTGATGAAAGTGCCACGAGTGGAATCGAAATTAAGAGTGTTCTGTTTCAAGATTCAATTTCATTCTCAGGTTTGCTGCTGTCTATAATAATAATAATCTGAATTTATTGTGGATTTGGTTTCTTGCTTTCCTTATCTCCGTTCCACTTTCTGCAGATTACAGAGTTTAAGAAGAGTTTAAACTTGGTGAACTCTGCATGTAATGAGGTACTTTGCTTATGAATGAATGTAATAAACATTTATTGCTTGTATCTTTCTGACCTTGTGCATCTTGTCTTCTTGTAGGTCCGAAATTCACTCAAACTGAAGGAGATTATGAAGAAAATTCTTTATTTGGGTAATACATTGAATCAAGGAACAGCAAGGGGTATGTCTTTTTTAGTAATGGGAGTTGTCTTTCTCCTCTTTCATCTATCAATATAGGAAACATATACAGTGTTAGCTCTCTCTTTAACATTTAGATATTCATTTGCCTTTCTTCATGTCAGCAGACAAACTTAAATGTGTTTTTGTTACACATGATATAGTATAATTGATGTAAATGTTTCCACTTTCTACAGGAGCTGCTGTTGGATTCAAGTTGGATAGCCTTTTAAAGCTCGCTGAAACTCGTGCTTCTACCAGTAAAATGACACTGATGCATTATCTTTGCAAGGTACAAGTTTTAGTTGCATTAAATGAAGATATTATTCGGTGGCATAACTTTCTGGTTTTTCTTTTCATTTGAACTTCAGGTCCTAGCTGAAAAGTCTCCTACACTCCTTGATTTCCACCATGACCTTGTTAGCGTAGAACCTGCCTCTAAGGTAACGATTTATTTTTGGCGCTTCGTGTCCAAAAAGTAAAGGTCAATTTCATCTTTGCCCATGATTTACTAGTGGAATTTCACCTTTTCCCTTGTATTTGTAAAAAAACACCCTTTGTGTCTTTAGTAGTTTTTGAAATGGTGTACCTATTGTTCATATTAAGGTTTAACTCCTCATAGGTTGGGAAGCACATGCTTAGAATGTCACCTATGAAATGACCATAAGGAAACAAAAGAAGAGAGATTGAGTAGTATTTCCAGTAAAATTTTCAAATGACACCTCTTTTGCAAACTAATGATGCAAGCTTTTTTCAAATTGCAGAGCCAAGCATATTGTCTAAGTTTTCACGCATTGCCTGTTAGAGCAAAAAAGTGGAACTTACACCTAGATATAAAAACATATTTTAAACTACATTTGATATTCTTAGGTTTTTGGCCTAAAACAATTCCACAAAGTCGACTTGTAAGGTGAGGGATGTCTATAACCACTATTAGTTCATACCATATCTTGCGTGAGACTCTCTATACCCCCTCAACTTTCAAAATCGGACATTTACAGTGTAATTGGGTGGCCTGATGTCAGGTGTCCCTATGGATCCAAGATAGACTACTATGATACCATCTTAGAATTTTGGTTGGGCCTAACTTTGGGTACATGATTCTCCACACTTACATTGTCTTTACTCGGCCCATTGTCCACCAATGTGAGACTTTCATGACTCCATATCGCATCACTGCAATCTCCCCATCAAAAAATTGGCTTATAAGTTGAGTAAGCTTTGTAAGCTCTTAATAAGCACTATCTATAGTCAATAGTCAAAGGAAATTTGCATTGTTAGGAAAAATTAATTGCTGTTGGTACACCGACTAATTTTCAGTACTAGACTATTAGTTCATGGGATTGCAATAAATATTGATTGTTCATTTCTGATCGTGCAGATTCAATTGAAGTCATTAGCAGAAGAAATGCAGGCAATTACCAAGGGACTAGAAAAAGTATACCAAGAGCTTGCTGCATCTGAAAATGATGGCCCAGTGTCTGAAGTTTTCGTTAAGGTGTTTAGCATTTTTGTGTTTGTCTATTTACTCTTCATTATTATATCATGAAAAGAGCATAATAAAGTGCAAAGACAATTCTCTCTAAACTTAATTGATAATACATGCATTTCTATATCATGATGGTTGACATTGTAATTATTGCCATGACCATCATAATTAATTAACTCAAGTTTACAGTCAAGCCTTGGGAGTTATAGTTCAGATCTGTGAATTAAGGGTCCAGTCGTCCAGTACATTTTTTTTCTTCTTAAATTGATCTTCTTTGTACTTGACTATTTTTGATGCAGTCTTTCTGTCTGAATCTTTTGATATGTAAAATGAGATTTAAAGTTGGATTATTCTGAAATATCAAGCGAATGGCCAATATAATTCTTATTTTATTATCTCTTTCCCCTTAAGGGATGATATCATTGTTCCAAGAATGATCCTATAATTGCCAACTAAATCTAGAGAATAAAGAAGAAAATAGGAGATGAACTCCTCCGGTCCTCCCTCTCAAGCACAATGCTTTCCAAAAAAAAAGGGAGATGAAGTCCTTGCCTTTTCTAAAATATTCTATACCCCTTACCATAGTTGTTGATAGCGGCCGATAGCGGCGTAGCGTAGCGGTTGCTCGCCGCTCTGAGATGGCTGGGAGCGGCGCAGTTAGACATAGCGGCCACTTTGGCTGGGATAGCGGCCACGCGTTGGGTAGCGGGTAACGGATATCTGTAGCGGTAAGGCCCGCTATTGAGTTCTTAGGGACAAAATTGAATTTTCCCCTAATTTTTAAGGGCAAAAATGAGTTTTTCGGACTTCCTTTTTACCTTTTCTCCTATTTTTCCTTGTAAACCGACCAAACCCTAATTTCAAACGTTCTTCAACGATGTTTCATTCAGCTTTGTTGCCATTTCGGCTTTATCATCCTCTGTGTGCGACTTTGTTTCTTCTCTTCCAGTTTTTATTCTTTTCTTTCCCTTAATTTGTTTTTTTTAGCTTTCATTTCAGTTTTTTCCTTTTTCTTTTTTATTCTTTCTTTTTGTTTGTGTGTTTTGATTAAGTCTTGTTATGATTTATGAATGTTTCATGGATTTTGAGTTATTTGTTTAATTTTACATTATATATATATATATATATATATATATATCCAAAACATTATCAAATAGCGGTCATCCCGCTACCCGCTATCCCGCCAACTCACTTTTGGGATCGGCTGCTACGCTACGCTATCCGGGATTAACAACTATGCCCCTTACGTTCCTCTTTACACTCCCTTTATAACCACCTGTTCCTCATTACAAGGTCACACTACTCAATACTTCACTGCCACCTGTCACTGCATTCAGTTACTCTTGTGACCGAGTATTTTCACTATTTCCAATTGTACCCTCTTAATAAACGTTACTCTAACATTATATAAGCAGCTTTATGTCCTTCAAAAAATTTAACTATGTTGCGTGTCAAAGATATTTTTGGTCTGTTTGGTTGAGATGGCAAGCTCATACCTTCACGGACAATCTTGTTGAGGAAATAAACTTGTTTATGGCTTATTTTTATGTTGCCTAATAGGAGTTGCATTTTCTGATAGCTTATCCTTCCCCAAGGCTGACATTTCCCATTTTTATCTATTAATTATTATTAACTGTCAAAACACTTATTAGCTGATTCTGAGTTTAGATTCTAAATGCTTACAAAGGCTTATTGAAACATTGGTCCTAAGTGCGTTCATCCTTCTAAATTCTTCGGCACATGTAAATACTTTTGACCAAGGTTTTAAAAAACGGTCCATTACCGAGAAAATGGCCTCGACAAAACCATAACATTAGCAGTGGTTTCCGGTTTTATCTGTTTTTAATGAGTGAAAATAAATCACACCGAAACACCGATTCAACCGCGATGAAGCACCAGTAAAGCCACGAGAAAATACAAATAGATAGAGAATTCCAATTTTTTTCAATTGAGATGGATACAAATCACATTTTTAGTACCATTATGAACATAAATTACATAAGTTATCTCGTTTTAGCTCTTTTCCTAGTTTATAACTTCATATCTAACTCTAACTCAACTTATTATACATATATGAAAGCACAAATAATTTTAATAAGATTTGTGCGATGTTGTGTTATTAATTCACACCGCGACGACTGCAATATGTATGACAACATCTGTAACAGCCAAAATTGCGATATCGTTATCGCGACCTCTACTGATATTTAAAACCTTGCTTTTGACCATCTTCACCATAATGGTAATGTGCATGTGGAGCACTGTTGCTATTGGCTCTTTGTAATATACTTAGCATGTCTGGAACCAACTCACCAAAAGCTCACGCTGGCTTGAGACTTGTATGATGATGCACTGTTGCTTGAGACTTAAAATTTGCCATGTGTAAAACCATCATTAAGGAGTGTTTAAATTTTTTAGAAGTGAACAAGTTTATCACCACATTGCATCCATTAAGCTAATCCTGGCTTACATATGGTTTATCACCTGATCTGTATTTTCTGTGCATTTAACTTGCGTTTTTGTTCTTTTCAGACGTTGAAAGGTTTCATTGATGAAGCCAAATCTCAGGTGGATTCTGTAACATGCCTATATTCTGATGTGGTAATATGCTTAACCATCTTTTTTGGTAGATTATGCATGGGTATAAAGTGATATAAAGATTATATTATTCCTCTATGGACAGGGTAGAAATGCAGATGCACTTGCACATTATTTTGGCGAGGATCCTGCCCGTTGTCCATTTGAGCAAGGTTAGTTGATCATTATTTACTTATTTATTTATATAGGTTGGTCATTATTACTTGTTGGTATGTATGTATCACATATTGCCATTGTCTTTCCGACGTTGACTTCAATTTTATCAGATTATAATTCATTTAAATGATGTTTTGGAGAAAATGCATTTTACTGACCTTTTTCTTTTGTTACAGTTATGGCTGGGTAAAGTAAAAAATTAGGCTAATTTGGCTGTTTGTTTTACTTTTCTCTAGGTTTTGGAATTAGGTTCTTTGTACCCATTTTGTGTTCTTAATGGAATCTGCTATGAGCAACAAAAACCTCTTCTTGCGTGTATGATAGTTACAAGTCACTGAAAATTGAAAAGATATGATATGACTATCCTTGGGTTGTAGTCTAAGCAGAAAAGGATGAATTGATGATGACAGAAAAGGAAAGGGTGAGGGAGAAAATAGTTAAGGAATAATAATAAGAAAAATGGAGGGGAAATGGGAGGACAGGATAGTAATAAACTAATAATAATAATAATAATAATAATTATGTTATAATGCTCAAGATAACTTCTTATTTTTTCCTTTTTCTTGATTGCAGTTACTGCAACTCTCTTAAATTTTATAAGGATGTTTCTCAAAGCACATGATGAGAATATCAAACAAGCAGAAATGGACAAGAAGAAAGCTGAGAAAGAGGCTGAAAAGGAGAAGAAAGCCGAGAAAGAGGCTGAAATGGAGAAGCGTAAAGGAAGTAACTCGGCAAAGAAGAGTGGAAAAGATAATGAAGAAGGAAGCTGAGATGGAGAGGGTTAAGGACATTGACTTGACAAGGAAGAGTACAAGGGAGATAATTGAAGACTGGGTTGTCCACTCCTTTTCTCTGGCCTCATTATCAGCCGGTGAGCAGAGATCTACCATCGGGTATTAACGGGACTGCTTTCGAGATTGAATTAAGTAGCCTCACTTTCCAAGATGATGGTGTGACAATTATCCTCTCGCTGTCCTTTAATGAGGCAGAATTGTGTGTTCTTGCCACGTGATGATCTTTGTACATACAAAAGGCTTAGGAGTTGATTCATTAGTGGCATGTTGCTGAATATTCATGGAAAAATATTCTGGAAAGGCCAAATTTTGATCCAGCATGGATGCTTGCTGAGGTTGCTTGAGATCAAGAATCAATCTGCATCGAATGCATGCTATGAAGATGATGGATCAGATTCTTCGATTTAAAAAGAAATTTTAAAGTGGCACATGCCTTCTATTACAATAGAACTGGCTTCAGCTTTCATCATTCATTGGCATAATTTTCCGGCACCAGAGCGCATGCTTTTCGATTGTAAAGCACCAGAGTCCAACATTAGTACCATATAACCTTGTACAAAGTTCTAACCCTCCTCTTTAGGATCCAATTCTTTCTCATGTAACATAGAAATTATTTCACTATTTCCTTATAGATAGAGAATTTTGTAGGATAGCTGACACACAGATTTTGTATAGTTATCAGGTTAAGAAAAGAATTAGGAATCAGGTCTCTAGTGTAGCTACAGGTGAACAATAGGTTGAGTTAGAAATCTTAGCTTACATTTATCTTGTGAAATGCAATACACAATGGTGAAGTGTAAAAGATTCTTGTTTCATATATAGCACCCTGGACTTTGAGCACACATTTTGGTTGTAGATAAATATATTGCATCTTCATTTGCAGCTGTTGTGAGACAATTTCAGTTCTAATTGTTAGAGTTATTATTTATTGTTTGCTTGAGTTATTATAGTGTACAAAAAGCTACCAGATTCATTAAAGCTAAGCTTAAGTTACTTAATTATGTTTACCTTTTATTCCTAATAGTGTCTTCCATGTATTAATTTCATTGATTCTGACACTTAGATTGTTATCTGCATTCTGAAAGGGAATTGAAAGTTATGTAACACCAAAGCTTCAAATTGAAGGCATGTTCAATTTATGATATGTAGCGGTGTCTGACACGGTGTCTGACACCAACATGACACTGACACATGTGCATACATTTTCATTTATTCTATTTTCTTCAATTATTACAGGTGTTGTGTTTGATGTTGTGTCAGTGTGATTGCTTCATTAGATTAAGATGCTTGAGCTAATGCAAAATGAACTTGTTACTCATTGCCATTGGGGTTCACATAGCAAAGTTTTTTCTTTTTTTGACATGAAAACAAAACAGTAAACCACTTTGCCTCTAGTTTGTCTTTGACAGAACTGAGAAAAAATTATGATGCAGATAGCAAGTAGCTACTAGGTTTGCTTATAGCCAACATTAACAATCAAATGCATAACTATTCCTTCAAAATTGCAAGGGAAATAGGCAGAACCCTTTGTATTATTCACAGTTTCACACTGTATTATATTATTGATCAATTTACAAATGATGAAATAAAAAGAAGACATATTTAAAGAATATAAAAAAAAAAAACATTAAAAATGTAATGATGAACTAATCTCCAGCTTCTTGTTCGTTGCACATAGCTGAGATAAAAGCTGTTACGCCTTCAAAAGCGGTTTGATTTGAGTAACAGACATGAATGAACTTTTTGAAATAACTGCTAAAATAACTCGTAAATCTTTCTCTTTTGAGAAGCTTAAGAATAGAAAAGCCTTGATTTATGTTTAAGGCAGTTCTTGAAAATTCTTGACTCCCAAGTAACCATAATAATTGTCCTCCTCTATGAACTCGATCCTCAAAAAATGTCTGTCTTCTTTAAATGATCCTCTTGTTTTGCAGCTTTTGTAAAACATGAAACTCACAATAGTGTCAATGATGATGAAAATTGAGTACAAATAAGCAATCAAAATACCCTCCAAAGCTATGAAAAACCATGACTTTCCACCAATGTAATACCCTCTTACGACCCGAAATTGAAACAAAGCTTCAATGGCAGCCAAACCTACATTAACAGGTAATGCTAAGAGCAAAGCCATTGATGTCCTTCCCCTTAGAACAATACACGCTTTCAAAATCGCCATGTAACCTCCATGTCCTTCCATACCAGATATCGTCAGTGCCATGTTGCATATCACGAGCGCATTCGCGAGGGTCACAGAGAAGAAAACAGCCGCTACAGCTGACAGAAAAAGGGCGAAACTCGGCGAAGAGTTTCCTAGCCCTTCAGAGAAAGTAAATGCAAGAAAAAGGAAGCAAAAAGTTGATGCATTTGCAGAGAGAATAAAGAAAGTATTGTAGATATATGTGTGAAGGATTGGCTTGTAATTATAAGATGGTTGCAAATTTTCTTTGTTTTTATTCAAAGCTTGAATTATGAATGCTTTTGTAATGAGGAAAAAGGTGAGAGTGAAAGGAAGAGTGAAGATTGAGGAAGTGATTGTTTGAGAAACTTTAAGGTTGAGAATAGTAAACAATTGTGATGAAGAGGGAAAGCCTGCAGCATCAAAGAGATTCTTTAGGTGATTATATATTTGAGGGAAGATGGATGAAGAAAATGGAACCAATGCTTGTGAGAGAAGTATTGATGCTGAGAATGGAAAAGCTAGTAATGATACTATTGTTGTGAAATATTGATAATGTTGAAGAAAACTATGAATTGATCTTCTAAGAATTTTGTATGAAACTTCCATTGGAATTGTTCTTGTTTTGGTTTTGCTTCAACTAGAGAAAAGAGAAAAAATACTAAGACTCTATAACACAAAAATGTTTGTGGTTTTTGTCTTTTGGAATAGTTTTTGATTTTTGGAAGGGTAGGTTGGAGAGTTTAAAAGGATGATGTTTTAAAGAAATGGATAGGCCAACTAAAATAAACTAACTACTGCAAAGGTGGAGCTGTTTAGGCTTTTAGACCTTGTTTTATGAAAAATTTGAAGATTTCCACCAACTTTTAGTGTTTCTTTGTTTGGACAACATCTAAAGAAATATGCAATTTTGTGTGTGTTAATTTTCCAATTTTTAGGGAAGGGAGCTTTGATAATCTGAAGTTCGGTCGAAGATAAATAAAATTTGACAATAAATTGTTCTTCTTAATTATTATTTTTAGATATTGTATACAATTAAAATTATTTTAAGTTGTTACAAAAAATATGTTTTTAAGGGGGTAGAATTTTTATGTGAAAAAAAAAATTGACATTTATGTGACCAAAAAACTAGATTTTATTTTGGTACAATCAATTTTGATGTGAGACTCTAAATTAATTAAATAAATTTTTAAATATGCCATTTAAAAAACAAAAAAGAATGATCTCAACCACAATTTTGAAAATTCAATTTTACTAAGGCCCCATTTGGCCCGACTTATTTTTTACTTATTTTTTTCTTCTTAAAAATAGTAAAGAAGGAAAAATTGTGTTTGATTCAACTTCTTTGTATTTTTTACTTTTTTTTACTTTATTTCTCTAATACTTTTAAGGAAAAATATGGTTAAATTCAATTTTATACTTCTCTATTTCATTTTACAAAAATAGAAAAGTAAAAAATAAGTCGAGTCAAAACAAAGCCTTAATACTGCCAAAATCTAACCAACTAGGTCCTTTTAAAGAGCACATATAAACTAGAAAGCATATTTTCCATGGTGTCACTGACTTGACAAGTTAACAATAAGTGATTTGGTATGACATGCTTTTCGTCTTTGAAATTATTATGAAATATGAAATGTCTCTTTGCTTAAAATGCAAATTATTGAGTACCTTATTATTGCTGGCTAGAATCCATTACAAGCCAGCAAATAAATTCAAACTATGATAACTGATATTTTTTTTAGGCAAATTATGACAATTGAACAATCATTCAAATATTTGGTCCCTTGCCTTCAACTTTAAGTGCAGTATTATTTTTTTCAAGAAAATATAGACAAAGAAAGAAATTATATTTTAATATGAATTTTACTTATTTTGTTTGTTTAATAGAGAATGAAGAATGTGAGAAGGTGAGAATTTGGGAACCTATATTTTGGTATACAATGAGTGAACGTAGCTTGCAAGGTATATAATATTCATGCCTGTTTTACCTAATAAAAGAAGAGAAATTTAACTATTTTTGTTACCTATCGAAGTTCCTTGACTTCGATAATAATTATGCTATTTAATCATTTATTCTGTCCTATTTAATATTTATTCTGTCCTAAAATATAAATTGTATAATAGAAGAAAAAAAAGTATTAAATATTTCATTATATTTTAGTACGGAAGCAGTAACTCATTATAAACAATATATTTCAGTAATTCATTTAATGATTATTGTTTTTTTTGTTACATATGATTGTTGTTTTTGTTTCGTATGAAAACGAAATGACAAACAATTGAAAATTCACATACACAAAGTGGAACAACCGAGTTTTGAGCTCTGTTCATAGACACTTAGTCTAAAAATTTCGACGTTTTTTTACCAATTGAACTAGAACTTATAAATTTATTGTTGTTTTCTTACTATAAATGATTTATTTCATTTCATTCATGATAATATCAAATGTACATACACTGGTTTGTCGCTAAACATTTGAAAACTAGCTAGTGGTGGAGCATCCGTGCAAGCCTATGGCAAACTTCACATTAAAAATATTATCTACCAAGTCACCAAATACATTTCCCAAAACACATAGCAAATAGCTAGGACAAAAAAAGTGATATAAAAATAGTTTAATTAGCTAATACATCTATATATCAACAATTATGTATATATGAAAATGAGAGATAATAATATTGTGAATGCATTATGAATGATATTTGTGGGTTGGGTAGAAAATGAAGGAAAATTATAACATGATCTTTATTAATGGTATAATAACGTACAAGTACCATTCAATTGGTGAGCTATGTGCTTGCGTATGTTGACCTAGTTGGTTAGTTAGGGAGTTTTCAATTAGGGATGAGGTCTAAATCCTATCTATTTCATGTTAATTTTAATAGATTTGGTTATTATTATGGTATAATAGAAAAAGGAATAATAATACAAAAGAGACAAAAACTTGCTTATCAAAAAAAAAATGACAAAGACTTATCTTTAGTTTAAGTTCTACTTGTGCTTCTAGGTGAGATACCCACACATTTGTTGGAATTTTTTTCTTTTTTTTTTTTCTATCATGAGAAATCATAAAAGTATATACAACCTTGCCCACATGACATTATCTTAACAATCAACATACAACATGCATTGTGTCTCAATAAAACAATATACACCTTGACTTTCATTATTGAAATCTCATCTCTTTCAACTAACAAAAAAAAAAAACTTATTAAATTGATCATGTATGTGTAACTCGCTCTCAAATAAGTCGTAGACTCTATTAATATTTCAAATTGCTCCATATTTTTGTCAAATAACTTTCAATTTTATCTCTTTGAAAGACAAAATTGAGAGGTAATTGACAAAGACAATGACTAATTTGACATATTGGTAGAGTTAGAGAGTAATTACAAACAGAGACATGGACCAACTTAGTATTTTACTAATATATATATATATATATATATATATATATATATATATATATACTACTTGCTAATATCTTAAATTTATATTACATTTATTTTTATCTTAATTTTAATAATATATGCAAATTTCAAAAAGAGTTTAGGTTTAGTTTAATTTTACAATGACATCCAATAGAATTTTTGCATATATATGAGTTTTTAATAGCTATTGTCATTTCATGTATACAAAAAAACATAATTTAATTAATTTAAAAAGGTATATTATTTAATTCATTTTTCTTTATTTTTTCCACTTATTTATGCGCCCAAATTACTTTATTTGAACTTGTGGCCAAACAAGTGTTACCCTCAATTAATTTTGCCAAAATTTCTAAATTCATCTCTGCTTTGCCATTTTTTTGTCACAACGCTCACATTCTATAGAAAGTGGCCATTTAAAAAATACGTTTCGAGCTCTAAAACTCAAATTTTTCCCCTTTGAAGGTCCAAACCCCACGATTTTTCAGGCTTGGCAGATTCGTCTATACAGTCTAGTCTATTTTGACAACTATACTAAATATATTAAATATAGTATTAACCTTTTAAATATTAAAATTAAATATAATTAAGATTTGGGAAGTTTATACTCAACCACAAAAGTTGAGTTGAGATTTATACTACCCTTATAAAATTTTATTTTTAATTTCTATAAAAAAAGCGACATGTTTTAGTCTAATAAGATTTTTATCAAAATTAAAAATAAATAAAAAATTCAAACATATTTAATATACTATAAAAAAATCCTTAGCAAACATGTTTAAATTAGACGGGCTTGGATCGATTTTTGGTGAATCCAATGCATAAGCCAATAAACTCTTGATTGATTCGGTTTTTGGTATTTTTCAAAAATGAATTTGAACCAAAATAATTGGTTTGGTTCAGATACTTTAATCGGTTTGCGTCCTTTTTTCCCGAAGCATTCTCTACTATTATTTGTTTTCTGATGTATTCCCTACTTTTATTTTTTCAATCACACGTAACACTTGAAATAATCAATTATCACTATAGATAAAAAAAAGACAATGACATGATTTTCAGACACCTGTTTCAATTTTTTTATTTTGAAGCGGAATAAATTAGTTCATTTCATTAGCAATAATATAGTCAATACAAGATGGTGTATCAATGAAAAGATGTACACTAGCTAGAGATGTGTCCGCTCTTGCTAAAACATGAGCTACTCTATTTGCATGTCTCTTATTAAACACAACTCTATAGTTGTTAAAATAAAGAAAGGATAAATGTTTACATTCAGATATAATTGCACCAAATTCTAAGATATCTTCTGTTGTAGAATGAAAGCTATCTACCACCCGTTTAGAATCAAACTCAAAAATAATTCCATCAAGTAGTGGCAGAGTCAGAAAAATTATAAAGTCCGGGTAAAATATCAAAATTAAACAAAAAGTTTAGTTTGAAAATTTTCAGTTTTGAAAACAATATCTTAGTTTTGTCCTAAATTAATCCTTAAGAATTTCAATTTTACTCTAAACTCTAAATTAACCCTTAAAACACCAATTTTTTTTGTTTTGCAATGAAAAATCTCAATTTTAAACAAAAAAAGTTCAATTTTGCCATAAATTAATCTCTAAAAATATCAGTTTTACCATAAATTAACCCCTAAAACACCAAAAAATTTCGACCGAGCCCGAGCTAGAGCCTGACAGCTCTTATGGTGAATTTGCCCATGCCATCAAGATGCAAGTCGTGTACCCAATTTATAGAAGAAAGAAGACCAAGAGCTTATCTTTCATCCACATAGCATATAAGGCACCCTTTAGACACTCTGGCTTCACTTCAAAATGGTAGCAGGTATGTTGAGCATATGTATCTTGGCGTGAGCAGCCACCATGCATGGAAATATAGCTATCAAACTGTAACAATAGAAAGGATCTAAATTCATATCTCAATTTTTTTACTTAAATTAGTTCTCAGTAATTATGTGTTTTTACTAAACATACCTCGTTTACTTTTGGAAATTTCTCACTCTCCTTGACGACCATGTGCTCTGCATCACAGTTATATGATATTAATCAATAATCATCTAATTATAAGAATTAAATAAATAAAAAGATGTCCCATCCAAAATAAATGCTTTAATATAAATAACCAAACCTAGAATATGTGAAAATCCTTGGACTTTTATTGGAGAATCAAGGCTTCCAACGCCTAAAGACATGGCTGCTGTAGACTAGAAACAGAAACATAAAACCACATAATATTAATTATGCTTGATGATACTTTATTTAAACAAGTAAAAAAGTAATTACACATTTTTTTTTTGCCAATGAACACCCTATCAAAAAATTTGACAAATAATAATGCCTCAACACTATTATAAAAAGGGATTAAATCTACATATAAAAGGTGAGATTTAAACCCTTTTTAAAAGTGGAAAATGAAATCAAAATGAATAAAGATATCTAGCCCTTTTTATAATATCACTTGTTAACCACAAAACACTTATTAAAACAATAACAAGAAAGATATAGATATACTAGTGTGTATCCCGTGCGTCGCACGGGGAATTTTCTTTAAATAAAAATAATTTTAACTTCACAATCTTAAGATATTTTAAATAAAAGAATTAAAAAAAACACCACACTTAGAAGTAAAAAGAATTTCAAACTTGTTTTATTTCTAAATTAAATAAAAAAAGAAGGCAAACACCAACAATTATCAATTAAGTAATTATGTTATGTGTTGTGTCGTCTATCTTATATCTTCAAGGTTATAATAACATCATGATTTTGTAAATAATCCTTATGTGTTACGCAACTTCCTATTTTAAAAGCATCACTGTAATTCATATGACATCAACCATTTGAGTAAGAGTTGAAGTGAACATAAACTAATTTTTAAAGAGATTTAGTGTGCATCATCAAAACAAACTTCAAACCATATAAGCAAAATATGATTAGAATTGAAATCAATTTTATACTTAGCTTTAACCTCCTTGTTAAAAAAAATTATACTTTAACCTCTATTATGGTTTTCTGAATTCCATCTCAAAGCACATGATAATTTCTCTGTCCAAAATAAACTACACCAAGGTTGGTTATAATACAAAATGCAAGGAGCTCTAAGTAAAAGTAAGAATCTAGAGAATAGAGATTATATGCCATTAATTAAAAAGGCTTTATTCAAATTCTCCATCAATAATACAACCAGTATGCATTAACATGGTATCACTCCCCCATTTCTAATTTCTAATATACACCAGCAAATTGGTAATGGAAGACACTAATAAACACACCTAGCTCGGAATTACGTACATAATATAGTTGAACCAAGAACCAAGAACCTACTTAATAGTAACAAACATATAGCTGATATAATTCCAAATTGTAATTAATGAAATTTAGAAAGCTGAACTGATTTTTATAGAAACTATAAAATGAAAGTGAATTTACATTGAAAACATGCTTGAATTATTTGTCATTCAGTGGGTTAACATTGAAAACACACATTTTTCCTTTATCCAATAAAATAATAAAACGCATGCATATCCCATTTACTTGTATACATTAAATGGCTCATTTAAATAATTCAAAATTTTATTACTTAATTGTAATTAACAAATTAAATAATTATATAAATATAATTATAGAAATATTACTAATAATAGAAGTTTTAAAAATAGTAAGCAAACTTAGAAGTTGACAAATGGCAAACTTGCCAAACATCTACTTTTGTTTTATTATATTGAATGATACCCTTTCTATTTGTATGTCTTCTTCTTTGTAGTCTTTTCTAGTAATAACCTGAGGGTCATGCATAATAAGTGTTTTGAGACCATTGTCTAACTTTATGAATTTGTAATCTCAAATATCATACTCTAATTTGTTGATCACAATGTTTTCCATATTTGATTTTTTGTTCAAATGAAAAATATTTAAAGAAGAGTTAAAATACAAAAAAATTCATAGTCGTATATAAAGTAGATATGTAATCAACAAATCTCATGAAAGTGAATAACAAAGACCAAAGACCAAAAGCACAAGCAGTTAGTCTATCATATCTTTGTGTATTGTGAGTTTATACACTAGAATAAACAAGGTAAAAACATAACAGAAAAAAATATCCCCACAATCACGATTGTAAAATGAGAGTAAAAATGGGTGGAGTACTAGAAATGCTACTAGTTAAACAATATACAAAACAAAATTAAACATTAAAATGCTACTAGTTAAACATTAAATATTAAAATGTTTATTGCTTTGTAATGAAACATTAAAATTTTACTAATTAAACATTAAACATTAGGTAAAACAAAAACACACTAACAAACTTTTCTTCATTTCTCATTCTCTCAAAAAAAAAACTATTAGCATCATTTCTTTACATACTCTCACTCCTGTTTGTTTCTAAGAACAACAAATCACATATTCTCTTTCTCTTCGCTTCTTAATTTCTGATGGCTACTACTAAAGTTATTAAGAAGTCTGAAAACGATGTCTGTCATTATCGAATCATAGTGTTACAAAATGGTTTAGAAGCTCTGCTTGTACATGATTTTTAAGTCAGAGAATCAGAAGAAGACAAAAATATCAAACTGGTACATTATCATCATAATTGCTTTATTTTAATTCTTGATTCTTCAAATCACTTTTTGCATGGTTCTCTGTTTTCTTTTCATCTTGTTTCTCAAATAAGTGTTTCGTTTTCTCTATATTTTTTAGATCGATTACATTAAAATTTAAACTATAAGAAATTCTTCTGTGATGTTAATGGTGGTTTGGGGGTTTTATACTTTTATAACCTTGTTGTAATAATGTTGTTATGGACGAAAATGGTACTATTAAAGAATGAGTGATGAAGTATATTGGAGTAATTTCTCCGTCAAAAATGTTTGGTTCTCTAATTTTTTTTTCTAAATATATCTCTATCTGATACAACTAATTTATCTTTTAAGATCAAATTAAGAGTCAATATTAAATATATTTGTGCACACAAGTATATTGACATGTACCCAAAAAAAAAAACAGTAAACATTTGTTTATATTTAGAACAATGTTATTTAAACCTAGAGATTTTATCTCGAAGTGATCATGAAATGCAATTAGCCAATAAAATCGGTTGAAGGTGTATAATTTATGTACAGATGCCTCTTGTAAAGATGATATGGAAAACCCGCCTTAGAAGCATTTATTGGCTGATATAAAAAATCAGTATAGGACTAATATTCTTGTAGAAGTAGCTTTAAGGGGATATTAAGAGACCATTTAGGAGCTCCACTTTGTAGTTTCTATGTGAAATCTATTGAACCTTTTGACAAAGATACTAATACAATAGTAGCTTGCGAAGGAAGAGCATTGATACATGAGCTTAAGATGATTTTGAAAAGAAATTTGCCTATTAGTGTAAATGTTTGTTGTAATTTTGATACTGAAGATCTTCCAAAAGGAGGTCTATTTCACTCCTCTTCAACAGTCCAAACGCTCTTGTCTGTTGTTAAAGAAAGAAATAAACAACATTTTCATGACCCAATGTTAGAAGGCTATATGTATGTTTGCTCCTATACATGACAATATATCGGATACTAAAAGGTTTTGTTTAGGCTACATACATGACAATATATCGGATACTAAAATGCTTTGTTTAGGCTAAATACATACGGGTAAAACATTAATCAATCTGTCAATGAATCACTACAATAATGGTATTAAAAAGTAAAATTTAATTATATAAAAGATTGCGTCAAAAATGTTATATAAAAGACTAGAGGTAACATATATATAAAATATTATGATTATTGTAGGCCTCTCAAACTACTAATTAGTTCACACCAAAAAATAAAATTAACCCTCACCAATATGTATTCTTTTTACCTATGATTATTATTTCCGATAAATAAATTCTGATGATCATCTCAATTAATAAATCCCAACTAAAATTAGATAATTTCAAGAGCCATGTTTTGGTAGTCATATTTGCTATCATTTCTCTTTAACCCGTACATCCACATTAATAACATATACAGAGAATTGCATTGGTACAATTACTTGGCTCATCACTTCTCTCACTATTTTTTAGGATAATAAGAGATGTCAATGATCTTATATACAATGTTTAATCATTATTAAAACTACTTAATTTATGTCTATTTTCTGAAATAAAATGTTTTACACATATTTTCATTAATAATATTTTCATTATATTAATATTTCTTGGCATACCTTTTTTTTCTTAATAATTTATTATTATTTCTTTAATTATTATACATCATATATGAAACAATATTTAGATATTTATACCAAGCATAAGCATAATACATCTCCTTTCATAATAACATTGTGAAAAATCATTTATTCTATTCTTTTTTGTGTAAGTTTACATAAAATAATATATTCTAAATATTAAAAAAATCAAACTCATTCATGAATATAATTCATCATTCTAAATATCTTACACATGTATATCTCACCGCATTATAAATACCATTAATTATTATAAATCATATATGAAATAATTCTTCAGTGTTGCACCGCATTATAAACATATGTTATTACTAAAAAAAAGTACTTGTCTTCATAAAAAAAAGGCCTACTTCAGAAAATAAAAATAAAATGGCCCGTTTCAAAAATTAAAATAAAAAACCCGTTTCTGGAAGAATAAAAACTGGCCAATAAATCGGTCGGTTTGAACAATCGGCCGGTTCACGCCGGTTTTCTCCGATCCAATAACCATACGACCGGTTGACCTCCGATTCGACCGGCCAGTCCGGTCCAATTTTTAAAACATTGATTACAAGAACTTACCTTTTCAACGAATTAATGTACATTGAAAATAATGAATTAAAGTTAGACCGATTTGGATATTAAAAGAGGATTCAAGAACTATCAATATCATTGTTTAAAACTAAATTTACAAGAACTTACCTTTTCAATGCTCCTTTTAGAAAAGTTCCTTTGATTTGGGAATGGTAATTGCTATACTTAGCAGTTGTAAATACATCTGTGAAGCCACTATGTTTAGAAATATAGTCACGACACTATAGACAATTAGACAAATTAAGAGTGAGAGTTGTGACATCAAAACAAAAAACATTACAAATTAGTTAAAATTAATTGAGTTTTGAACATACTCTTTCATTTCCAGAATATTTGTTGCTCCCTGAGAAGAATATATGTTCTGCAACCGGTGACAATCTATTAATCCATTAGCAAATTAAAGACCAAATACATTTAAAAGTTTTAAGTTTAAGGTTTGTGATAGATTGATCGTGTTTAAGTATTTTAAATTGACTCTCTTAACTTTATAACAATGCACATTGTTATATTTGTTTGTTACAAAAATATTACTGTTTAGTGAGGGACACATGACAATGTATGTATACATGTTGTTACAAAAATGCTTACATGATCATTAGTTAGAGGAATTTACATTTTTGTAAATTTATATCATCAAATGCAACCAATAACTTTTGTTGATGAGCAACAACCACATTTTTGTAACCAATGATCATTAAAAGGATAATAATGTGTTTTAAAAACCGGACTGGCCGGTCGAACCGGTGAATCGGAGGTTAACTATTCTAATCTGGTAATTGGATTGGAGAAAATTGGCGTGAACCGGTCCAAACAGGAGGAAACTGGTGAAAAACAGGTTTTTTATTTTATTTTCTGAAACAGACTATTTTATTTTTATTTTCTGAAGCAGACCTTTTTTTTTATGAAGACAAGTACTTTTTTTTTAGTAATAACATATGTTTATAAATATAACAAAATTGTGATCAGCAAAGTTTGAACCCCAAACATCTCTGTAAAACAAGGAGCATGTTTCCACTAGGTTGTGTTGTCTATTTGAAAATAAATTTACTTTGTATTGTATATGTTACATAATTTTTGTATTAATATTATTTTTGCAGAAAACAAAATTTGTTTTCTCCCAAGTGTTGATTTGCGTTTCAAATACACATTTGATTTTTTTTTAATGACTTTATATTCATTTATTGTTTATTAATACTGACTTTTTATTTTTATTTTCTTGATAAAAAAATACTGATTTAATTGTTCAACTCTCATTTTTTACATTTATAATCACTATTACTTTTGCGGTAAAATACATATGCTATAATATTTCTTTTTAAAAAATGAATAGGTGTATATTCACCAATTAAATTCAATTTAATAGTCATACAGCCGAGTCATTTAGTTTAATCGGGTTTAATCATCTTAATTTATTTAATTTTCTTAACACTTTATAAATGCTAAATATTTTTAAATACTTATATTACTTATTAAAATATGTGTGAAAACATTTTATATTATCTTACTTATTACGTTGCATGTGTGATGACTATGTCTAAAATTTAAATTTAAAGAATGTACTTGTGAAGTTATGACATTATATTTTTTCACATTTTTAGGTGTTATAGTTTTTTGGATTATACAGACCGAGTCATCCGGTTCGACCGGTTTAATATCTATATAATTTTATTATAGAGACTGGTTCATTCCATCGGTTTGATCCGGTTTAGACATGCGGTCCAACCAGTGTCCCGACGGTTCGACCAATGAACCAGTACCCTTCCCGGTTTGATGATCGGTTCGGTTTTTAAAACATTGCTTGTAGTGTTAGTTCTAAACAATGTGCATTGTTTTGAACAATGATAGTCCACATGGGTAATTGACTAAAATTTGTAAATTTATGGGATTAAATTTAACGGTATTATGGTTAATTAATCTCCTGATTTTGTAAATTTTAGTCAATTACCCTTCTCTCATGTGATGTGGTGTCACGTTGACAGATATCACTTATGCAGTTAACGACTATGTCATCAAAATAGACGGAATAAACGGAGTATGGGGCAATTTGATTGACGTTTTACAATTTCACAGAGTTATTTGCCTATTTCTAAATTTCTAAGGGGTATTTGACAAATTGTAAAATTTCAGAGTGGATTTTGGTATTTCACTCGAGTGGATTTTAAAATTTGATTGACGTTCTAGAGGGAATTATTCGCTGAACTTGGAGTTTCTCAACAATAGTGGAGAACAAACAAACAAACAAACACCGAATAAGATTGGAAAACAAACAAGCGTTGCAAAAAGACAACGAAATGACAAAAAAATCCAAAAGAAAATTTTAATCGGTGTAAAAACGATTTATTTACAAACCCAAGAAGCGAAAGAAAATTGTTAAGTATATGTCAAATGCAAGAAAATACTCCTTCCGCGGTCCTATATATAAGATAACTTTTACTCTTTAGGTTCATAGAATGATTGATGTATTTGAGTCATATTATAGATCAAATACATCAATCATTTCATGAACTTAAAAAATAAAAAAATTCTTATATTTAAGATCGAAGGTAATATATACAATAATCTAAAACATGCTATCTAGTTAGGTAGTAGAAAGGTTTGTCTTGGCATGAGTGTACAGTTTATAGTGCCTCCACACTTTGAGGAATCAATCTTGATTCCAATTTCTTGGAAAACTTCTGCATCAAGTAATCCAACATGCATTTTTTGCAAAACCCAACAAATATAACTTCTATTCTTTTGTGAGCTTGGTTATGGTTTCAACTGGAAAAAAAAAAAGTAAACACCATTAAGAGTATGTTACAAGCCTTATGTCAGCAACTTTAAAATATTTTCATTTTCAGACAAAAACAACATAAAAAATTTAAGAAAATAAGAATTTAAAAGTCACTTATGTCAGCATCTTTAAAAGTTTAGGAGGCACTAAGAACCAAAAAAGGAAAATAAGAACCAAAAAATTAGTAAGACTGTTCCAAAACTCATCAACTTAGCATTTTATCAAACATGTATAAACAAAAAAAATTGATTGAGTTAAACAATATATAATCAACATTCTATGTAAATAAGAACCTAGGGAAACAAAAAACAATGAAAAACGCAACGAAACCAGAAAATTTGTAGCAAGTTGAATGCACATTTACCTTAATCAATGTAAGATGTCAACCTTTGCTGATGGTGAATTTTGAAGCAAAAAATTCACTATTACTTGAGGTATGATTAATAAAGATTTCACTTTCAGTGACTTCAAATTATACAAGGAAGGGAAATCAACCTTCAATAAATCATCAGGAACTAAAGAAAGAACCACCTAATCAATTAATTAAGAAAGACTCTTAATAAAAAGTGAAAATTAAAAGTGATATTATTAAAATTTTCCTCAAACACAAGCTTTCTCTAAATTACCTCAAGAGTAGTCTTAGACACTGTCAATGATTCAATATTAGCAAGTTCAACCAGCCAATTGAATAGAACTAAAGCAGTAGATTTTGATTTGTCGTCACATACGATAATATTTACATGTTTGACGGAAGAGAGATTGGTCATGCTCCCACAAAGTTTCTGAAGAGGAGTACCCGAATAAACAAAGGTAACAAGATTTGGAGTGAATAACTGAAAGTTCAATTTCTTAGTATCATAAAATATACTTTGTATTGTTAAATTGACAAGTGTGGCACTTGATATGCAAAGTTTTTGTTCATCACTAACTCTACCATCTTTGATGATTAAACTGTTCAATCTATATTTAATGTCGAAAAGGGATGGACATGACCACTATCATCATCGGTATGAAATACAAAGTTTCGAAGAGACAAAGTTGTTAATGCTGGAAAGTTCAAGAAATTTGGCAATAAGGTTGTCTTTTTACCTAAGTTACAGCAAAGATTAAGAGATGTTAAGGTGTGACATGAAAAGAAGGAAGGGGGAAATTGTCGGATTAAACAACAGACACGGGTTTGTAATCGTTGAACATTATGTGAAAAAGCATATTTTAATATCCCTTCGAGTAGTTGAGGTTCGATGATATATCGATCGTGACAAATATCGATAACATGCAGTGCAGACGAGGCATCGCGTAGTGACAAAATCTTAGAGATGAATTTAGGGAAACCTCTTTTAGAGTGTGGAGAAGTTAATGTAAGGATAGAAAGACACTTCCAGATATTTTTCCATCTTTTGGAGAGCATACAAGTTTGGACTGCTTCTTTTGCGTCCAAAAAAGAGAGTATGTGAAGAAGAAGAATACAGTCAGGTAAATCAATCACTGAGAGTAAACTTTCGTCTTTATAAGTGATTTTCTACTTTTTAAATTTATTGCATAATTAATGTATTCATCAGTCTTAATTATAGATTAAATACATTAATTATTTAATAAATCTAAAAAGTAGAAAGTTACTTATAATAATTAAGGCCAGAGAGAATACACCCTTATTTTCTTGTATATTATGGATTATGATTATGATTCTGAATATGCATTGAGTATGTCTTGGTCTTTGGCAATCTTGAAGAGCAAGCTTTATAGAGCAATGGTGATATTTTTAGTTTGTATTTTAAATAGGCATGGGAATCTGTTCACATTAAAAACATTGTGATATTGTTGTATAATTTGATCTAGAATTATCTGAATAATGAATAGAATGAATATAAGTATCAAATAAATATTAGAATAAGATAAAATAGATATCACAAAACTTATCTTCAAATTGTTGTTAGTGAAGTCAACCGCTGCAAAATAAATAGTCAACTTAAAATTAATAATGTAATTCAGGAAGATTCAATTTTACGAACAATGAAATAATTTGTTTTGTTAAAATTGTGGCTGCATTGGAATGGACACAGATTGAATGGTTATATGCTCCACGTTTTTATCATAATTTTTTTTTTTTAATTGGACAGTTGGATTGGTAAAATTCATCGTGAATAATGAGATATTAAGCGGAGTAACTTCTGCGTTGTTCCTAGAGTCAACGAATCCCTCCTCATATATATATATATTTTGTCGAGACCGGGGTATCCACCGCCGAACGCAGTGACTAATCCCTCGCTAGATTGGAGGCACCTCGAAAGATAAGATAGCTGACCTAAGAATTTAAAACTGCTCCATACCAAAGGTAAAGATCAAACTTTTCACCTTTGGTTAAGGGAGGATGAACCCTAACCGTTCAACCACACTCCTTGGGTTCCTCCTCATATATATATATATATATATATATATATATATAAAGATGGTGAATAAATATATAATAATAAAGGTCTAAATGACAATTTGAAAAATCATGACAAAATTTGTTCCTAAATACTCCCTCCGGCCTTATTTATAAGCAACTTTTCACTTTTTAAATTTATTGAAAAACTAATATATTTGGTCTATAATTAAGGCTGAATACATTAGTTTTTCAATCAATCTAAAAAGTGAAAAGTTGCTTATAATAAAGGCCGGAGGGAGTAATGTGGACCATTATGTGGCATTGAGGTGGCATGGTTGTTGAGTTGGAATAACTTTTGCCATGTCATTTTATTAATTTCAATCTTTATTTTTATAATTAAATCATAATATTGCAATTAATTAATCTGGTAATTTTAACATGATTTGTGAATGTGAAAGAAAAAGAAAACAATGGCGGAAAACGAGAAACCGAGTGTTCGTCCGATCGTACGGTTAGGAATTTTTCTAATTTCTCACAGTAACTATGTTAGGTACACTCTTCTTCTTCTGAATTTCATTTTTCGTTTTCTGAATTTGAATTTTGATTACAGAATCAATAACTAACTACTGTATGTTACTTTTTTCAGCTTCATTTGTTTCGTATCAGGAATCGTTGCACTTCTTCTTCTACCTATACTTGCTAACAACACTTACGTTTCCGAAAATGCCCTCATGCCAGGTTAGTTCACTTTCCCCAAATCAATACATACTATTGTTTCAATTTTGCATTATTAACACGGACACGTCGACACAGATAAACTTTTTTGAAAAAAATGATATAATAATTCAATAAAATTGTAAGTGTCGGTGGTGTCAGACACAATGTGTGTCCTATACTGGGACTGACTGAGACACGCCTAATCTGAGGAGTGTCCATGCTTCATAGGTGTGCATAAATTGGTCAATTAAGCACTTGTGTATAAACTATTTCTATATTGGTTAAAGATAAAGCGAAGTCAAACTATTGTTTTTATAAAGTTATAAACTATAAGCTTTTTTTTCTAAGTTATTAGAGTTTATGAAAATAAGCTGAAAACAGTTTACGAATATGTAATAAGTTGTTTCTATAAGCTCTTTTAGGCACTGTTTTGATAAACAAACTTAATTTTCAGCTTATAGCGTAAGAGCTTATCATGATACGTGCTTATCGGCTTGTGTATATGCTATTTCTACAACAAAAGATAAAATAAAGTTAAATTGCTTTTGTGTAAGCTATAAGCTATTTTCATAAACTATCTTGAAGAGCTTATAAACATTAGTTGAAAACAGCCCGCGAACATGTCATAAGTTGTTTATGTTAGTAGATAAGCTCAAATAAGTCAAACCTATCAGGTCCAAAATGACGTCAAACTATGTTCGTATAAGCTATAAGTTTTTCCCTAAGATATTCTAGGGATCTTATGAAAATAAGGTGAAAACATTTTATAGACATGTAATAAGCTGTTTTCATGAGCTCTCTCAAAAGAGTTTCACAAGTGCTTAATTGTTTATGCTAGTAGGTAATAATCTCAAATAAGCCAATTCAAGTAGATCCTTACTTTTTTGATTAAATAATCTGTTTGTTTCTGCAGGTTCTGCTAACAACATGCTCTCTATCCATCACGTTTCCCACACTAACAAATTCATCGACGACTTAACTGATTCTAACATGTAACTCCTTTTACCTCCATTTTCATATTTATCTAGTTTCATTTTATATTTTTGTTATACTCTTTTTAACTGTCGAAAAAAGTAAAGTTTCCAGTTTCATTTTAGAGTTTTAATTTTAAGAGCATGCATTACTGCCCAAATTGCGATCTGGGCCGCCACAGGTTTTTACTATAGTCAAGACCGTAATGCGACTGCAATTGAGGCTGCATCATTGTGATTCTATGCAATATCAAGAATTGCGATCGAGACCATTACTTCGATCGTGATTTAAAAATTTCCATTAGTGTAAAACCATTACATCCTTGTGAACTTAGATGTTTGTGGAGAAGTTTTATGACAGAGTTTATGAAAAAATTGAGATGCGAAAGCTAATTCCAGCTTATATTTGATTGAAACTATTGTCTATTAAGTCATATAAATTAGAGGTAGACTCATACATATTCCAGTTTATATATATATATTTCCTTTTTCTCTCAATTCAAATATTTATGAAGTCATTATATTCTCCTCATTTTCGATCGCTGCTTGGAAACATACTGAGTAAAAGAAATAAAACATTTCTTATGTGTTTCAATGCAGTGAAAGTCATCGAGTTATTGCACAGTATATGTCAGCTTTAGATGGTGAGGTTACATATCACAAGTTCTACCCTCAACTGAATCAGTTTCATCCACTGCACTTTTTCACCAGTCCGGATTCGGGTATAGTCTCAAAAAATATAAGCTGCTCATCACTTGGAATCAACATTGCTGGAATTATTAGAGCACCACGGGGTGATGGCAAGGAAGCTATTGTATTGGTAACGCCTTACAATTCAAAGAAAGTTAGTCCGGGAGAGGCTTTGTCTTTAGGCATTGCTTACTCGGTGTTCTCACTGCTTTCACGGGTTACTTGGATGGCAAAGGATGTCATTTGGCTTGCGGCTGACTCACAATATGGAGAATATTCTGCAGTGGCCGCTTGGCTAAGAGAATATCAGGCCCCTGCATTCCATGAAGGTGACATAGTTAATAGTGAAACATGTAACGACAGTAATGCTATTAATGAACTTGGACAGAATGCTTATTCTGATAGAAAATTATATAGTGGTTTTAGACGTGCTGGAACTATGGCTGCTGCTCTTGTAATAAAAGTTGCCGAGCAAGGTAGCCATCATGAAGACAGTCTTAATATCTACCCTGAGGCGTCGAATGGGCAGATGCCAAATCTCGACCTTATCAATATTGTAAATTATCTAGGAGTGCATAGACAAGGTTTGCGGATAAAGGTTAAGATGTTTTCTCTACTTGGCTCCTGGTGGCTTAATACTTTGGGTGGTATGTTTGAATCTCTGGGACAAATTGCTAGAAGCTTAAATCCTCAATGGAAATTTGGTATATCTGCTACAGAGTACGTTGAGGGCGCTGCTACACTGGCAAGTTCGTTGTATTGCCAGGTATTTTACTTTTACTTCTTCTAAAGTGTATTTATTATATTATATATTATTCCAAGTCACCACTTTATAAACATTCTTTATTTGTATATCATTCCTCCCAGGGTTTGGGTGTTCCCACTGGTCCTCATGGCGCCTTCCGTGATTATCAAGTTGACGCAATCACTCTGGAAATTTCACCAAAAGTTTCCCCTACTAAAATGATCAGGCGTAATGAATTCATTCTTCTTGGAAGGTATGCGTCACTGATTTAAGTTTTCAGTCATTAGTGATAAATTATATTTACTTCTACTAGGAAAGCTAAAGAAACTTTAAAAAAGTATTTTTCTAATTGTTATATTAGATGAAACAAACAATCAAAACCTTTAACATAACAAATGACAGATTTTATTGGGCAGTGATTTGAATCGTTATTATGTCTTTTTTCAATAGGGAGGTGTGATTGTGATGGCAAACTATTACTATCATAACATGTAAAGAATTTAGTTGTATAGAATATTTTGTTATTTAGCTTTTTAATATTTTATGAACTTGTAGTATCTATATCACTGCTTGTGCACTTTATACTAAAGCACATAGTCAGAAATTTGTTCTCTCTCAGTTTGACCACTCAGCATAGAATGTGCTACTTGTTGCAGGTTGATTGAAGGAGTCATACGCTCAGTAAACAACCTTCTTGAGAAGTTCCATCAGTCATTCTTTTTGTACCTCTTGACATCTTCTAGTAAGTTTGTGTCTGTGGGAGTTTACATGATTCCATTTGCGTTACTCGTGGCACCACTTCCGATAGTTGCAGCATCTCTCCATGCTGATGCTAGCAAATCCACTCCACAATCCACACCTTCCTCTGTCGTTGATGTCAGCCATAAATCTTGGAAATGGCTGAACTCGGCTAGAACAGTTTTGGCCATTCATTTATGGGGTACTGTTGTCTCTTTACTCCCATATTTTCTATATCACATACCTGATTCCACCCCAACAACAAACTTTACAGTGTGGGGTATATTATCAGCATTTAGCCTCCTAATTTTGTACTTCATATTGGGTTCTCCAATTTTCGAAGCTGCTCCACAACAACCTGATAAAGGCGAATGGGCTAGCTTAAAGTCTGTAACAATATCGACCGCATTCATTGGTTTATCTCTCATGTCAGTCATTAACTTTGCTACAGCTGAAATTGGAGCTTTATTCATTGTCCCGATTTGTCTGATGGCTCGTCCGTTGAAGCTTGATATTCGAGCTATGAGTTTGAGAGCCTTACTGAGAGCTACTTGTAATCTTGCTTTAGGTCTCATTGTGTTTCCTCCCGTAGCGTATTTTTTAGTGAAAGGTGCATTTGAAGATTTTCATGGTACTAATGGTGGTGACTATTGGAACTGGGTGGAATCCCTTTGGACATGGAACAGTGCTACTTACCTCTATGTAGGTATTGTTCACCTACCATGCTGGGCACTTTGTATTCATATTTTACTTCATCCTTGTTGATATGTAATTTTAGTTAGTTGAGCAAATTCTATATCTTGGCCACTGATCTTGTTTTGGATGAGTAATATGTGAATGATCATTGAGCCTCTATTCTGGTGTGGCTTGAAATCTGATATGAAGATATGAGGATATCTGGGGTGAGCTGAATTTGAAATTGATCCTTCTACATTCATGAGACCACATCGATCATATGGGCAATGGATCATGTTGCTCCTGTTGTCCATATTATCAAATACGATCTCATGATGTAGAAGAATCTAAAGCCTATAGGTTTTCTCCATGCCACTATATAATTTTGTTGGCATAGATCTTGACCGTTAAATGTATATCAAATGGTTTGTGTTTTAAAGAAATTTTGGTGATTTTTTAATGAGTCAAATGGTTTTAGTCCAATAGTCAAAATCTCTTGACCATGTGCTTTTCCTAACTGTTAGGGAATTTAAGTCAAACTGAATATATAGGAGTACAGTACTGTAAGATATAAGATGACCATTAATGATAAAAATCAATTTAAAGCAATAAACTGAAATACTAATTTCTCAGACAATACCTCAGTCACAATAGTGAGGTGACTAGCTTGTTGAAAACAAAAGTAACAAAATACTACTTTTTCCCCATGTGTAGTGTAATGTGTTGGTGGTACTTCATAAAATATATTACCAATTGATTTTTTTATAATAATGTTTTTTTTAAATACAAATATAATGCTATTATCAAGCAAAATAAAAAGTGAGTTGGTAAAAATACTTCAATCGGCCTTAATATTTGGTCATTTTAGGTTTAGACATACATATCAAGAAATTATAAATTAATGCATATTTTTTGTGTTTATAAGAGTATAAATGGTAAAACATCATTTGCATTTTAATTTTTTTTTAAAGGACTAAAATTTTGAAACAAAAATGAAAAATAAAATAGTCAAAGATAAATGACGGAAGTAGCAAGTAACAAGTTAGCACCAAATAATGTGAACTATAAATGCTTCCATGCATGCATTTGATCAAAGCTCCCTTGATGAATTGCTTATAATTATTGTTATTAGTAGTAGGTTACAAACAACCTCAATTAGGTACTCTTCCCCAATCCAACACCAAACTCTAATGAATTCAATATGCCCACCATACACAAAAAAACCATAGTTAGTTGCCAAGATCCTCATCCTTCTATAAGAATAAATTATAAAAAAACAAAGACTTCAATATATTGCAAAAGACACAATAGGATTGCTGAATTGGCCTAAAAAACAAAATGCTAGATATTCAAATGATTTTAGTTTATATACACCTCTAAAGTTGTTCATATATGTGGTATTAATATGTCGATAGTGGAAAAAAATTTACACAAACAATATATGAAAATTAATCTCAATAAAAAATGAAAATAATATATACTCATATATTTCTTTATGAGATTTTTCTAATCTAATTCATTGTGAAAAAATATAAATTCTTTTCCAATACATTCTATCTTTATTTCTCCACCAATTTCAAATAAGTTGCGTTAAATAGATGAACTTTTATCATTTATTATAGTAACTAAAAACCATTAATTAATACATCGACTTTCTTCGATCAATTTTCTCTGATATTTTGAAGCGGTAAAAATATATACAATAAATCTATTAATCTAAAGTACAACAACAAAAATTCCTGCGAATAATTCATTTTATTGAAAAATAACAAAATATTTCATCTAAAATTGTCTTACAAACCCCATCTCAAAATTCACAAATGCATATCCTAATCATAATCATAATAATTAGGAAAAATAAAAAATCTAATACTAGTGTTTTACTACTAATAACTCACCTGTTTCACACGCAAAGCAACAATAAAAAAACAGCAACTTTAAGACATCTCAACTGAGACACAAAAAGGAAGAGACACATTCATCGATCAATCTTCACATACACAAAACAAAAACACAAACCTTTTTTTCCACTCTTAACACTCACTCTACCACTTTTAACACTTTTCTCATATTCTTGTTTCATTTTCAAGTTTCATTTCCAAAACAACACACTTTCACTTTTTGTAACAATTCACAAGACTCTAGAAACTTTTTGTTCTTAGCTTCACATGAAACATGCTTTCTTTTATCTTTGTATTGCTTTGTGGATAGCATTTGATAAAGTTTAATTCTTGCTAAATTCTTAGTTGGGTTGGTGGGTTTGTGTGTTTTTGAACTGTGGTTGCTATGGATCTGGTTGGATCTTTAACTTGTGAGTGCTACAAAGTTGAAATGAGTGTTAAAGTTTGGTTTTTTATAGAGTGATTTAGCTTTTGAATCAAGTTGAAATGGTGGGTCAGTTTTAGTTTCAAAAGGGTTGGTGTAGAATATGAAGAAGAAGGTTGTTCAGCAGAAATGGAAGAAGAAGGTTTTTGCATTGATTTTGGTGGTGGTGCTTTGTTTTGGAAGTCTGTTGTTTATGCAGATGCATTATACTCATGTTTTGGGGATTGTTTCGTTGCAACATCAGTTTGTTTCTCAGTCTCAAGTTCAGAAGCCTAAGATTGCTTTTCTCTTCATTGCAAGGAATAGGCTTCCTTTGGAAATGGTTTGGGATGCATTCTTTAGGGTACATTTTTTTCTTCTTTCGATTATTATTGATTTATCTTTATGTCATTTATATTTTCGATCGATTTTATTTGTTTTTGTGTGCGAACTTGGTGATTATTTGTTCTTGTGTGTGTGTGTGTGTGTGAGTAAAATGCATCATTGCATAATTTGTGGTTAGTTTCAACTTTAATGATTAATCAAAGCCTATGTATTTCATTTTTCCAATTCACAACCTTTGATACTTTGAGCTACCATTGGATAGTTATTGAGAACTTCACTGTTTCGGTAATGCGTTGATGTTTCTTTTTTATAGGCTTATGTTAATGGTTCATTTGTTAGGGGGAAATGAAATTCTTTAGCAGCATGAGTTGAACCTACACCTTCGAGGGCGTGTTGAAGTTACTTGAATGCATATTTGAGAATAGTGGATGTTTTAAATCATGATGATGTGCATTTAACAATCATTGATTAGTATAGTGTAGGGGTAATTGTTTATGGTAATATAATATAATATAATCTGATCCGTTTAGTCTTTTGCGGTGTTGTATTGTATCCCTTGGTGTTCGATATGCTTCACATTGATAATCATAATACTACTTTTTACTTTTTGAAGAACTTAGATGTGTTTATAGAGTTCTATCAGAAGTAAATTTTGATTTCTTTTAATACATTGCTAAGTCCTTTGGTTTGGGGATGATTCATGAACAACAAAGATGCTCAACCGAGTAATTAAGTGACTTGGTACTTCCCTCTTGACAGGGGAGGGTTCCTAATGTACTTGAATAGTTATCAACCTCATCTTTGAAATATTATTGATTTTGGCAAGAGCGATTTTACCTCGTCTGCCACAACAATTTTAATGCAAGCTTCCATAACTTATGGACCTTATGAGAAACTCATGCTTATGTGTAAGTGTTCATAATAGATGTGTAGTTATTGATTCTCAATAATGCTTACAGAAACATTTATACTGTATTTTCAGGGAGGCGACAACAATTTCTCGATTTTCGTTCACCCGAGGCCAGGGTTTCTGTTGAACGAAGCGACAACTAGATCATCTTACTTTTTGAACCGTCAAGTTAATAATAGCATTCAGGTTTTTTTTCTCTCCCTTTTACAAAATAGAATTTATTTTTTGTTAATGTTGGAATCAATAAGTTGTTATATTTGACATAGACCTGTTTGGAATAACTTGTTTGGTTATTAAAATATCTAATGATGATTGATAAAGATCTCCTTGTCACAAACTTTCATGTCTTCAACAAAAATCCAAAAATTAACTTTTGAATAGTTTTACTCAATTTTACCATGTTTAAAATGTTGGAAAAAAAATTGTTTCAATTTTCTAAACTGTAATATGAGCTTGTTATGTTTATCAGCTTGATGATATTTAGTCCATACAATCATTTTGCAGATAGATTGGGGAGAAGCAAGCATGATAGAGGCCGAACGCATTTTACTTAGACATGCGCTTGGTGATCCTTTAAATGACCGCTTTGTTTTCCTCTCAGATAGGTGAGGGTATAATTTTGTTAACAACCATATACTTTAATCGTTATACTATAAGTACTCTCCACTAGGACTGTTTGTGGTTCGGTTCAGGAAGGAAAATTGAACCGAATTTTTAAGACAGTTCGGTAAAACTTAACCGAACTGTTAATAGTTTGTCCCAAACCAAACCAAACAACTGGTACTTGAGCTTTCTTAATTATTGACATGACATTTCTCTATTTTTGAGCCTTTCACCTAACTTTATTTCAGTTGATTAATTTATTTTCAGCTGTATACCTTTATACAACTTCAGCTATACATATGACTACATCATGTCAACACCAACTAGTTTCGTTGATAGGTGAGTTAGTATACATACTTGTCTTATAATTTTTAGCACATTATTATCACCTTTTTCAAAACAAAACAAAAAAATACGGTCTTATAATTTTTATTTATTTGCAACAATATAATAGTTATGAATTTGTCTTTAAAATATAAACAGCTTTGCTGACTCAAAAGACGGTCGTTACAATCCAAAAATGAATCCAGTAATTCCAGTCTATAACTGGAGAAAAGGATCTCAGGTAAAAATCCAATGCAATGCATAGTTTACTAATTAAGTTCATTCTGAATCATAAAAATACATCGCATTCATTGTCAAAGAGTATGGTAGTATCTTATATCTATCTATTTATGAATTCTTCTGCAGTGGGCTGTTCTGACCAGGAAGCATGCCAAGGTTGTAGTGGAGGATGAAACTGTATTTCCAATGTTTCAAAAATATTGCAAGGTAATTAGCGACATGGTTCATAGATGAACCGTCTTTTATGTACTACTGCGGTCTACGTAAGTGGTTGGTGCGTAGGGTTTGAGTGTGTTGTAAACTCAAGGGTACCAAGTTTGGTTCCTACTGATAGAAAAAATGTTTTTTTATGAGTGATGTCACGCGGATCATATAAACATTTCGTAAATTCCTATCGCAAATTTTCATCAAAAACATTGGAAGTTTGTCAAAAAAAGTTGTGCATATTTCTTAGGGTTTCCACAAATACTAGTCATTAATTGTAATTATTCTTTTTATCTCTAAATGCAGAAAAAGCCGCTACCAGAATTTTGGAGGGACCAATTCATTGTAAGTGCTCTATGTAGTTGTATGTACAAACAAAGTTATTTAAAGATGTCTTCATTTTACAACAATAGCTTCAATTAGTCACTTTTTTTTTAATAAAATCATAACTTCTGATAAAGAAATGTATGAAGTGGTTCAATATTTGATTTTGAATTGGTACATAACGTCAAGTTTAATTAGGTGCTTATGAATTATATGACGTAACCATTTATAAAAACATTTTGTTTCTTTGCGCAGCCTGCTGACACGTCTAAGGTGCATAACTGTATACCAGATGAACACTATGTTCAAACATTGCTGGCCGTAAGAATCTTTTCTTTTTCTTTCTACGAACACTCTTGCATTTCTTACTAGTTGAATAAAGCATGAAGCATCTTTTGAAAATTAGACGGTTAAATAAATTGAAGCAAGTTTATCGCATCTATTTTAAACTTTGCAATGTAGTAATTTGTTTAATTTTTTAAAAATATTTTATTATTTTAACACAATTGCCTTGTTAGTTTTAATGCAATAGATTTTAATATTTGTTTTTCTTCCCAAATCTAGCAAAAAGACCTTGAAAAAGAACTCACACGAAGATCAGTGACACATACTGCATGGGATATTTCCAACTCAAGAGATCGCGAGCGCCGTGGATGGCATCCAGTGACTTACAAGTACTCAGATGCTACTCCGATGCTTATAAAATTTATAAAGGTTTGACCTGTACTACATGCCACTTGCAAAAATCGCGTTCTTGAATGAATTTTACTTATTGTTGAACCATACTAGGGACAGATCTTGTACAGACGTCGTAGACTCTTCAATACGATTGTCGGTTTCTAACAAACGTAGTATAATATAAAGTTCATGTACTCTACTTTCATGAAAGAAAATATGTAAAAGTTTGATGATTCGTTTGCAGGAAATAGATAATATTTATTACGAAACTGAATACCGAAGAGAATGGTGTACAAGCAAGGGTAAACCGTCAACTTGCTTCCTTTTTGCAAGAAAATTTACTCGGACTGCTGCTTTGAGGCTTCTTAACATGGTAAGTTCATATATCATAGGGTTTTCTTGAAGATTGATAATGAGCTTCCAAATACTTTTAGAGGAAACTGAATAATTTTGGAGTTTCTTTTATTTGATCTTATCTACTAATATAAACACTCGCGAGACTGTTTGAGAGAGAAACTTCAACTTATAAAAACAAATTACACCTTATATGAGAAACAATCTATAACATGTTAATAATCTATTTTCAGCTTATTTCCATAACCTCACTAGGATAGCTTATGAAAACAATTTATAGCTTATATGAAAACATTTTGACTTTATATTATCCTTTGTTATATAAATAGTTTACACGTAAGCACTTACATGATAACATACATGCTATAAGTGCTTAATTAAGTTATTTATCCAAACAAGGCCTTAGTCTGGACTGTTAATTATTTTCTGGTTTTCTTCTGTTGGACAGTCTATTGTGGGAGATTTCAGTTAAGAGAACAAAATGCTTATTGGAGTTGCTGATAGAAGCAGAACATGTACTTAGGAAATAAATAAGAGGGAGAAAAGAAAGAGAATAAAGCAAAAGCAATTGAAGATTATTATTGATTACCACACTGATATGTAAATTGTAATGTATTGTATATTTAGAACAGTTAAAAAAGAGTGCTTGTGATGTATATGTTCTATTTTTTATTTTCTGAATAATTTTGGCAACTTGTGAACAATCATGCAAGATAGTCCCTCATAATTCATAATATGAAAATAGATACTTGATTGGATGGAGATATACCAGATGAATTATTTGGGGTATGTTTGGTTCAAATGAGGCGAGGGAATTTGTTAAAAACCACTCGTGTGGATTTATTCAATAGAACGGGAAAATACACAATTATTTCTTTTGTATTTATTCATCTCAATGCGAGAAAAACAATATTCATCTCAATGCGAGAAAAATCATATAAACACTTGCTTCCACACATGCCAGTAGATCCCATAGTGACAATTTCCAATCATCAACACTTGCTTCCAATACATCATTGTTCTTATCCTTCAACACATTCAAATAGCCGAATTTAAAAATAGTAACATGTTTTCATAAAAATAACTCAGAATTTGTTTGGTAATATATTAAGGGATTGTTTATAAGTTAAGATATAACAGATAAGATAAATAACTCAAACTTTACGCCAAAAACAAATGTGTTGTGCATATCCATATATATTGGAACTACTGTCGACTGGGTTCAACATTATGTTACAACAAAATTTGCCTCATGAACGGTCATTTATGAAGCCAAAGAATATTTGACTGGCTGGTAGATGAATTTACAAAAAAATATTCAAATTGCAATAATAATGGTAGCGCTCCTCAGCTTGTCTTTACTGAATTCTGCAGCCTTGTTCCTCTGCTCGAAGAAATATCAAGCCTCGTCTAATTCTCTAAAAGAAATCAAAGAAGTCTTATCATTTTTATTTATATTTTTATAAATTAAATCTTTAGTCTTAAATATAAGTTGTATTAATGCAAAATGTAGCTATGGTACATCTTAAATATATTTTAAATCTAGAAAAATATGCTATCAAAAAAAAAATCTAGAAAAAAATCCCAACAGTTCAACATTTTTCCTATAAAAGCTGTATTAATATTTAGCCGGTGTGTATTATTTTAGTCCCTAGTATGTATGAATGCAATTTTTAATGCGACTGAAATTCAACTTATCTAAAAATGAATCAATACCTCTGTAGTATCTCTAATGCGTAGGAGATCCAACCTTTCTGAAGGCCTCCTATTGGAGAGGGTAGCCAGCTGAAATTAAGATTACATTAGTACATTGCAAAAAATACAGAAAATGCTGTTGTTTTAACGGAACAAAGTAAAAACTTTAAGTCACAAATGTAATAATAATCACCCAAAAACTAAAGCGCTCGGGGTCTCTTAATGACGGGATCATTCCTTCAACATTCACAAGTTTCTCTAATCTTCTTTGATCTGTAAATGATATATTTCTATGGTTTAGTACTGCAACAATATTTTCATTTGTGAAGGTGAAAAGAAGAAAGGTAAGATTTTTCCCATTCAGTAAAATGGGATCGACATGTACAAACAAATCTAGGTGAACAGTGCTTTAATGTTTACCTTGTCTTGCTGCTTCTTTAGCTCTTCCTATCCATGATCGGGCGTTTTCTGCTGCATTATGTGTCAACTCCTGCAACTATAATAATGTATAAATAAGGCATTCCTTGTACGTTAGAAAGATCAAATTTTTTTACAATAAGTTAATAATATATTCAACATAAAGGGTTGGCCGACTTGTAGGTAAACCTTAGCAGTAAAAAAATAAAGCATTGAAGATTTTCAATTTTAGGAACATTTAAACATCTAAGGTCCCATTTACTTTGTGAAAACAGTGTATGTTTTTATTTTTTAAAATGTGTTAATTTTATCTGAAAATGCAAAAGAATTATTTTTCTCTATGCTAAAAAATGCATCATTGGAAAAAATAATCAATGTATCTAGTAACTTGAAATGGAGCTTATATTTAGGGGTAGTATTCTTTACTACATGCAGCCTACACAGCTTTGAGCGTTATATGTCTAAGGTCATAGACATTAGAATGCTATTCAAGCACAGCTTACAACAAAATGAATGCCAGAATTTAAGTGAACTTACATCTTCTCTTTCTTTTGACCCTTCTGGCGGCGTAATATCCTGTATCCATTCAACTTCTGCAACACGATACCTGCACAAAGCATTAAGATATAATGGATTAATGGCATTCCACACACAATAAAACAGAAGGAGATTTTATTGACCATACACCCAGAGACAACTCACCCATCTTGATCCCAAGAACGAAGGTTGCGAAATCTCCTACGACCTTCAATCTGCACATAATTATAATTACAATTGTCTTTGAAGGAATAATCAAATCAATATTTGTTGCTAGTTGAAGTATTAAAAAATAGTAAAGAAAAGAGAGTCTATTTCGATTGAAAATTCTCTGGAGCTTTAAAAGTAAAATGAGAAAAACCATGAACCCTCACTCTTGAACATCTCAACAAGTGGATTCATCAAAATATAACTACATTAACCAATGTGACTGAATTTTTCCAAACCATATGAGAACAGTGCACATAATCAGCAAGACGACAAAATGCAGATTCTTAGCTTTATGATGAAGATTTGTACAGTTTATGTGAGACTTTTTTTGGTAAATTTTATATACTGGTCATATTACCAAGGTTGTGAAAATCGCATTTCAACTACCAAATAAACGAGGGGGAAAACGTGTCCACTTCTCAAAAGTGGAAAACAAGACCAAAAATTACTCTCAAACCTCATCTACACTAATTATCAAAAATAGAGCAAAGAAATCCACATAAACAAAGAAATCAGTTAAAGTCTTTACCTCTATATAAAAACGACCATCTGGAAGTGGCTCACACCTACACCATGGAATAAAAGTTTTTTTTTAAAGAAAATGACATATATGAGAATATATTTCATGTGGGGAAAGGGAAATAAATATTTTAGACTATTTTTTTTTTCAGGTGATATAAAAGCCAAGCACCTACTCTGTGATTTCCACTTCACAGCCAAACTCTGCTAATGAACCTGTTGAAGAATCTATTATAACCTAGAAGCACACACAGTAAAAGACAGGTATGGTCAATGCAATTATATAACTTAAGCAAGAAAGGGGAAAGAAAAGGATATGAAAAATAATTTACCATTCCCATCCGACGGTTGCCTTCCATTATTCTTCTTACCTGTTTTTTTTCCCATAAGAAAAAAGATTAAATAAGAGATAATGGAAAAGTAATCACCAACTTTCGCATTTAATATAATATAGTATGTTAAATTAAAAAAGTCCAGTGAGCAAAAGAACCATTGACCAACTCACCATAAGTCTATAACGAGGTTCAAATATATTTAGTGGAAACCTTTGACATGGTAAGACAACATCCATGACAAAAAGAGGGAGCATATCTACACCAATGTTAACTAAACTGTCATGCTCTTGCTTCCTTTCAGCATATTCCTCTGGAAAGTTCTTTTGTATGATGCTCTTCAACGTCACACTAGCAGCAGTTAATAGGAACATAAATTGGGATAAACGAAATAACAAATCAAATCTAATAGAACTTTTTATGTGATCACAGCGTCTCACTATGAGATTAAACTGAGTTGAGGTAGACAAGTGACATATGCCCTTTTTTTTTTTTTTTAATAAGCGACATATGCCCATATGATATGCCCACTTTAGGTATTAAAGGACTTTCATCAATCAATAAAAGGATATTGAAAACATGAATTTCTTTTAGCAATTTTAGCCACGACAATGTCACAATAACATAACTTGTCGCTGCTGTGCGCTTAGGAGACAATCTTTCAACCTATTATATAGTTCACATTAATGAATAACCATCTCACTATAAACTATAACAAGAAAAACAAATAAATTAATTCAGAGTTTTGATGTGGTTGTTTATCAATATTACATTGTGATGTCGGATAGAACACTCACCTAATTGAACATGATCTGGGGTTAATGAGCAAAACTGTCCTGCACAATGGGCATCTGTTTCCTAACAAATGAGAACAATAATCAAACCTAACGTAGAACATATGTTTTCCTATGGAAAATATAATCAACTATGAATCCCAGATAATTGATACTATACGGATACAGAGATATGGGAAAATTTAAAAATTCAAGATACGATACGGTACAGCCAAGATTCTACACACAATATATGAACATGTCCATATTATTTGAAATGCTTTCTTCTCCTAGAGACATTTTCTGTCCAATAAAGAGAAACACAGACAAAGAGTAGAGATGAAACAGAATAAGAGAAGACACGATACATAGCATTCAGGGAGGAGAAGAGAAAAGGCAGAGGAAGTAGAAAGAAGAAGAAAAGAATCAAAGCATGTAGAGAGAAGAGAAGTAACAGAACATGCTGAGAATTAGGAAAGAAGCAGTGAAAAAAGAAAAGAAAACTTGAAGAAGAAAAAACTGGTTTTAGTGGAGTTTTAAGTATCCCATGTGTATCCCTGCCTTCGTATCGGCCAATTTTTTTTATAAAAAATAAAAAATTAATTGCTGGATACTTCCCCGATAAGTATCGGGCCGTATCGGACATGTATCATGTCAGGTACGTGTCAAACGCCAATACTTTGGCATTTTTGGAGTATTGAGGCTTCCAAGATAATCAACAATAACTACCACTAACGACTAACCACGATCCATTGACTGAAAAAGACATGAGCGGCAAAAAGAATGTCCACAGGGGGTTGTGACAGGTTCATACAGTAACTTCAGGCAGAGAGTGCAATCAAAGTCATCATTGCGCTCTGGTTGTCCGTGTCTACTCCTCCCTGTTGAACTAGATGATACTCTTTCCACTTTTTGAAGACATTCCCGAAGGGAATTACTACATGATATCAAATGAAATGAAACAGCACTCAGAAATAGCACAGTAAATAACTATAGCAAAAGCTCTACATTCAGAGTCAGACATTTCACCTATATTTCCAGTAGGGGTAAAATATGAATTATTATAAAATAAAATAAAAATAAGACAAGGCTTGTAAATGTGCAATACCTGAAAGGGTCAACTTGAAGTCCTGAAAGAATAACATCCTGAGCCACATCATATTTCTCTAACTGCCATTTAAATACAAAATCATATCAAGTTACATTCAATATAGACACTATCACCATAATATAAAAGTAGGCTAGAGAAACAAGAGTGAAGATAAAGATGTGCCATGGAAAATGGCCAAAAACATTTTTTAAGCTATCAAGTGTGGAGTTGGATATGGCCTATGTACAGCTATCTAACAACACTGTTTACGCTGCCCCTTTTATTCTCTTGAATCACTATAACATAGGCCATATCCAACTCCACACTTGGCCTTCATTCAATTCCCCATGAAGTAGGCACAGACCCAATGTGGGAGAATTCCCGTCAACTAGTGACATGGGTTAATAACTAATATAACACAGAATTAAAATTTTAGGGAGCTTTCAAAGAAGAAAGCATTTGAATCACCTAGCTAAATGTACATCAAACCCCCACCTAGAAAATAAAATACATTTTCTTAAAGAAAAATATCAGGGGCTACCCATTAAACTACAACAGAGATCAACTGAGAAAGAAAGATGACTTTCTTACTAGAAGAAGAGCATTGGCCTTCAAAAGGTATGGTTTTACTGAATTACTTTGAAGTTCCACAAGCTTTGCAGCATCCTTCAAACCCAGCTGAAATGGTTGTCATGAATCAACTTAGTATGTGCAAATCAATATAGAAATATGATAGTATTTCAGCATGAAAAAATTATCCAATAGAACATACTTCGGCAAGTGTTGTGGGATCAAGCCCACTCAATGGCCTATGTTCTGAGGATGATGATGATCTATGCATTAAATATTGGCTAATCCTGATTGGAAAAATATTATCATTGGCATGAGAACAAGAAACTTAACAGATCTGAAGCAAAACTATTTGGAACAAGATTAAAAAAACAGTTTGTAATAAATAATGTAAAAGAAAAATATTGAATATGACTAACCTAATATAAGCTGCACTTCTATTGCCAAGAATGATTGGATCACTAGATTTGATGTTATTGGCTCTTGAGTAAAAGTTGATTGCCTGAATAAATAATCACAAAGATCAATATTGAAAAGACAAAGTATAAGCATCAAATGTCCTTGTATATGAAAAATAATTCCTTGATATCTCTATTTAAAATTCTGCAAGTAAGCTAGTAAAGCATGAGAACTCCATCCCTCATCGAAAATTGGGAAGTGTTTTTCGAGAATGAAGCATGTATTAAGTCATAAGGCATTGCAACATTCCAAAACAAGTGAACAGATTGAAGTATAACATATTGCTTAAACAAATAAAAACATAATGTTTCAGAAGAAAAGCATGCATTGGATTGAAGCAGCAACTCAATCGTTTGTCAAGATAATGGACTATATATATGTATTGCTTATGGCCAACACCAATTCATTTAGCTTCCATCAAACACATTCTATATAATACTGGATTGCAACAGCATGATTTACTTAGTAAACTTTGTAATTACAAAAATGACAGACATAACAGGGCAATACAAATAACCTAATAATAAAGACATCTATTTTGAATAGAATGATTCAACAAAGGCATGGATGAAGGAATAAGTAATAAAATTCCACTACACTTGGCTGAATCCCCAGAACAATACTGATGTCAAACAAGATAACTTTAATAAGTCGATGAATCTTAATCTTACAATAAAAACTAGTAGAATGAAAAGAATAATTCTACATCTTCATAATTTGTTCATTTGTGTTTCCATAACACTAAATGCATGTATTTTTTTCATTATGAAGTATTGGGAGGATACATGACTACTCAGGATTAATAGTTTAATACTTACACTTTAACCAGACTGTTAGGAACCAGAAATAGCAATTCGCACAAAAGAATTGTAATAGAACGATTATTCAATGAAAATGAGGGATTTACAGTAGAGAATCCTCTAACTGCCACAGGGCCAAGCCCCTGCAGAGAATGGTAGCTCTCCATTCTAACAACCGAGATATTTTCTTTGATACCACTCACTCTCTCTCACGTTCCTATATGCTCCATCACTCCCTGCCACATCAGCATTCCCAAACTGCTCTCAGGGCATATAATAATAATAGCCTAATTTACTATTTGGGTCCAAATTCTCTTTTAGGGTCCTATCACAGACAAACTATAAGTACTAGATTGATAGTAATGAATATGTATCATTACTCTAATGCAAAACCTAATATAATACATTTTATGTAGAGAAAAAAGAATAAAAATATTGCAAGCAATAATCATATATAAATGGACTGCCCATAGAAGAACAATTAACAGAATAGCCAAAACGCAAGCACACTATTTTCTTTACCTCTTCCATTCTGTTCTCTCGAAAGGCCAAATTTCCTTTTTGTACAAGCTCGTAAACATAATGAAATGTGTCCCATGCCAATCCTTCTGGTCCATTTTCCTGCAACAGAGCCGAATGTCAGTGTTCCTGTTTCTATTTTAGAATCCCAAACAAAATATTGATTTGTTTTATAACTTTTCAGTTTTCATTATTATGATAAAAATACCATTACGCTTTTATGACATCTAGTCACACAAGGTTTGCAAGTGAAATCAAATTTGATCTTAGTAACTAAACATTGTATGTTTGATTCCACTTTTGAGTGAGCCAAAATTTTATTCTAGAGGTGTATAAGTAATTTTGACATGTTTGGTTACTATCGAGTAGAATTGATTTTGATCTCCATAACTGATTCTAACTTGAAGCCATAAATTGGATTTTTTTTTTATTCTATAATTGATTTATACACTCAAATTTATTGTTCAACTTACTTTTACATGAACGAATTCAAACATATATTACTATACATTCAACTCACTTTAACCAGAATGAATTTTACAGAACTAAGTAACTCATAATCAATTTTTGTCGCCACAAAACCAAACACGCTTATGTTTGGTATCACGATAGGTGTCCCAGAATCATGGTGATCCACCGTGATTTTACAAATTTTACATAAGCTACAACTTGTAGCTTCTGCAAAATCGCGGTGGATCACCGTGATTCTGACATATTCACCGTGATACCAAACATACACTTAGATTTTACAAAAAATCATGTACCATGTTGGACAAAGGAAACCACCAAGCCATTGACAATGACAATAAGAAACCTACATTATTTTTCAAACTAACAGCAGAGCATTCTTATAAAGCCACAGCTCATGATACAGAAAAACAAAACACAAATAAAAAATAAGAAAAATGAAACATTGAATCACATCTAGACTGTCATTGTCTCTCCTTGGATTTCTCACCTAACAATCATCATGAGTCAAAGGTAAAGGTAAGTAACAAGAGGACTTGTCTTGAAACCAAGCACAAAAAAGAGACAGGGATATAAAAAAGGGAAACACAACACAAGAAACAACTTTGAAAGAAAAAGCTGTGCACAGCTGCATAGTAAGAACAAGCACTACGGTTAATTTTAGTTTTTCCAATGACCATAGTATATCCTAAAACGCGTGTGTATGGTTTTCTTATTCTACCTTGGCAAAAATTGATTTTGAAATATACTATTATTAATAAAATCAATTTTTGTTTTTTGTGTAAAACCCTCTAGTTCTCGGGGAAAGGGACTCTAATAATCTGAGTTAATTTTTTATTTTTCACCACCAGTTTAATCTGGTTTTGGGCGAGTTTTGTACTCTGGAGTTCAGTTTTTACTCCTCCTATTAATCGAACACAGATTCGTCCAAAAAGATTTCATTAACCACTTGAACTCAATTACTGATGGATAAATTTAATTCGAAAAACAAATTGCAGAGGCAAAAACTCTAATTCTCTAGAACTAAAGAAATAATACTCTCCAGAACATTGAACATGTCAAAATCAAATATGAAACATAAGCAAAAAAATGAAACACACATCGGAATGAAGGTTTTAGAGAGAAAAAGTCCATAACCGTAATTATGGAGGCAAATGCTTGTAATTGCATAAGAATCATCATCAATTTTAAAAAGCAAATTTTAAGAATATTACTAAGAATTAAGAATCAGAAACAAACGCGGTGTAAGAAAAACAGAATCGAATAGTGAGTGAAGTGAAAAACGAAAGAAAGAAGCGAGTAGTTTTAGCGGCACATTTTGAGAGCAAAAGAAAGAGAGAAGAGAGAACTGACCAGAACGTAGTCGTCGACGTTGAGGAGAGAATCGGAAGGGGTTTGAGTAGCCATTGATTGATTGATTGATTGAGGGTATAATGGGAAACAGAGAAAGAAAGAAAGAAAGAAAGAGAGAGTGTAGTTTTGAAGGTTATGAGAATGAAGAGAAGAAGAAGAAGGTTGGAGTTGGAGTAATTGGAATTAGAGGGGCATCGTGTTCGTCCCAGGGTCCTTCATTTCATACACGGACCATATTCCACTACGTAGAGTAGAGTATTTATGTCTCTTTCTCTCTATGTCTTCGCCCAATCACGCAATTATTCGCAATCAAAATTACTTCTTTTAAGTGACTGTTTGGCCCGATTTTATTTTAGATTTACTTCTCTGATAAAATATAATAAGTAGAGTCAAATACATATGGTATGAAATCTAAGGGGTGTGGTTGATGGGCATGGGGCTCATCCTCCCTTAACTAATGATTGAGGGTTTGATCTTCACCTTGGGCATGGAGCAGCTTTAAATCTTTGGGCCAGTTATCCTACCCTTCGAGACACTGCGTTTGACGGTGGATACCCAGGTCGCGACCAAAAAAAAAACCACATATTTTATGAAGTTCTTATTAAAAAAAAGTGGTTTAATAAAAGATAAAAATTTGTCTCGAAAAAAAAAATAATAATTAAAATACATTATATAACAAAAAGGGAAAATAAGCTAATACCCTGTAAAGTATGCAAATTTTGCAATGCCCCCTGTAAAAATTATTTTTGAGAATTCTCCCCTGTAATGTTTGAATTTTTGCAATACCCCCTGGATTTTTTCAAACATTACATTTTGCGGGAGTTTTTTCTTTGCGGTGGTTTAAAACTCCCACTAAAATTATATTTTGCGGCGGTTCAAAACCCCCACAAAATGTAATGGTTGATAAAGTCTAAGGAGTATTGCAAAAATGCAAATATTACAGGGGTATTCTCAAAAAAATACTTTACAGGGGGTATATACCTATTAACCCTAACAAAAAAGATAAGTACAAATAACAAACTATATCAAAATATTTTAGTTTAAAATACAAAATAAAAAAGATAGGTACTTTTAAATACAAAAAAATTACCAAACAATTTTTACTTTATTTGTAAAGCTTTTTTTATTACTTTTAAACTTGAAATAGTTTTTACTCTTAAAAAAAAATCAGGCCAAACGGGCACAATCTCTATCTATATAAGGCCTAATTAACAAAAAATAATATTAGTATGCTGAGGTTTAAATTAAAATTTACCTTAAAATAATCACAAAAATAATATTTTGTGAAATGTAATTTGTCTATAAATTCTAATTCAACTCATAATTTCGATATTGTTACTTTGAAAATTTTTACCTAACTATAAACTCAGTAGACATTACAATAAATCATACATTATTTTATAGAGAAAGTTAACATATGTGTAAAAGAGATTCTTGATACATCTCATTTATATTTTAATGGTCAGTGGAATCTTTTGTGGGCAATCCAGGTTCCATTCAAAGTTAAAAAAATTATTTGGCGAATTTATCGGCGGTATGTGCCGACTAGGGTCTGACTACAGGATAAAGGAGTGGAATGTCCACGAGAATGTGTGTTGTGCAATGGGGATGAAGAGGATAGTATGCTTGTGTTCTTTAATTGTCCTAGTAGTAAAAATGTATGGAGTATGTCTATGTTTTTTCAGAAAATTTCTATTGCTCTTCAAAGTAATAATGATGTGGCTGCTGTCATTTTTCAAGTGTTAGCAGCAACTTTTGATGGAGAATGTAGCCATTTTTGCTTGTATTTTGTGGAGTATTTAGAAGCAACGCAACAACCAGATTTGGAATAATGTCAAAGATGCTCAAAGCTTTGTGTGCTTTCGTGCTATTAACACGTTGCAAGAATGAAATACCATACATATTGTTACTGCTAGTACAGCGGGGCGGTCAATCAGCATGATGCACGCACTGTTTGGTGCAAACCAGGGGCTGGTAAGTTTAAATGCAACATTGGCGCCTCCTTCCCGTCTAACTCTAATCGAGTAGGTATTGGTATATGTATCTCGATGATTAAGATACTTTTATTTTAGCTAAGATTGAATGGTTTACTCCAAGATGTGAAGTACACATTGGTGAAGTACTTGGACTCTTGTTTGTTCTCAAGTCGGTTCATGAGCTTAATTTAGGACCGGTGAAATTCGAGTTGGATTCAAAGAGAGTAAGTGACAACTTTCTCTACACAACAAAATTTTACTGAGTTTGGTGTTATCTTGGATCACTGTAAAGTTATTTTCTCTACTTACTATAGAAACTCTACTGCCGAGTTTGTGCAGAGACAAACAAATAAGGTTGTCAATCTGCTAGCTAAGGCGGCCACATTGTCAACTACTAGTTTCTGGTTATTGGTCGATGTACCGAATTGTATTGAACACATTTTAGTTAATAAAATGCTATAAACACATTTTTGTCAAAAAAAACATATGTCTTTAGAGCACATATAATATTAATAAGTGATTGAGGTCCTTCATCATTTTTAAAATTAATATCTGAAATTAGAGCTAAATCAGTTCAATTTTTAATCCAAATCAAAATAAATATACTAATTTTTTGTTTAATTTGATATAATTTATTTGATTAATCATAAAAGCAGGTGTGTTTTGTACGTACGTGGGAGTATACATATCCCTTGTGTTCTGTGGTAGGCGTTGGGAAAAGGGATGGGAGAGCTGGGGCCTTTGTGTGTGGCTAGTCAATTTTGCATTGTTATTTTCATTTGTGCTTGCTTTGACTTCATGTGTCTAATCATTTTCAATTTTCATTTGATGTAACTTGTACTCGAGGCTCTTAATTGGTCATTCAAAATTTTATATTTCATTATTTTCTTTTCTTTATTCTAAGATTACTTATCTATTCTAGTCACTATATTACTATATCGTACTAAAATATATATGGCGTTGTGACTATATTATATAAATTAAAAAATGTAATTAATGTTGGATGTATGAAAAGAGAAATTATGAATTACTTTATAAAATTATATTTCATTAATGATATGAGAAAGATAAATTGTATAATTGAAAGAAGAAAAAGAAACAATTAGTTAAGAGTATAATAGAAACAAAAAACATTAAATAATTCATTAGTAATATAAAGTGATATATTTTGGTACAATTTTTTCTTCTCAAAATGACATATATTGTGTTACGAAGGGAATATATATTAGTACTAGTTTCAATAACGATCTATTTAGCCTATAATATAGATCAGATATATCAATTGTCAAATGCATTAAAGAAAATTAAATTTCCTTATAATAATGACTAAAGAAAGTATAATATTTTTTTGGAAAGGATAACATGTCAATGATGTCATATTTTATTAATGATAGTTTTAATATATATTATAATATCAATTAGAATACAAAAACTATCCACCCGATGTGCTTACAATAACATGTACTATAAACTAACTATCTCATTTATTTGTCTTCTAATAAATTTCACATGGACGAAAAAATAACACCATGTACCAAAACATCAGCTAGAGAAAGAAGTTTTCCACTCTCTTTAAAAATTAGGGTTTTTGATTTCTCTTCTTCTCCATTCAACATTTGAATCTTCACATGCATGTGTGGTGAGGTCAATCAATTTCGAGAACCCGTGTAGTTGATCCACGTGTCCACGAGTCAAAGAAACGATTTAAAATTGGATAGATTTAAGACATCAATTCCTCAACTTACTTATCACTCGTGGAAAAAATTTGCTTGGGTGCTTTGATTAAGTTTTTGGCTTAGTACTGCTATGTTGGTTCATATTTTTTTAAAATTTTTATTAATACTCAAATCTTAGTTAGCTTAATTGTTTGTGTTGTTTTTAAAACGCGGATGGGAAATATCCAATACATTGGGTCTCTCTCTCTCTCTCTCTGTATATATATATATATTTGTACCTTCTGATTTATATTATCTAATGCAATGTGTTTTTTTTTTCTGTCAAATAAAAATACATGTATTTGATAAAAATATTGTACTAAATACATTAATTTTTGTTTGACCAATCAAAACTAATGACTTGTATTAAGTTTTTATTAAACACCATTAATTTTGATGAATCTCAATAATATATAAAATTATTTTAAATTTCTATAAAATTTGACATAAATAATCTATATATAATTTAATTATTTTTTGTACATCGAAAAGATAAATACTCCCACCAAAATATTAAATCAAACATTGGATTTTATAAAATTACATGCTTCTTAACAATTTATTACCAGAAGGATACAAATAAAACTGATTTAAGAAAATAAATAAATAAAGAAAAACAAGTGAAAGATAAAGCGCAAGCCGTCTAAGATTCGTTTTGACTTTGGAACGGCTTTGGACAAACAACATGCAACAAATTGAAGTTTAAGTTTACCAAACAGAAGTAAACATTCAATATAGTGTCGCAGTTTACTTTTTTGTACTTCCTCCGTCTCATTTTAAGTGTCGCAGTTGATCAAATCACACACTTTAAGAAAAGTGTGTAAAAGAAAGAGAGAGAATATGAATTTACTAAAATATCCTCTATTTTTATTGACAGTAGACATTGGAACACTAAAAAGTAGATTTTTTAGTGTACTTTTTCTCTTACCTAATGATTGCTTTAAGGGATAAAATAGTAAAAATTAATGTTATAAATAGTATATGACACTTATTTTGGGACAAACAATTTTGGCAACTATGACACTTATTTTGGGACGGAGGGAGTACTTATTTTTGGATCATGATTTAGTGTAATCAATGATGAGCGATTGTATTACATTCTGATATTTTTAAGTCTTTTAATGCAAGATCGAATTCTCTGATTTAAAATTTAATTTTATATTTAAAAATTATTTAAAATTAAAATTTAAAGTCTTAACCTTAGCTTCCAATCAAGAAGATCAGACAATCTATATTCACTAATTACATATAAGCGACAGATCCATTTCCACCTATTTCTCCGTTTGATCATGTCAAGTTCAAAAATATTATCAGTTTAACATTTACTTTTGAATGCAACTTTATAGTTTATTTATTTTATACTAGAAATAAACCCGCGCGTTGCGCGTATTTAATTAATTTATAAATTAAAATATTTATATAAATGAAAATTAATAATTATGATAAATATAATCACATGGTTAAATGAAAAATATTTTTATTTATTCCGTTTAAATTGTGATTGTTAAAAATATTTGATATTTTATTTTTACCAAAATAATGTTGGATATTTTCTATCTTAAAAAAGGAAGAAAATTTTGAAATATGTAAAATATGTAGTATTCGGTTTATTTATATTTTTTTTGTTCTTGAATTAAAGAATATAACATATTCAATTTATTTAAATTCGACTAAAATATGGTTTAATATTTAAAGAATATGTTTTAATATATTTTATAAATATTATTTTTTTACTTCACTTTTTATAAATATATGTTAATAAGTAAATATGCATAATTGTAATTTTGCAGTTGTAGTTGCATCATAGGAATCCCTAAGGTTTAGTAATATAAAAGGAATATCTAAAGTCAAACATAATTATTTGTATTCATTGTAATTAATCTTATATATATTTAGTTTATATTTTTTGACAAATATTTGTTTTATATTTGTTATTATATAAACTTAAATATTTATTGTTGCCAATATATTAGTTTTGACAATGATTTCATATATTTGAATTTAGACTTAATTATTTGGCTCAAATAAAGATATATAGTTTATTATTTTAGAAGAATTTAACATTTAATATGTCATCTTACTTTTTGTTTTAAAAAAAGAGTTAAATATATTTTTTGTCCCTATAAACATATGAACTTTCTACTTTTAGTCCCTCTAAACTTTTTCGCCACTTCTTGGTCCCTATAAAATTATTATGCATGTACTTTTAGTCTCTATTATTAAACCAATTTGTATTTTTTAATGATTTTTCAGTAAACATGTTTAGAACATTGTAAAAAGTTCCTCGGAAAAAAAGAACTTAAAAATTCGATGTATAAATTGAAATTTCGGTTACTTTTATCTTTAACTATTAAAATTTGAAAAAATCATATTTAATTATTTTCATTTTAAAAAATTCTAAATTATTTTTAAGAAACTTTTTATAGTATTCTTAACATGGTTGAAAAAAATAAACTTAAAAATTTATAAGTTTAATGATGAATAAACAATTTTCAAAATTTTGAAAATTAGTAGGGACTAAAATTGCATTCATAATATATTTGTAGGGACCAAAACATGTCACTTTTTTTTATAGGGACTAAAAAATTTCTTTTGTAACTTTATAAGGACCAAAAACATATATATCCCTAAAAAAAATGTCATCTTACTTTTACATCTAACTCACTATTTTATTTTGAATTGAACTTAAACATTATTTCAACACTTTAGAATATTTATTTATTTCAATAAAATAGTTACATAATTATTTAAATCAAATTAATAATTTTGGAATTTTTAGTGGAATTCTTTCAAGAATAACTTTAAAAAATTATTTTACATAAAGGGTTCATATAACATTTTACTTCAAAGACAAATACTTATTTTGAAATTATCTTAATTGAAATTTAAGATTTTCTCTCAAAATTTCAGTTAGTAGATTTATATCATATTTTTTATTTGTCAGAATGTTTTAATTATATCTTATTTTTAATTTTTCATAATTTTTTTAGCTACAAATTAGTTTATCTTCTTTTCATGGTGCTTAATACTTTTATTTTCTTTTTTTTTTCATAATTTTTTTAGCTACAGATTAGTTTATCTTCTTTTCATGGTGCTTAATACTTTTCTTTTCTTTTTTGATTTAATTATTTGTGTCAAACCATCAAAACACTATTGTTGTAACATATATTATAATGATTATTTTAATTTTTTTTAATCTTTTTATGTGCAATCAATATGAATAGATAAAGTCACATTAGAAATAAACATGCCACATAGGCAAAATGGAAGCATATGAGCTTAAGTAGCTTCCCTTTATATATATAAGATTTGTACAATTTAATTAATGTTATGTGCATTATTGTACATTGGCGTACATGCAATGATCAAATTAGGTCTTATATTTAGGGACGAAGGTAGTATGAAATATTATATAATTGTTAAGTCGGACGTTCATAATCAAACTCCGAACTACAATCTTCCACTTTATGTATATAAATTTATTATAACTTATCATATTTTCTTTGTGCACTACAACACGTCACACTCCTATATATAAGTATCATATCACTTGGAAATCGAGACAAATGATAGTTTATATACAACATATCACACTCCTCAAATCAACCGATATGCCTTTTTTACAAAAGACAAAACTGTTACAGGTTAACTCCAAAGCAGACAATATTTCGATAATGTGGATAAATCTTAATTCTATTTAGAACAAATATATATAATGAATGTCATGCAAACACATACTACCTTCATCTCAATATATAAGATCTATTTTGATTAAATGACACTATTTTTTAAGCGTATTTCTTTAGTAATATATAAATATAAATATTAGCATAACATATAAGATATTGTTTGATTCGTTTTAATTAATATTATTAAAACATCAAGTTTTTATTTTGGAAAGGAGGTAGTACCCTATTAAATTATTCCCATGAGGTAAGCTTTTGTCTTTGTGAATAAACATTGACTATAATAATAGTACCATGGTCCATGATTAATTGTAGTAATTTATAACAAAAACGGCACATTGTAGGTGCTCACGGCCATTTGTTCATCGTCCTCGGCATCCGCCGAATTTCAATTTACATCACAAACTTCAAATTAAGGGACTTTTTGCACTAAACTAGTATTACAAATCAATGTCAATTTGGTACTTCAATATGTATATAATTATGGACATATCTTTTGGGTAACACTATAGAGTAGTATTATTCTATTATTATTTTTGCTAAAGGGGTGTTTTTATTCTTCTTCATTTTATTTATTTGACATATGATCTTTTTTTCATTAGAAAAATGCAAATGACCATTTTACTTTTACAAAAAAAAAAAATTAACTTGAATTTTGGGAACTCGCCAAAATTAGAGAACGCTTACAAAAAATATTACTACCAACGAGATTAAAATTTTTAAAATTTCAAATTATTATTTTAAATTTTTTTGGTTAATATAAAATTATGTATGAGATATGAACTGAATATACTTACTATATAATTTATGTTGACTTATTCTTTTTGTTTGTAATTTATATACGTTGACTTTAAAAGTGCAATTTTACTTATTTTATTGCCGAAGGGATCTTTATGCATTTTGCCTCTGCTGCATGGAATCAAGCTATAATAATAAGATCCTAGTTACTTCTATTAGCTTTTATTATTATTATTATTTAGAGAACATGGATTAGCTTTCTGTTCTGTCCAACATTTGGATTGGATTCTGAACAATATTCTTCTCCCGACTTTGTTTGCACTCATATGTCTTTACTCTTTAAGCCAAACTGATTCATAACTAAGTATTGGTTTATATATATATATGGAGCCTGGAGGTATAATTGCAAGGATAACGGGTCATGCACATGAGTTAGATAGTTCTAATGGGTTGGGCCGTGATTCTCAACCCAAAAAAGAACAATATAATGATAATTCCTTTTTGAGTGCTCTTTGATAAAGCGAGGGAGTCTAAGACACTCTAACGCTCAATCCTTATTAATCGTTTGACATGACGCGCTTAACCAGTTGAAGGATCAGCGTCCTCGTCATAGTGTATGAGCATTGATAAATATGTTTAACTTTTGGGTTAGCTACAAATAAGAACTCTAAGGTTTAGTTATAAGCATCGAACTCAATGAATTAGGCTAATTTGATTGTTGGGATGAACACGTGTTTGAGCTCGTGTCCAGTCTAGAACAATATCAAACTTTCAATTTTAGTCTCTTTAGAAACTTTCTTCCAACTTTGATCTTATAATTTATATTTTGTTTTCAATTTTTGTCGTTTTTTTTATATACAAAGTTCATGTAATATGTTTCAACTTTCAAATGAATGTTTTTTTGTTAGCATGTCATTATTAAAACTTTTTTTTTTGGTACAAATTAAAACTTTAAAATATAATCAACTTAATAGTTTTAGTATTTTACTATAGACAACATTTAGGTGCACCTTTTTAGACACTTTTAGTATGATTCTCTTAACATAACAATTTATGATTTTCTCAAATTTTGTTATAACCACAAAAATAAAATTTATGTTAAGATCCATAGGAAAAGTACATAAAGAAATACACCTAATTTTTTTCGTTTTAGTATTTAATTTTTAATTTAACAATTTAATGTTTAACTTGAAGTTTTAAGTAAATTAATAAAGTTAAAGATTAAATAGTTACATTTGTAAACTAATGATATTTTAAGGTTTTATCATTGAAGTGAAATTTTATAAAATAAAATAGAGACTATAATTAAAAATAATTATTTTTAAAGGACTAAAATTTAAAGAAATTCATTAGAAAGTTAAAAAAAAAAAACTAGTAGCAATTTGGTATATTTAACACAAAACAAAAATCATATTTATAGCAAAAACAAACAAACAAAAGTCTATGATTCTAGTTGACTAGATTCTATCTTAAAATCTTGGTCTTTCTTTCTTCTCATTGTTTGAAATGAACCACTTTGATTAATTCCAACGTTTACACTACCAACCCTTGTCCACAAACAACTAATCTTTGTTTCTGTTCAGCAATTTCTACGAAGAACAGTACAATTAACATGTTTTCAAACACCACCAACCATTTCATTGTCAAATTCAAAATGCCATGTTTTTACTTTTCTTCATTTTCCTCTTCTGCAATAAACAACAACAATCCCATTATTATTGAAATTTTTTCACTTTCTAGATAATACTATATATATGTAATTTTATATTGTTTCTGGTTTCCTATATATTCTGCATTTTTTTTTGTGTTTTTTACTCTCCAACCACTTTTCTGACCCTTTTGTTTCTTTTCTTTATTTTGCTGTTATTTCTTCTTAAAGAAATACCCTTTGGATTTTTTTTAGGTGGGAAGTAGGAAAATTTTGGGTTCAACTGTGTTGCTATAAAGTTTGTGTTTTTGTGTTCATTGTTCAGTGATATTTGTGATAAATTAGAATTAGAACAAAAGGGTTCTTAGTTATTGTGTTTGTGATAATTTTGTTTGTTGTTGTAGATTTGAAAGTTAAGTGCTTTTTGTTTAAGTGGGGTAGCTTTTTGAGACTTTAAGGAAATTTACAATCTTAGGGCTTTTTATTTGCTTAATATTTGCAGATTAATTCATTTGTTGAAATGAAGATGAAGAAGCTTCATTTCAGCAAGATCTATTCATTTAAATGTGGTAAAAAAACAAACTTTAAGAGAGAGCATTCACAGATTGGAAGACAAGGGTATTCTAGGGTTGTTTTGTGTAATGAATCAGATAGTTTTGAATCTGATTTGATTAGGAATTATGCTGATAATTCTGTTAGATCGACAAAATATACGGTTGCTACTTTCTTGCCGAAGTCGTTGTTTGAGCAGTTTAGGAGAGTAGCTAATTTCTATTTCCTTGTTGCTGGTATCTTAGCTTTTACAAAACTTGCTCCTTATACTGCTGTTAGTGCTATTCTTCCTTTATGTATTATCGTTGGAGCCACTATGGTGAAAGAAGGTGTTGAAGATTTGCGCCGGAAAAAGCAGGTGCTAGTATATTCTGATTATAACTAGGATTTTATCCTATTGTGAATTTTGTTTTTTTAATATCGGTATTGTGTTGATTTGATTGTAGAACTGACACTTTAGATTGAAAGTGTGTCTGGGGTCCGACACCAAAACAACGCTGATACATGTGGTTTGATTACAATGTTGTTGTTTTGGTGAAAAGCCAATGATTCAGCGTTTTTTGGTGTCGGACACCAGACACACTTTCAATCTAAAGTGTCAGTTCTACAATCAAATCACCGAGCATTTGTTAAAATATAATCTCAGTCCCTAGATTCCTAGATCAATTTCTTAATGTACTTGAAGATTCTTAATTATTTTAAAATATGACAATTTGGTCAAGAACATAAACGTGCAAAGTAGTATCTAATACATATTCTAAATTTTACTACAATATTTCCTACATTATTAGACATTCAATTTTTCCTATGTTATGCCATATTTATATGGATTTATAAAAAAAAAGCCTTAATGTCAGACATTGAATATTTATATTGATTATAAAAAAAAGAAAAGCTAACTGATTAGTTCTGCAGGATATTGAGGTGAACAATAGAAAAGTTATATTTCATAAAGGTGATGGTAATTTTGAATATACGGAGTGGAAGAATCTCGAGGTAGGAAATATAGTGAAGATAATGAAGGATGAATTCTTCCCTGCCGACCTCTTACTGCTTTCATCCAGTTACGAAGATGCAGTCTGCTACGTTGAAACTATGAACTTGGATGGTGAGACAAATTTGAAGCTAAAACAAGGTTTGGAAGTAACTTCTTCGTTAAATGAGGAAGTTAAATTCCATGATTTTAAAGCTGCCGTCAAATGTGAAGATCCAAATGCAAATTTGTACTCATTTGTCGGGAGCATGGAATTTGAAGGGCAAAAATATCCACTTTCTCCTCAGCAGCTTCTTCTCCGAGACTCAAAACTTCGTAATACAGAATACATTTTTGGAGCAGTCATCTTTACCGGCCACGACACAAAGGTTATTCAAAACACCAGAGACCCTCCTTCGAAAAGAAGCAAAATCGAGAAGAAGATGGATAAGATTATCTACTTCTTATTTGGTGTTTTGTTTTTAATTGCTTTCGTTGGATCTATTCTCTTTGGAATCGTAACAAAACGCGACTTGCACAACGGAATTATGAAAAGATGGTATTTGAGACCAGATGATTCCACCATTTTCTTTGATCCTAAAAGAGTCGCCGCGGCTTCTATATATCATTTCTTGACTGCTTTAATGCTATATAACTTCTTCATTCCCATCTCCTTGTATTTCTCGATCGAATTGGTCAAAATCCTTCAAAGCATCTTCATCAATCAAGATATTAATATGTACTATGAAGAACTGGACAAACCAGCTCTTGCCCGTACTTCAAACTTGAATGAAGAACTCGGCCAAATTGACACAATCCTTTCTGATAAAACTGGAACTTTGACTTGCAACTCGATGGAGTTCATCAAATGTTCTGTTGCCGGGGTAGCTTATGGCCGTGTTGTTACAGAGGTTGAACAAGCCATTGGCAGTATAAGTAATAGTTCGCCTATGATTCATGAACATGTTAATAGTTTGGAACCAAATTCAGATGATATCAGAGAAGCTCAAGATCGAAAAGAACCGATCAAAGGTTTTAACTTCATAGATGAAAGGATAATGAACGGAAACTGGGTTAATGAGCCCCGTGCAGATGTTATACAGAGGTTTTTCCGATTATTGGCTGTTTGTCATACTGCCATACCAGAAGTGGATGACGATACTGGAAGAGTCTCGTATGAAGCTGAATCTCCTGATGAAGCATCATTTGTGATTGCTGCAAGAGAAGTTGGTTTCACATTCTACAAAAGGACTCAGAATAGTTTGTCAATGAAAGAGTTGGATCTTGTTTCTGGCAATGAAGTTGAAAGGTTAATTTTTGTTTTTTTGCTTTACCAGTTATAACTATGCATTCAAATTTATCTTATTCATATGAAGTAATATTGAACGGATCAGATATGCTGTAACTAATTTCATTTTGCAGGACATACAAGATTCTCCATGTTTTAGAATTCAATAGTTCAAGGAAGCGAATGTCGGTGATAGTTAAAGATGAAGAAGGGAGAATTTTACTACTCTGCAAAGGCGCTGACAGGTTTGCGACTAACTACCATAGCGGCGTAACTTTTTCAGTATTTTTGAATTTTACCTTTCCATTTAACCTATTAAACTTGCCTTGATTCATAATTTTCATGCAGCGTCATGTTTGAAAGGCTTGCTGAGAATGGGAGAGATTTTGAGGAGAAAACTTTGGAACATGTGGATGAATATGCTGATGCAGGTCTAAGAACCTTGATACTAGCCTATCGTGAACTCGATGAAGAAGAATACAACAAGTTTGATAATAAATTTACGGAAGTGAAAAATACAGTCACCGTAGATCGTGAATCGTTGATTGAAGAACTATCTGATAAGATTGAGAGGAATCTAGTCCTTCTTGGTGCCACTGCTGTAGAAGACAAGCTTCAAGATGGGGTAACCAAAAATAAAGTTTTGCAAATGAAGATTTATCGATTGGATCGGCAAATGAAATTATGGCTAACTGTATTGTTTTGCTAGGTTCCTGATTGTATTGAAAAACTTGCACAAGCTAGAATTAAAATATGGGTTTTGACCGGGGATAAAATGGAGACTGCCATCAACATTGGGTATAATATTTTGCTTTAATTATGCATTTTTCTTTACATTAGCTTTGTCGCAACTCGTGAGAACTACTTTTCAAGATGTTTGATATAAATATATGAATGCAGTTTTTCTTGTCGCTTACTTCGACAAGGAATGAAACAGATTATAATTCATTTGGAGATTCCAGAAATTCAAGCATTGGAGAAGAATGAAGATAAGGTGGCTATTACCGAGGTAAAATAAATTTTAGCATTTAATCTATGTTTTTTATACAATGATTACACGTGTATTTTCAATTAGTGTCGCCAAATAGCAGCTATAGTAGCGCTATAGCGCAGAAGAATGTCAACATACCGTTTTGTTGCGTAATACGCGATTTTGTTCAAAGTGTTGTCAAATGGTGGTTGGCGATTATGGAAGCACTGTAGCATAGAGAAGTTTGAACTAAACCTCCATTTACCACAATCCACAATTGACAACACTGTTTCAGTGAAGATGTTGACAAAATAGTTCTTTAAAGCAATTCTGTATTACGAAGTTAATAGAAGAGTGTTGTTAAGAAATTGAGTAATTACATTTACATGGTGTTGTTCGCTTTTGTTTTAAAAGATGCTAGAAAGACGATGTGTGCTTGTACACTTTGACTTATATGCTGTTGCTTAATTTATCTAGGCTCTAAGTCCGAATTTTTGTTATTCTATTCCTTTCCTTTTGGTTTTTCCGTTTAGAACTTTTATTTGTCTTTGTTGGAAGGAATTGAAGGTATCTTAGTTTCACTAAGTTTCTTTCTTAGTGAAACTTACAGGTAAAATTTGAGTGCTGATGTTTGCGGATTTGTGTTATAGGAATCAAGGAAAAGTGTGTATCATCAGATATCTGAAGGTTCTAAACTGCTTTCTGCATCTAAAGGAACCTCTCAGCAAGCATTTGCTCTGATAATCGATGGAAAATCACTTGTTTATGCTCTAGAGGATAATATAAAAGGCATGTTTTTAGAGCTTGCAACTCGCTGTGCATCTGTTATCTGCTGTCGTTCGTCGCCAAAGCAAAAGGCACTGGTGTGTTTAAGCCCTTTCTTTTTTTTTACCCAATTAAATAACTGAATTTTTATAAATAACCGCATAAAAGTTTGTAACTTTATTTTTTAAATTAATTCATAATTGGTACCTCTCATAAAAGGTTACTAGACTGGTCAAAGAAGGAACTGGAAAAACAACATTAGCTATTGGTGATGGAGCTAATGATGTAGGAATGCTTCAAGAAGCCGATGTAGGTGTTGGAATCAGTGGTGTTGAAGGAATGCAGGTACTTCGGAAAATGAACAAACTACTCTTTTTTTTCTCTATTGATTTTCACTTCCATATCGTATTTTATTATAACTTTTGTTTTGTATCCTCTCTCCTTCATAGGCCGTCATGTCTAGCGATATTGCAATTGCACAGTTCCGGTATTTGGAAAGATTACTTCTTGTACACGGACATTGGTGTTACCGGAGGATGTCTTCAATGGTAAGACCGTTTAAACTTGATCTCAACATTCAATAGATTTGGGCCTTTTAGGATTGACTTATTTGAGTTTATGACAAGTATATAAGGTGTTTTTTGCTTATTTCCAAAAGCTCTCCAGAATAGCTTATGAAAACAACTTATATGTTATATGAAACTAGTTTAGCTTTTGTATAGAAATAGCTTATACATAAACACTTATATGATAAGCGCTTATGCTATAAGAGCTTATATGACTATGAGGTCCCAAAAGATTATCTAATATATTGTTTATTCTTCTGGCAGATATGTTACTTTTTCTACAAGAATATTACATTTGGTTTCACTATATTCTTGTATGAGGTCTATGCATCATTCTCTGGACAGCCCGCATACAATGACTGGTTTTTATCTTTCTATAGTGTCTTGTTTTCTTCACTTCCTGTCATTGCCCTTGGAGTCTTTGACCAGGATGTATCTGCTAGGTACTGCCTAAAGGTAAGCTTATTAATCCCCACCTCATATGTTGATATATGAAGCATCGATACACTGACACCAGGCACGACACTGACACGCCATTGTTAGTAATTTGAGAAAATGCACTTGTTTTAAAATTAGTATGGCACCCCTGGAGAGATGTTTTTCTCTCCACCCTTGAAAATGCACTTGTTTTATTTTCTCTTACTAATGATGAGTGATAATTGATAAATGATTCCGTTTTATTTCTGTATAATGTTGCAGTTTCCTATCTTATACCAAGAAGGTGTACAAAATGTCCTATTTAGTTGGCGCCGTATTCTAAGCTGGATGCTCAACGGATTCATCAGTGGCATAACAATTTTCTTCTTCTGCACAAAAGCGATAGGCCTTCAAGCCTTCGACAAGAATGGAAAAACCGCCGGAAGAGACATGATAGGAGCAACCATGTATACTTGCGTTGTTTGGGTTGTAAACCTACAGATGGCGCTTGCCGTGCAATACTTCACATTGGTACAACATATTGCCATTTGGGGTTCTATTGCTCTTTGGTATTGCTTCTTGTTTGTTTATGGATCATTGCCTTCAAGCTTTTCCACAATTGCTTACAAAGTCTTTGTTGAGACTCTTGCTCCAACTCCTTCCTTTTGGATTCTCACATTACTCGTAGCAATTTCTTCGCTTATACCGTACTTTTCATGCTCCACGATTAAAATGCGGTTGTTTCCTATGCATCATGAAAGGGTACAATGGATGAGGTATAAGAACAAGAAGACTAATGAATCTGAATAGAAAATTATTGCTGCATACAACTACTAACTTTTGTGAATATATGTAATTTTGACATGTTTAAAATGTAAATGATGTATATGTATATATAGCAAGGGTTTGTAGTTGAAAATGGGAGATAGAGCTTACAGAGGTGAATTTTTTTTTGTTTGGATACTAAATGCTTAGAATTTAAAAAATTTAAGAGATTTATTGATATATTTCATTTTTAATTAAATTTATAGAGAATTTTAACTTTGAAGAAACATTGTAAAGTTATATGTATAGCTACCTATAATAATGAGAACGAGAAAACAATGATTGAATAACATATTTGGAGCATTATCCATATAACACTATATCGCACCAAATGCAAAAATCCCATCAATGGTAGTATACCAAAATACCCATCAATTGACCTTGTTTGCACGAAAACTTCTATCAAGCACGCACTTAATATGATTATTACGAGGAGGAATCCGTTGATTCCAAGAGTAATTCTGAAATAAGTTACTCCATTTAATAATAATAATAATAATATTAATAATAATATTATTATTATTATTAATTTTAACAAACAAAACAACCTATATTTGGGCAATAAAAGTATGTTTTAGTATGTTAATTTGTTAAAGCCGTGCGTGCTGCAAATTTTAGAAATAATCTCATTCGTTAATAAATTTAATATGGTTTTATTCACTCATCCTTTTATTTTAGTTTTTAACAAATGTAATTATTAAAAATATTTGATAATGTTGGATATTTACTATCTTAAAAATGGAAGAAATTTTAAAAATACTATCAATCCAACAAGTTGAGTAGTATATCACATTTGTGGTTAAAACTACTATCGACCCTCCTCAACTACGTTTTGAAAGAGACTGAAATCACTTAAATGCCAAAAATCACCACGAAATCTAGACTTCTTGAATCTTCCCTTAGAAATTAGGGGACGAAAAAAAAAAAAAAACACTACGTGCCATGCACGTATATTTTATGCCCCCCCTATCACAATTGATCTTTGACCCTTACTGTCAGTACATACTACTATTATAAATTTAATGCCAACTCAAACTATTTGAGACCTCTTTCCCTCCACGTTCCATAATCACCTTATTGCCAGAACAAATTTGTCTATTCTTTGATCATGCTTCTGTTTAAACCTGATTTGTTTTTTCAAATCCCATCTTTTCAAATTTAGTTCAATAAACCTGATTTGTTTTTTCAAATGAGTCAAATTCTACTTAGAATATATATATTACATTTAAATTAATATTCATTCATCTTTCCACTACATAACAAGTTACAAGTACCCTATCATTCAGGCAATGCATATTAAAAGGATTAACTTCACAATCACATTAAATAAGTTGAAAAACATATATTTGTTTTCTAAGGTTTCTGTCGTGAACATTAACATTTCAATTGTGCTACTGCTGGTAAGAGCATAAATATAACCAGTGGTCACTCATGTTACAAACAAAGTTCTGAATTTAACAGGACATGGAATAATTCCACGCCCGAGAAGAGAAGCAAAAAAATTCACAAATATGTTCAGTATACAGCAGATCAGTAAAAAAAAAATACCAATTACTCAAACATGACAGAAAAATAATGACTCGTATGAAAGAATTTTATCCTATACGACGTTCCCATTTAACTTACCAAGACAACATAACAAAGGAGAAAAAGTTACATGTCCACCATCTCCACATAATATCCGACTTATAATTATTGCCTATAGCGTCACCACTCCATACATGTTACTTTCCTTGTGGTTTTGAATTACATTTTGTAACCCTTGCATCATGCATGTTTCAGTTGTAATCAAATATCAATGTTTTCTCTAATCTCGTGACAGCAATTGAGGCTATATATTGACTGCAATTAACAACCATAATATCAAAAATTGCAATTGCAATTTGAAACCTTACTCTAATTTTTTGATTCCACATTGCTTGTATGTTGCCTTCGTATATCAAACTGGTCTACAAACTCCAAGGGAGTAATCGTTTCATTCCTGATCCGCTTGATTTTAGGGCTTAGCAATCCACGATGCCTAAAACCATAGAGCTTAAGCACTTGATTATCTGCAAAATTGTAAGCCCTCTCCATGCTACTAAGGCATCTTTCAACTGGATAATCTCCATAACTCCCACAAGGTTTACACCCCACGAAATGTGTCACAAAAGGCCACCTCTCATCCCCTAACCCTGGATGATACTTCTCCATCATCTCTTCGTACCGATCAACCAACCCAGCCCAATAACCGTGCAAATAAAAAGAATTCTCAAGAAATACCTTTTCCATCCATTTGTCCTTCTTTGACAATAATAAATATATCAATGCCGACTGATCATCAGCCTCGAACGCAGGCCTTCCTTTAAGATTTGCCGTCAAAATCTTCCCAGCCTCCTCCCTAATTGGGCCTTTCGGTCCCATGGGAGCCCAAGCATCGAGCAAATCCAAGGACCACTGGCAATTGCGAAATAAAAAACTCCCTGTGTTCACTGCAATCCAAGAATTCTGCTCAAACAACAAATCAGGATACCCATGAAGAACCAGATTATAATCATTATATTTACTCATAGGAAGCTCAAACACCATGTCAGTGAAGAATGCGTCACTGTCCATCCACCAAATCCACTCCACCTCGGGGTGTGATAACATAAGCCTCCGAATCATGGGCAATTTGGCCCAGTAACCTGCAAGCTCCATGTCCAAGTGAGCCATGTTGTACACAATTTCAATGCCATGCAATCTGCAGTAGCATATGACAGATAAGAATATAATACACAACTAACACAAGCTTTATTATACTTCAGCCAAAGGATAAATTCAAATCAACTTCAAACTTGTTACAGCAAATAAGTTATCATTTCACTTCAGCCAAAGTTTCTGCAAACTAAGAACTGTATATGAAGAAATTAAATAAGAGCTTCTAAAAGCTAATTTCAACTTAAATGAACAGCTCATAATTAAATATTCATAACTATATTAAAAAGTAGTAGGATTTAATTGCACTAAATAAAAAAGTTAATCAAATACAAAAGAACTCTAAAGACAAAGCTGTGCAAGTGTTTGTAAACTCTATTTTGAATAAGCTAGATTTACAAAATCAATTGAGTTGAAATCAAGTTTCAAAAGAAGAACTTTACGTTATGTTTTAATCTAAAAATGTGAAAAACATAGTGTTAATTTTTCAAACTAACACATAACCTATCAGTATTAGTCAATGAGGCATCTCAATTAGTCTATGATATGATCCAAATCCTAAAAACTAACATAACAACTAATCTAATCTACTAACATTGTCTTTGAAAAATCGAGATTCGTTTGTTTTTTGGTTTTCACCACCAGTATCCAGCTCACTAGACCAACTAATCCAATTCAAGGGTCAATTATGAGTTATGACATCAAGTGGTTCTAGCCCTCTCCCAAGCGCAGTTGCAGGGATCAAACCATGTAATGCAAAATCTACAGCAACCATACATTGAAACAAAAAATTGAATTTCAAGACAAAAACAAACCTGCAATAATCAATCTTATTCTTGATAGATTTCAAAAGATAATGATCACCAATAGGATTATCACACGGTTTAGGAGGAGAACCAGTAAGAAGCAAAATTCTAGGTTTACCCCTAACAATATTAGGGTATTCAGGATTATTATCTAACCAAATTTTCCTCTCATTATCCCAATTACGAATCTTAGGACCAAGCGCATAAGTTTCATTCAAACTAAGAAACGTTTCGGTCTGATTCCGATCGGTAGGATCGGAATCGGATCGGATCTCGGCGAGGATACGGTTAGTTTCCTCGATAACGTTCTGATTAACGGCGTCGTTTTGTGATGTACCTAGGTTAACACCGATAGTGCCACGTAGGACAAGAATTGTAACGAAACCGCAGAGAATAGTGATCTTTATGTTGTTGAATGTTTTCTGGATCTGACGTCCACGTGGCAGATTTCGGTTTCTTGATGATGATGATGTTGTTGTTGGTAATCCTCCTGTGCTGTTTGTTCTCTTTTGTGCTAAGTGGTTGTTTTCTTGTCCCATTTTTTTTATATTATTGTTTGTGTTTGTGTAATAATAATAATGATAATTTGTGTGTTGTGTTTTAGAGATTTGATTTAGGGTTGATCATGATGATGATGTTGGGGGTGAAGAAATGTGAATTGTTGAGAGAAGAAAAGAGAATGGAACCCCCCAAGAGAAGAGAAATGTGAGGGTGATGGAGGTGTATAAAATAAAAATTAAAGAGTGATATGATATGATAGTGGAGGGCAATTACGAACACATGTGGACAACACCGACTTTTTAGTATTCAATTTTTTCTGTGTCTGTGTCTTGTTTGTTTTCTTTGTGTGCCGGCCGGTAAGAACAAAATCAAGATCAAGAGTAACTACATAAACCCATAGATCCAAACCAAAGGTCAAAGTGTCAAACCAAACAAATCTTATATTTATCGATTTCATGTTAAACTAAATCACTTACTTGAGATTATATGCAATAAAAAAAAATACATGATATTATAGTAAAAAAAATCACTTGATATTATCAAATTAACTATTCTTTAGAATTTTTATTTGAATGAGGATTTATTTGTCTTTGAAACAAAAATGAATTATATTAACATAACTGAGGTCCAAAAAAATTTTGGTAAAAAAAAAATGTCCAAAAAAAATTGCTCATTCAACAAAAAATAATGTGTGTTAGAAGGAGCATCAAAAAATAACTTACAGATGTGTCAAAAGGAGCGTTAGTAAATACTTTACAATAAAAATAAGATAATTACTTGATGTTTATGCAAACTAGAGGGTTCGACCATCACATATAACAATTTTTTGTTGGTGGTCCAGAGATTTAAAGTTGCTCCGTACCCAAGACGAGGATCGAACCTCGGCCCTTGGTTAAGGAGGATAAACCTCAACCGTTTAACCACACTCTCTAGGTTCATATATGACAATTTAAATCAATATTAACATAACAAACTTTCAACTACCAAAAAGAATACATTTTAATTTTATCAAACATCTGTTGAATAATACTCTTCTTAAATTTGAATACTAATTTCGTATCATATTACAAATCAAACTTAAATCTTTAATTTTTGACAGATAAAATTCAAACTTATAAAATCAACATTTACTAATTTAGCCTATTCCCTCCCACCTCTACATACTTATAGCCAAAAAATATTTTTTCTTCTTTTCTTACAAAGGATAGTCCTGTAATTAACTCTTAATATAAAGGTCACAAATGTACACTCAATAATAATTCTATGGCACATACGTAAATAACTTCAAAGTTAGTTGGAATCCAACCGAATGTCGTTCTTCTTCCTTTCCTTCGTAAACATTTCAACGACCTCCGTTTGAGTTCATCGCCATCTCTCCTCCGTTCATTCTCCGGCGATCCCTCCGATCAATATCCGGTATCATTTTTCACCACCATATCTCAACAATCTTCACTTTATATGCATGAAATTTTCACTTTACTCATAATTTTCTATGATTCAATTTCTTCAATCTTCAATTATATCATTTTCTAGATTCCTTTTTGTTTGGGATGAAATTGATATGTAAGTAATTGAGATTGAGATTGTTCGTTTTTTTTCTTCTTGTGTTGAATTTGATTTGTTGGAGTTTTGAATTGGAAAGGTGGATGTAGAGAAATCGGAACGATGAGTGAAGTATTCGATGGTTACGAGCGTCAATACTGTGAGCTATCGGCGAATCTTTCGCAGCAATGCACTGCAGCTTCTGCTCTTGATGGAGGTAATGAATTCTCTCTGTGTAGGTTAATCATTTCGCGGTTTTTTTGATTGTAAAAAGATTAGGAGAAAAGAAGAAAATGAATGTAGTTTTGCATTGTAAACCTAATCATGTAAAGAATCGGAAAATATAGTTTCCGAATCGTGAATAGAATCTTATCATGAATCGTAAGATACAAGTAAAAGTAAGTGACATTGCAAAAATTTTAAGCTAGTATATAATATATATCATCTAATAACCTCAAACTAATTCAAGATTCAAGTCATGAATCAAATGACACAAGAAAATTGTTTGGCTTTGCAAAATTGAGAGAAAAAGTGGTTAGTACATTAAAATTAGGTAGTGATTCATTAAAATGAATTGAGATTCATCATAGTGAATTGGAATGTATCATAAATTAATGTATGAGACTTAAGATGAGATTCATGTTCAAAATAGATACACACTAGAGATTTGTATTGATTTGATTTAGTTTTGTATCTAATCAAGATACGACTCACATGTATAGTAATTTTAGTTTTCGCGATGTCATGTGTATCGTAATTTACTAATAACTGTGTTGAATTGTGAATTTAGACATGTCTTGAAGATTTATTTTTATTTACAATTTTTGTCGCATTTTATGTTTTCAAATATTTAGTTAAATGTTTTTATAGAAAGGGTAGTTGTAATTTTGATTTGTTTAGTTCCTAAAGATGTTGTTGTGTCATTGAAGTGTATCCTCAATTGTTCTTAATGAGTGTTGTTTTTCTTTTAATTTTAATGAGTGTTCTTTGCTAAAATCATGTGCCTAAACTTGCTTAATTGAGATCTCAGATTTGGGAAAGCAGGGCAGTGTGATATACTCTTACCTTGTAATGGTTACTCACTACTTTTACCTATAAAGCGAAATGCTATGCTTTGAAGTTGGTGTTTTGCATATTAAAATCGGTGGACAAATATGATCTTATAATTTATTTATCTTGATTAGTTTTTGTTGTCAAGGCTTAAGCAAATTTGTTATGGATGCCAGTTTCTGCTTCTATGCTAAAATTATGAGTGTTCTTAAGCTAATTTGTTTTGGATACCGTTTTGTGTTGTAGAACAGAAGAAGCAGAAACTTTCTGAAATAAAGGGTGGAATAGAGGATGCCGATACGTTGGTACAGTTAAACCTCTCTCCTCCTCATCTTCCTTCTGATGTTTGACTCTAATAATTCCCACTTTAAAACTTTCAGATTCGGAAAATGGACCTTGAGGCTAGGAGCTTGCAGCCAAATATGAAGGCAACTCTTCTTGCCAAATTAAGGGAATATAAAACTGATTTGAACAATTTGAAAAGTGAAGTTAAAAGAATCGCATCAGCTAATGTCAGTGTCACCGCTCGAGATGAGTTGTTGGAGTTAGGAAGGATGGATTCCCTCGCGGTATATCTTTTATACATCCTTCCTCTGTTATTAATAAGTGTCTAAGTTATTCTTTTTTAACATTAATTCTAGATTATTATTACGCATGTAAGAAGATGAAGATACTAGTAATTTCTGAGATCAGGATACTGGTAAAATTTATATCACGACATTGCCAAAGGGCTTTATCTTAGCGGGGGGTTGGGTAGCTCAACAAGTTCAAGGGTTAGGAGTAGGAGGCATTGCGGTGTAGATGTTTTTAACTCAACATTGGATTCTTTTGACATTTGGATTTCACTTGTGTATCTCAATACCATGCTTCTTATGCACAGCAATATTAGTCTCTCTACATCTATTATGCATTCTCATTGCTACTTATGGATGCTAGAACAGGTATCAAATGATCAAAAGGGAAGACTTTTGATGTCTACTGAAAGATTAAATCAATCCACCGATAGGATAACAAACAGCAGAAAAACAATGCTGGAGACAGAGGAGCTCGGTGTTTCTATCCTCCAAGATTTGCATCAACAACGCCAATCTCTACTCCACGCTCATAAATCGGTAAGTTCTACCACTTCCACTTTGTACTGTATCGGCCTTCGTGTCCAAATGATATAGCAATTGATACTCAAGCTCAATTAATATAGGAACTGGACTTCTTAAAATGTTTTCCCTGCGCTGAATCAATCAGATTTCAGGCTTGGCACATCTGACTTTCCCTATTAGCTGATTTTTTTTTTCTTTCTTTTTCTCATCTAGCTCCATGGAGTGGATGATAACATTAGCAAGAGCAAGAAGATTTTGGCAGCCATGTCGAAAAGGATGAGCAGGAACAAATGGATTGTCGGCTCCTTGATGGCAGCTCTGGTTCTTGCAATCATATTGATTTTATATTTTAAGTTGACACATTAGTCTGCTATCTGTTATATAGTTGTATCGCAGATTCAAGTATATGCAGCCCATCAATGTGACAGTCTTTCAAGAGTTATGTTAGCCCATAGTTCTCATTTGTCTCTCTCATGTAAAATTCATTCATACAAGGAAATGGGAATGTTATGTTTCTTATGCTTCATTGTTCAATTAATTTTATGATACTTTGATCTAGCATATGCAAAGAACAGCAAAAATATCACCAGCATGCTGGAAAAAAAAGTTGGCAAATTAAACAAAAGAACAGCAATAATTTGTTCCCAATCAATATTTAGGATTTCACCCTTCCAAAGTGAATTAATCAATCTAGAAGGTTGTAATAACTCAACCATTAACCCCTTTAAAAATACTAACTCAACCATTAATGAAAAAACACCATTGATATTTTAGAGCAGCGAATTTGTTAGGCTTGAGCAAGTCTATTTTTTGGTTTTGTTTTTACTTGAACAAGTCGCTTTAATTAAATCGCACTGATAAGCATATAATTTTATTTTTGGATCAAATAAATTTTTACCTCAAAATCAACCCAAACTAGTTTTTAGTAATTTATTTGGTTGACAATAGTTGTATTTCACCCTGTTAATTATAGCACCAGTTCCATTCAAAAAAAAAAAAATGGTGAATGTTCCATTGTATAAACGAATAAATGAGGGACAAAATGTTGTATTCAATATATTCCGTCCATCATTTATCCATTTATACATATCTATCATAGGCCGGCCAGCATTGAAATTTACTTTAGTGTTCAAACAGTGTCCTTCTATTCCTTTGTTCCTCACTTGTACTTGAACCAACATATGTAAAAGACTCCAATCCATTCAACAAATGATTTTAGATTTGTCCTATTTTGCACCCCCTCTGGACACTATTATAAGTGAATTTGACTTTTTTAGTACATTTGACTACTGATGTATCTGACTTATAATATGAACCAGATACATCAATTGTCAAATGTATCAAAAAAGTCAAATTTGCTTATAATAGTGTCCGGAGGGACTAGGGAGTATAGTTCTAAAATTTTGATTGAAAGTAGAACTTTAGAAAAATAACTCATTCCTCATGACAATTTTAAGGTGTCTTGACAATAAAATATGAAAGCACAGCCTGATTTTATCAGTTCAATAAAGCATAATCATGTTATGAATCTTTCAACTGTATTGGACATAAGCATAGCCGGCAGGAGGTATACAGAGGTATACCTTCCAAAAGATATCATAGTCGGACGTAAAACATTTGAGGATGTGATATTCAAAATACGACCCAACTATAAATCACGATTGTATACACTGGATCTGCATCCCTTCACATAAGAAAGCAAGTGATGACCAATTAATGCTGAGGCATCAAATAGGAATTGATTGACCCTTCATCATTTGTATGACATAGCAATTCGACATATTCAAGCATCCCCGTGAGATGAATCTCAAGCTCATAGGTCATCTTCCTCTTCTTCACCATCTTCATCATATTCAATGGAAGGAGGTTGTCCATTAAGATCCACATTAGCACCATTCAACTTTCTGACAAACTGTCCTCTCACTCGAGGCCGTCTTTCAGCAAGTTGTTTTCGATTGACATACCTAATTTTCTTTTCAAAGCAGCGCTCTTTCCTTTTCTGTCTGAATTTAATCAACGCTGCTTCTCTCCTATTAACTTTACTCAATTTTGTTTCGGATGAACTTGAGCCTCCGAAGGATGGCCATGAATGACCTGAAGGAGTCTGACCGGCTTGTAAGCATACACTTGATGGGTAATACGGGTAGGACATCATGCCAGTGCCATGAGGACCACCTTGTGAAACATGATTGTAGTGGGCAATCATGGATGTAGCAGCATGATTCTTCAGGTCCTGGAGATTCTTTTGATACATTTGTGCTGATGAAGGCATCATAACATGATTAACAACTCCTGGCATATAGTATGGATATGCATGTTGTGCAGCGGCAGCCATGCCAGATATTTCAAGCTCAAAACGAGTCTCATTTCTTGTATGCATCAAACTGTTGTGATGCAAATTTTCTTCGTTGTAAAAGTTTCGCTCTGAAGCTTCCGTAGATGCAGGTGGAGTACAAGATCTCTCAATAGATAAAGAATCAGGTATACTATTGCTACTAGGTAAGTCTTCTTGCGATTGACTTTCACACGTGTCTCCATTTTCGCGTGTTTCAAGGTCACTAATACCTTGTTGAGAACATGCTTCATGCATAACTTCCATCCTCAAATGTGCGGCGGCATTGTTGTCAACATGAACAATCCCTTCAAGGTTTCTCTTTAGCATCGATGCTTTAACATATGTGAAAAAGGCTGATGACTCCCCAACCCCAATCCTTAGTTCACTTTTCTTTGGACCAGATGAAAAGTATGCTAGAAAATTACAGAATCATCAGAGAGAAAACAATAAAATAAAAACAGTATATTCATGCAAGTAAAATAATATGTAGCTTGTTATGATTTAAGCACATGAGGAGAGCCCAACCCAAAAGACTAGCCCAATAGGTGGGAGAGCCTCATGGCTTAAACATATTGAGCACTTTGATATACTCAATGTGGGACTCATAACAGAGCTATAAAGCCGTTTTATAATAAAGCTATTTCAGATTAGAAACTATGGAGCTATAAAATCCAGGTTATCAGAAGTAATTCAGTTACATGAACAATCAACAAATACACACAGACGAAAATTGACTAAAAGAAGGTGAGAGAACAAAATTTAATCATTATTTGCGTCATTTTATCGAACTCAATAGCTAGATGAGTTGGTCTAACAATATTTTTGAATAACTAGTTGGCCGTTATATAGTATAAGTTCAATGGTAATGGAAAAAAAATTATATAAAAGAGACGAATGAGGAAGAGAGGCAGACCTGTTCGCTGACAACTTATTCCATGGACATCCGGCCGACATTCTGATGCATGGTCATCTGGAAGTTCCTCAACAGCAGCAGCAGCATTTGCAATAGTAGACTGCAAAGGTAAATTATATACATGAAATAGCTACATATGATAGCTTCACTAATAGAAAGAACAAATAACTAAGTTTCTAACTAATTCTGCCTATTCTAACTCCTAACACAATATAGCACTCATTTATACATGCGAAAAGCTTGCATCTATTTCTAGTTTCTGCATGATTGGATTACCACTTGATCTGTGCAGGGATGCGGCACCACTTTCCTACACTCATTCACACGTAACTCAGTGGCACTACTTGTAATTTTGACCCTTCTTTTGTAGTTTGTTATGACTTTGTATATCTTCAATTGATGATGATATAACTCTTTTCAAAGTATTACTTCATAAATTCCATGGCCGTGCAGCTTAAAATTTGTTTATGGGTAACTTATTTAGGCCTTGAATCTGAATAGTTACTTATGTTTTTTTAAAAACGGTTATTTTTCATTTATTCAGTAATCAACAAGTTATCGTATCAATAACTTTTGGGGCTTACAATGAAAACTCTATAGCTTACAATTCATTCTCTATAGCATCATCAGACTTGATAATATCTCATTTACATCGAAAAGTAAATATGAAAACATTTAAGTGGAATGGTGGAAGCATGTCAATGCCGAAGTTTGCACTCTGAAAGGCAGAGTAAGTTGCAAAGTGACTCCAACGTTGAATTGAAAAAATTGCTTGTGCATAGATTAATCTATATCAATGTTTATCAGGATTCAGGGTACACATTCTCACATGCGCATAAATTGTTGCATTATTTAAATACTTCTTTTTAACGCTCACCTCTTGCTCTTGATGGACTGATATTCCTGTCTCTGGAATGGTGTTTCTTCTGGCCCTGTCATCGGTGTCATCAGAGAACAAGGTGGTACTATTTGTATTGGCATCACTAGGCTCTGATGCTACCAGATCAAATTCATAATTTAACATGTTCTTCTCTGAAAGTCCAAGCTGCCATCATAAACATATAAACATGTTAACCATCCCTTATGGTGTAAATCCACATAAGTTAGTCTTTGGCATCCATTTCAACTTGCCCAATTTTTACAGTAAGTTGGTGGAAATTAATAATAGGATAAATGAACCACAAAATTGGGAATATCCATAGATATGAAGTTGGACAGTACAAACCATGCGCCTCCTTCTCCACATGTGCGTCCACAAATTTAATAGTTCATTCGTGCGTAAAGGCTTTACTAGATAGTCCGCTGCTCCAAGTCTCAAGCACTTAACAACAACCGACACCTCATCTTGTGCAGACATCACTTATCAAAACAAGTTATTCAAAACATTGATGAGGAGCAGAACATAATTTGCTTAAATTCAATAGTTTTATTGGTTTGTCAGAAAAGTATATAACCAAATCTTACTTATAACAGGAATTCTGCGCAACTCTTTGTCACGTGCTATGTACTTCAACATCTTCATACCCTTTTTCTTCGGAAGGCCAACTTCAGCTAGAATGAGATCTATATGTTCCCCCTCTGCATTCAGTGCATCAATTACCTGTCTTGCTGACTTCACCGAAATAACTGTCAAACATGAAAAATCAACAGTTTTAGAAATAATAACAAATGGCATAATCTGTAAATTACACAAGCCAAGTGTTTCACGTTCACACCCTACGGATGAAAAAATCAATAAAATAACTACTTTTTAACTGATAGAAAAATTGTGTCAAAAAAAAACTGAGAAAAATTTCCCCGTGTATTCGTATTATGATTTGAATAGTAAAATCTTAGACCAGTGTTATCAATGCCAGATTATGGCAGCCAGCCAAAAATCTGCCATATAAACATGGTGTTGTGGCCTTTGCAAAAACGTGGCGGATATAATAGGTGTTGCGATCTATGGCGGATAGCACAAAATCTACCATGCTATAACGCCATGGCGGAAATTTATCAAAGCTGCTTAAATATCAAAACTAAAAACACCCGATGAGAATCTAGAATATCTATATATCTAGTCGTTACATATTCAACAAATGAATCTAGAATATCTATATATCTAGGTCCGCTCCATCCCATTTTATTTCATCAATCCAAACATAGCCTATTTCTAATATTAAAGAATGAAATTTCACCAACTAAAATTATCCTTTCATATAGTGGCCATTGGCCAAAGTTTTAAATGGCTGTCTCGCCACAATCTTCCATATAGCAGATAACCGCATTCAAACGCGAGTGACACAGCCGTAATCATGATCACATTCAGGCCAAATAGACATCAAAAGCCTTGACATCACAACCGAGATATCACAGTCACAAACCTTTTCCTAAAATCCTGATAAACAGAATCATATGACACACACATGACCAAACCAAAAATAGCAAAACATTTTTTTTTATTTTCAGTTTCAAAATATGACAGTTACAAACAACAAAATCCATACATAATCACCAAAATAAGCCAATTGAAAAAGGGGTTAAGTAAAATAAATAAAAGCTCATAGTTCATTGATTCAATCATACATACATACCCTGATAACAGCATCTTAACAAAAGTGTAAAAACCTCTTCTAAGCTATTTGAATCACTATCACAAAGCAAAATCCTCACTTTACTTCTATCAACAAAACCTTCACCAATCTTACAATTATTCCCACCACTTTTTCCTCTATTCAAATCAAATCCTTCACTCTCCATACCCAAAATCAAAAACCTTTCAATCACAAAACACTATAAAAAAAAAAACACTCTTTACCTTCTAAAAAAAAATAAAAAAGCTATTTTTACACAACCCCACTAAGCAAAACCATTGATTATAACTTTGTAAGCTATAAAATTTAAAACCCATGATTCTTCAAGTTGCTGAACTATCTAAATCCGACAAAACCAGAACGACAACGTTGTCAGAACAAATAAACCAACGACTGTGTTTGAACAGCGCATGTTAGCAGATCTTGGAATTTTAAAGTTATAAAAATTGAAATTCGATGATTTCGAAAAGGTGAAGCATTGTTTGTAGTGAGAAAATGGATGAAATTTTTTGGTTTAAACATCTTTTTGGTCCATGTGTACCAAATTTTGATTTTAGTCCTGTACGTGATTTTACTCTAAAACAATCCTTGTATCGACCAAAATTTTTGTTTCTGATCTCTAAAGCAAAAATCTGCAGGAAAATTCTCAAGTTTCCTGCAGATTTTCCTGCGAATTTTCCTGTAGATTTTTGCTTTAGGTACCAGAAACAAAAAATTTGGTTAATACTGAAGTAAAATCACATACATGGACTAAAACTAAAATTTCGCGTAAAATGACGTTTAAGCCAATTTTTTTTATGAGGAAATGGTGGTGACTAACGTGCGCTGTGCGCAGATGGCGTAGGGTAGTGGAAGGAGGGACGTGGAAAAGAGAGGGAAAAAGTGAAATAAAAAAATGGAAGAAAAGTGTGTGGGGTTCACTTCCAAATTTTTTTAATTATATTGAACTAGTTTGTACACCCGTGGCAAGCACTAGAATTATGTAATTTTTTTTATAAATACTTGAAAATATTAAGAAATAGATACAATGCATGTATACTACACTGTAGTCGGTAAATATAGATCGTCCGATCATAATTTTAAGTTTAAATTTTAGTTTATTTTTTATATATAAAATTGAGTTTTAAATTTGGCTATCCGATTGTGCTATGAACGATCTTAATTTGAATGACTGCAATGCAATCACTAATCAGTTATTGCACTCAATTTTGATCCATAATAATATTATGAGTGTGACAGTAAGAATTTAAGTAGATATCTCTGAGCATAACATATATATCGGTTAGCACGTGCGAGGCGAGAAAATTTATAAAGTCTATGCAAAATTTAAATTTTAAACAAAAATCTCAGTTTTGAACACAAGAATATCAATTTTTTCCTAAGCTAACTACTAAAAATCACTATTATGACCTAATTTCAAATAGCTTTTTGATTCTATTAATATCTCAAATTAGTTTAGGTTTTTGACTCTATCAATATCTTAAATATCTCAAATTAGTTATTTTTTAACTTGGTCGGTACACTTGATTCTTTTTTTTTTGTGAAGATTATTCTTGATTCTTTATTATTATTGTAATAAATGCTAAACAATTGAAGAAATAAGACACTTAAAAAAATGTCACAGGTATACAAATAATGGCCCCGTTTGTTACAGATTAAAAAATAAGTGATTCTGCCATTAAATAATTTAGAGATTATTTTTTAGAGATTTTACAAAAAATCAGAAGCTATTTTGTGTTTGTTTACAATTAAAAAAATTACTTTTAATAAAAAAATAATTTTTAACTTGTTTGGATGCAACCATATAAAAGTGATTTTACATCACAAAATTACCATAAAGTACAATTATCCAAATATAATATATCATATAAAATAAATATATGAAAAAATACTCAAATTCTTGTGTTTTATTATGGTCATATAACTTTATATATATAGCTACAAATAAACAAATTTTTAAATCTTATCTTCTAAAAATAACACACTAATCCAATAAATTCTAAATAAGATATTATTGGAATATTAAAATAATATTAAGGATATTTTTGTCCGAAAATTTTTTACGCTTGTTTTCTCTTTCCTCTAAAAAAAATCTATAAAAATAAGTTACTAATATCAGCTTCAGATTTTTAGCAGTTTTTAGATTATTTTCATATTCTGATTATTTTTAAAAGCTATAACAAACAGATGTTATTTTCTAAAAAGTGATTATTTTTTAAAAATAAGTGATTATTTTCTAAAAAAAAGCTATAACACTATTATATTTTTTTTGGTTACATCTACTTTATAATTTCAACCAACACTATTTTTTTTACGTATAAATACAAAAATATTCTTTTACACATGATTAGAAATCTCTCAAACAATGTACCAAAAAAAAAAGAAATCTCTCAAACAAATGTTGATTTCTTTTACAAAGAATGTAGAATATTTTTGCCAATACCATTTTTTTTGCGTATAATAAAATACAAAAATATTTTATTAGACATAATTTTTAACCTAAAATATAAATTAAAAGTCTCTCATAAACAAATGTAGAACTATAATTTACCAAAAAATAATTGTAGAACTATTACAATTTTTTGAGGAAACTATACAAATTGAATTTTAAAAAAAAAGTGTATTACTAAGCTATCATCTTCTACCGCAACCATGTTTGTCTTAATTAACCAATAAGCATCCCATGACTTTTGCAAATATCGAAGTAACAAAATTATAATTAAAAATGATATATTTTTTTAAGCACCACTATAATAAAACTGTCATATTCACTTTTTTGAGTTTGATTCCTTTTTTTATATATGAATATATATTAAGATATTCACTTGTACATATTTTTGTGTCTTGGGCTAGTATATATGAATGAGTTTCTGTAATTCATCAAACATCTACATGGATCAAAATATTCAAACGAGTCACATGAATAATGCACGATTTATAACTTAATCTAATCTAGAAGAGAATTCAATCATATACAAAGTTACACACTTATTCAATTAAAGATAAGAGTTCTGGTGAGGAGAGAGACTTGAAAAAGTTCTGGCTTATTATATATAAAGATAACTAATAACTAATATATTTAGACAATAATATAGTTTAAATATATTGGTTATTCAATATATCAAAAAAAGTGGTTTTTGTTTATAATAAAGGCTATACGAAATATGTATTGATTGTTTTAATAATTAACAATTTTATAGGACGAATGCATCTACATGTCTTTTAATTTTTAGTTTGTATTACATAGGTTTTTAAGTTTTTTTATAATACAATATATAATTCTTTTTAAATTTTAAAACTGTAACACATAAATTTTTTAAAGTTTTAAAACTGTAATACACAGGTTTGTTAAATTTTTTTTGTAATACATATGTCCTTTAAATTTTAAAACTGTAATACATAGATCATTTCAAGTTATATTCATCATCTGAATCTTCAAACCTAACATCACTTAAGAGCATCTTTATCTTTTGATACTTATATCAGGGTTCTTAACACTATTCATATGGGCCCTAGAAACTGATTGATTTTGCGAGACAAGTAAAAGTAAATAGATGTCAAGTCTGATTTAGTGAATGAGTATCTAGAAGAGTTGGTGTTTTTGTCACAACCACCTATTTCTAAAGTTAAAAACAAAGAAGGAAAAGTTAATCCAACAATGTTGAGAAAAATGGTTGAGACATTGTGCAACAACAAGCGAGATATTTGCTATGCAGCGAGATTGATTAGCAAATTCATAAATGATCTTAGAAAGCCTCATTTGAATGCTGCTTAGACAATACTCGGGTATGTTAAAGGATCTATGAAGATAGGCTTACTGTTTCCTACTGGTATGAAGTATGACTATGCAGAATTATTAAAGTTTTCTGATTCAGATTGGGGTAGAACCAAGACTGATAGAAGAAGCACTTATGTTTGTATGAAGAAGTACAACGATGATTCAATTGTTTGGTGCTCCAACAATCAACAAGTTGATATCACGACTAAAGCTGTGAAAAGGGATCAGTTTCTCAAACTTAGAAGGGAGGTTGGAGTGGTAAACTTTGACAGTTTGAATTAAGGAGGAGTATTGGTTTTCATGTATAATTCAAGTTGTTGCATAAGAAGTTGTTTCATCATAAGCTGTTATGAGCGAAGCTACTGCATCAGAAATTGTTTTGTGAGAAGCAGAGTCATAGCCGATAATTTAGAGATCTTGGACAAATAATTAATATAGGCTCTTAATTAAAAATTTGTAAAAAAAATAATAAACAATAATTTTAAAAGAATATCATCTATTTAAATTACAAATAACATCAAAAACTTTAAAAAAGTCATTTATTTGTATAATTAACATAAACAAATTAAAAGTTATTGATTGAACTTCTTATACCTAAAATTAGTCATTGATTGTGGTTCTTTGTTGCAAATTATCCCCAACAATTTTTCTTATCACCAATGAAAGAGAAAATGAATGGAAGTATTGTGAGACGCGCTAAATAATTATGGTAATATAAATAGTTTTTGAGACAACGTATAAGATGTAAGTAAAGAACAAGAGAGACATCCAATAAAAAATTAAGGGGATGGTAGACATTATTCAAAAATAATTAATATATGTGTAAAAAACATTATTCCAAAAATAAATCTATGATATTATTATGGGAGCTTGCATTGTTGATTTTACATTCGTTTGATTGTTGTGAACTTGCATTGTCGATTAACTTTTCTATATGTGTAAAAAAAATTAACTTTTCTATAGGCTTATGATCGCATATAAAAATTTCATTGCTAAAAAGTTTCATAGAATAAATAATTTGCGTAGTCTTTTAAGTGTAACCTTGAGAAGAGGAAAAACTCTAAAGTTTATAATTATCAATAATTTATGCGTTCTTATGAGACACTATATATGTTGTCTTTTATGATTTGGTATTACAACTTCTCTTATATTTATATCGTCTAATATGAATTATTGGTCTAATTGTGAACCTAACTATTTTTAGAAAAGTTTATTTAATTTTTAATAATAATGAGAAAGATTCACCATTATTTACTTTGATAATTTAAATAATAATAATAATTCTTTTTAATTTATTTAAAATATTGTTGAATTTAAATGTGAATTTTATTTGTGGCAGTAGGAATGACATTTTTTTTCACTACATTATGTACTAAAATATAATGTCAAAAATATTAATTTTAGTATTTCAATATTTTATGTCATTGATAAATAAATTAAATTTTGAGTCAAATTTGATTAAGTGGATCTCCATGAAACAAAATTCCTTTAAGAAAAAATGTATTGGTTGTAGGCTGCCACGTGGCGATATGAACATGTAAATGACCTAAGAATGAATTAACATTTAATATGTTCATTATAACATTATTCCTAATTGTATGCAGTATAGAAGATAGATAAATAACATCATTCCTATAACTGTATATAGTATAAATAAATAGATAGATAGATAGATACAAGCGCATAGGCCAACTTTTGTATATACCATTAATTATTATTAACATAACATAACAACAACAACAACAACAACAACAACAACAATAATCATAATAATAATAATAATAATAATATGTGCATACTTGTTATTTTCCAAAACTTATAATTATTAATATGTGAAAAATAATAAAAATGACAAAAATGAAAACATTGGGAAGACAAATTCTTTTTGAAAAGATGCGCATGTTCACAATTTTTCAATACTTGTAATTATTAACATATAATCAATAGTGGAAAAGATAGAGAGGAAAACATCGGAAGTGGAAAAAGTTTTGGATATTTGGCATGTTTTTTGTTTTTCAATGTTTATAATTATCAATTTTCAATATGTGACAAATAATAAAGATGACAAAAATGAAGACATTGGAAAGACAATTTTTTTGAGGTGTCTATGTAATGTGCATATATAGTCATACAAAAGTAATACTTGTAATTATTAACATATAATCAATAGTGAAAAAGATAGAGAGGAAAACATCAGAAGTGGAAAAAGTTTTGGATATATGTGCATGTTTTTTGTTTTCCAATGTTTATAATTATCAATTATCAATATGTGACAAATAATAAAGATGACAAAAATGAAGACATTGGAAAGACAATTTTTTTGAGGTGTCTATGTAATGTGCATATATAGTCATACAAAAGTAATACTTGTAATTATTAACATATAATCAATAGTGGAAAAGATAGAGAGGAAAATATTGAAAAAAGTTTTGGATATATGTGCATGTTTTTTGTTTTCCAATGTTTATAATTATCAATTATCAATATGTGACAAATAATAAAGATGACAAAAATGAAGACATTGGAAAAACAATTTTTTTTGAAAAGATGTAATTGTTTGATTTTTTCAATGCTTGTAATTAGTAACATATATTGAACAGTGAAAAAGATAGAGAAGGAGACATTGGAAGTGCAAATTTTTTGGACATATGTGCATGTTTTTTGTTTTCTAATCAAATCAAACATTTATTATGAGATAGAAGAGTATTATAAAAAGGCTGCGAGTGATACTAAGTTTTTCAATTCAAACTTCTCCGTTTATCTTTCTGATAGTTAGAATGAATATGAATTCTCTTCTTTCTCTTACTCTTATGTTCTTTTCTTTTTCCTGTTTCATTATTTCTCTTTCTCATGCTCTAAATAATGGTTTTAGTGTTGAACTAATCCACCGCGACTCTTTAAAATCACCACTCTATCAACCCACACAAAACAAATACCAGCGTCTTACAAATGCTTTGCAGCGTTCAATCATCCGTTTTAATCATCAATTAATACACCTGAACCTATTGTAATTCCTGATAACGGTGAATTTCTTATGACATATTCAATTGGTACTCCACCATTTAAGACATATGGCATTGTTGACACTGGTAGTGATTTTGTTTGGCTTCAATGTAAGCCTTGTGAAGATTGTTACAATCAAACAACTCCAATCTTTAATCCTTCACAATCATCAACTTACAAAAACAATATTCCTTGTTCGTCTAAAAAATGTAAATCTTCTGATTTTACCTCTTGCAGTAAAAAAAATTCTTGCAAATATACTATTAATTATGGTGATGGATCAGTATCACAAGGAGATGTTAGTGTGGAAACTCTTACATTGGATTCCACATCCAATTCTTCTATTTCATTTCCTAAATTTGTTATAGGTTGTGGACATAAAAATACTATGTCATTTCGTGGTCAAAGCTCTGGTGTAATTGGCCTTGGAGGTGGATCTTTGTCTCTTATAAAACAATTAGGTCCGTTAATTGGTGAAAAGTTCTCTTATTGTTTGGGGCCAGAGTCGTCTAACTCGACGAGCAAACTCAATTTTGGAAAAACTGCTACTATATCTGGTCATGGAGTTGTGTCAACTCCCATAGTAAAAAATAAAGACACATCAATTTATTACTTTTTAACATTGGAATCATTTAGTGTTGGAAATGAAAGAGTAGAATTTGTAGATAATTTAAATGGCGGTGTTGATGGTAATATCATAATTGATTCAGGTACACCATTTACCTTTTTACCATCTGATCTTTATAATAATTTAGAATCAGCTGTGGCAAAATTGGTTAAGCTGAAGCGTGTTAAGGATCCAAAAAGAAATTTTAACCTCTGCTATTCTGTTAAGTCAGATAAATATGATTTTCCTGTAATCACCGCACATTTTAAAGGAGCTGATGTTAAGTTGCATTCTATTGGTACAACTTTGCATGTTGCTGATGGGATCATGTGTTTGGCTTTTGTTTCATCTCGACAGAATGTTGGCATCTTTGGGAACTTGGCTCAACGAAATTTGTTGGTTGGTTATGATCTTCAACAAAATATTGTATCATTCAAGTCTACCGATTGTACTAAGCCTCATTGAATGCTTACTTTGCTATGATAAATAAAACTTAAATTTATTTTCTCTCTTTTTTTATTGAAAATATTTTATCTCTCTTTAATATTAAAGTAAAACAAAAATCAAAATTCAAGAAAAAATTATTTAACCAAAAAAGAAAATGACATCACATTAGAAACCACTTTCCTTCATAAGACTCCAAACAAACACAACACTCTTTCGTTGATGCAATGTTGAAGCTACTCCGTCGCAAAAACATTCCCATAACTTCCACTTTCTCTTCAAACTCTGTCAAAAACAAAAACACAAACACAATCATTCTCCAAATTCTAACAAACCTTAAAAACAACAAAATCACAGAAACTACATCATTCACAAAACAACACCTTCAAAACTCAAACAAACCCAGTAACACATGTTTCTCCATTTTCCACGCGCTCAGTTCAACCGTCACCGCCACGCCCCGTGCATTCGAAGTTTTAATTCTCGCACTCTGTCAACTATCTCTTGTGGATGAAGCCATTTGGGTTTTCAATAACCTAAACCCCAAGTTACCTCCCTTACGCGCCTGTAACGCGCTTCTTCATTCACTGGTAAGAAATTCAAGGTTTGATTATGTGTGGGAGGTGTATAATATCATGGTGTCGCGCGGGTTTTCGCCTACTGTTATTACTTATGGGATTTTATTGAACTGTTGTTGTAATCAAGGTAATTTTAGTAATGCCCGTAATGTGTTTGATGAAATGCTTCAAAGAAAAATTGAGCCTAATGTTGTGGTTTACACTATTCTTATTCGTGTTTTTTGTATTGAGGGTGAAATGGAAGAAGCTGAGAGGGTTTTTAAGTTGATGAGGGAAAATGGGGTGGAACCGAATTTGTATACTTATGTTACTTTCATTGATGGGTATTGTAAAAAGGGTAATGTTAAACGTGTTTTTGAAATTTATAGTGATATGCTATGGAATGGTTTGCATCCTGATGTTGTGACTTTTGCGAATTTGGTAGATGTTTTGTGTAAGGTGGGTGATTTGAAGGCTGCGCGAAACTGCTTTGTTTATATGGATAAATTTGGTGTTTCTCCTAATTCGTATGTTTATAATTGTTTGATTGATGGTTATTGTGAGGCGGGGGATTTGGTTGAAGCAATGCGATTGCGGGTTGAAATGGAAAGGAATGGAGTTTTCGGTGATGTTTTTACGTGCAGTATTATTGTTAAAGGTTTATGTGACTCGGGTAGGTTGGAGGAAGCTAAGGATTTGATTGAGGAGATGGGAAAAGCAGGGGTTTTTGCTAATGCTGTGACTTACAATGTGGTCATTGATGGATACTGCAAAATGGGCGATATGGAGAAGGCTATTGAGGTGTGTTCACAAATGACTGAAAAGAAGATAGAACCCAATGTGATCACATTTTCTACATTGATTGATGGGTTTTGCAAAAAAGGGAACATAAAAGCTGCTATGGGGTTATATACAGAAATGGTTATCAAAGGTCTTGTGCCTGATGTGGTGACTTACACAACTTTAATTGATGGACATTGCAAGGTTGGGAACAACAAAGAGGCTTTTGAACTGCATAAAGAGATGCTAGACGCGGGACTAACGCCGAATGTGTTCACAGTTACTTGTTTGATTGATGGCATTTTGAAAGATGGAAGGACTTATGGTGCAATCAAACTTTTCTTGGAGAAAACTAGAGTTGGTTGCCCTGGAGGTAAAATGGATCATAGTGGGCCGTGTTCTCCTAATGATGTTATGTATGCTGTTTTAATTCAAGGTTTATGTAAATACGGTCACGTTTTCAAAGCCACTAAGTTTTTTGCAGAAATGAGAGGTAGTGGTTTCAAACCAGACATTAGGCTTTATGTTATTATGTTGGAGGCACATTTTCGATTCAAGCATATGATTGATGTAATGATGTTGCATGCAGACATGCTGAAGATGGGTGTTATGAGAAATAGTTCTGTATATCGTGTGTTATCTAGTGGCTATAAAGAGCATGGATATCTTAAACCAGCTCAAATGTGTTTTGAGCATTTAATGGAATGTGACATGCAGTGTAATGAATCTTGATTCTTGAGGGTGCATGTTCTGATTCCTTTTGGTGGATGTGCATTTTGACTCGTTTACTAGGTATGCTGCTTGAGTTAGAGTACAATAACAAAGGTATCCAATCAAGTTGGTTAAATCACGAATGAAAAACTGGTGCTGGATTATCACAATGGGTGTCTTAACAAGCCAGTCATTTTTCACTCCAGTTATTCCTTTGCTTGTGTCTTGCATATTTGGCAATCAAGCATTTAGTGGCACATAAAAATCAAAAATATGTGCAGATCATCTTAAGATTTTAAATCATGGCCGCATCTCCAACATGGTTGATGGGGCCACAGTTGCAATCGTAGAGACATCAAATACTTTAATGTTAATCCATGACTTGGGCCAACACACAGTTTGTTTATAAATCTGCTACAGAACAATCATACATAGACATGTTAATGATCTAAGGAAATTTTGGTTTCCTACTTTTTCAGCTTGGGACATGGGAAAATTATATTGGCTTGGATTGTTTGAGCCTTTATTGTTATCAACTTAAAAGTGAAGACATAGAAGAGCTGACATATTCAGACAAGAGTTAATATGGGGAGTACCCTCTCATGTGAATCCATAGTTAAGGAAACTCGAAGTGAACCCTCACGTGAATCGTTTCTCATTGATTTGTATAAACAACCAGCTTCTTGACTTTATTTTGAATGAGTTTTAAGCCTTATATGCTAATATTTATATCTATGCATTATTAAAAAAATACGGTCAAAACATGATAAGTAAATAGTATAATTTTGTCAAACGGGGTCTTATAAAAAGAGACGGAAGAAATATTATGAATAACATGAACTTTTAAAGCTTGACAATATGAACATTTCCGAAATGAACGCCGAAAGTGCATAACAATTAATACAATTGTTAAACGTAATTCACAATAGATAGAATTATCTTTAGGTGTCCATCTCTAAAATTGATTATTCCTCTCTAAATCAATTTTAACCGAGAGTGATCTTTGTAGCTTCTGCATCTCACCTAAATTGATTATCCACTAAATAAATACATTGTATTTTTATTTTTATATATTATCTCTATCACCTTGTAAACTTAAAATACATTGTGTCTTACTCTTATTTCTGTTATCTTATCCATTTACTCCTTTTTTATCTTTCTATCTCATAAAATATATATATATAAAAAAAAAACACTAAAGTCACACAAACTTTCACCCAAGAAATGACCTTATATTTTCGTCAAATATTAAATTGGTCGGTTTAAAAACATAACACGGGCCTATCTTATTTTTAAAAAAAAAATACATATTTGTATCTTTTATTTTTTTTTAAATAAAAGTACATTTTGCATCAATAACAAATAAATGAATAACTAAAAAAAACACTTTTTAATATTTAATTTTGTAAAAAAATAATATTCAATTGAATTTGTTGCCACCATACATAATCATTATCTTTATAACGTATTAATTTTTTATTTATTAAAAAACCTATAAAGTTATATAATTTAATTAACATGGTCGGGGTCGGGGAATCCGCGGTGGCGGAGGGACTTCGGACCTCCGTACAAATAATCCTGACGAATAATCTATTATAAGATACAAATTGACATCCGCCCTTCGAAAAAAAATTTTTATTTAGTTTTTAACTTGTAGAAGTTTTTTTTTTTTCTTGACGAAGTTTAGAGTTACACTGCATTTGATTAATTCAACTTAAATATGTTGAATCTATTTTAGAACAAAAAAAAGTAGGAACTTTTTCCATTTCTATAATTCAATTATGCTCCATTGCAGGTTCTGATTCCACTCAATGTCAATGAAATACTTAGCCTAAAATAGTAAAATTACCAACAACCCTAAACCATTATTAGTGTGTTAACTTGTTAATTAACCAACCACATAATAACATTTCTGAACTTAAATTATGACATTCATCACACACTTGAAACAATTCAACTATTTGTTTCAAAGAAATGAGACCAAATTTGTTTATGTCCCAATATCAATGTGTCATAGCAAAACTCAGTTTCACAATGACAACAACCTTAAACAACTAAAACCAAACCAAACCCTTAAGAATAACCTTGAATGCAAAAACCACACCAAAGTGCTTCTACTCTTCAGAACCTTCTTAAGAAAAAAATCATCAACTTTCAACTCCATTGATAGCTTTTCTTTCTTGTTTGCTCTTAAAGCCTGCATCAATAAGAAAAATTCCATTATCCAAGGAAAACAATTGCATGCCCTTATCATAAAATTTGGATATGGATCCATAATTCAACTCCAAACATCCCTTTTGAAAGTATATGCTAAATGGGGAAACTTATTTGATGCACACAAAGTGTTTGAGGAAATACCCGAAAAGAATATTATATGTTGGACATCTTTGATTTCTGCTTATGTTGAAAATAATAGACCCAATAAAGGTTTGGAATTGTTTAGATCGATGCTGAGGAACAATGTGGAACCTGATCAAGTTGTTGTGACGGTTGCTCTCTCGGCTTGTGCGGATACTGGGGGACTTGAAATGGGTGAATGGATTCATGATTTCATTCGGTGTAAACAAGGGATGAAGATTGATTTGTGTTTGAATAATGCTCTCATAAATATGTACGCTAAATGTGGTGATATTGTAAATGCGAGGAAGTTGTTTGATAGCACAAGAAATAAAGATGTAACAACTTGGACTTCTATGATTGTTGGGCATGCACTGCATGGCCAAGCACATGAAGCTCTACAACTTTTCTCACAAATGAACACAGGGAGGGACAAGAAAAATTTGAGTTCATCGAACTTTATTGTATCGCCAAACGATGTAACGTTCATTGGAGTTTTAATGGCTTGTAGCCATGCTGGGTTGGTCGAGGAAGGGAAATACCATTTCAGAAGTATGATTGAAGATTACGGTATACAACCAAGAGAGCCTCACTTTGGCTGTATGGTGGATCTTTTATGTCGAGGCGGGCATCTGAGAGATGCTTATGAATTTATTATGGAGATGCCGGTGGCTCCGAATGCGGTCATCTGGCGAACCTTGCTAGGGGCATGTAGCCTTCATGCTGATTTAGAGCTAGCTACAGAAGTTCGGCATAAATTGCTCAACTTGGACCCTTGCTATGTTGGTGACAGTGTTGCTCTGTCGAATATTTATGCAGATAAAAACATGTGGAATAAAAAGATTATTTGTAGGAATCAGATTAAACAATCAAAAGCGCCTGGCTACAGCTTAATTGAGGGGGGAAGTGCAGTTAGTCAGTTTTTAACATCAAATGATAATCTTTCTTCATCAGAGGTATGAAAGGTTATTGTTATTTCCCATGGCCTTTTAGCCTATTAAACCACTCAATAAAGGGTTATTTAAATGTACAAGAAAATTAAAAAAAAAATCTGTTGTAAGTTGTAACCTTTTTCAAATGTAAATCGGTAAAGTTCAGTCTGGTCTGCTTGCACTCAGTTTAAAGAATAATTTCCAATTTTTTTTTGATGTTTTATACTAAGTCGGGGTAAAAGCCGGCAGAAAATGAGATTACTCGGCCGGGATGGGAGCTTTGTAGCATCAGTTTCTCTTTATTTGATGATGTTTTTTTAAAATATTGTTTTTTCTTTTATATATATATGAATAGATAATTACACATGAATAAAAGGTAGACGGGCAACAAGCTGCGCCGCTAAACCTTTATGTTATTTTGATTATTATTTACTCGTAGAATAAACTCAATATTGAATGTTTCTCTCCTATGGATGGCTAGATATGTGTCATTTTTAATCATAATTGCTTTTGCATTGTAGGCATATATGGGGCTAGGTCTTTCTGTTATTTTGTTTACTTTAAAGATCTATACTTTGAGAATCGAGATAGTGATCATCTGAACTTAGTAATAGATTTATTTAGTCTTGTCCATGTTGTCCTATATTTTCTTTGAATTCCATGCTGCTAATGCTTGAACTTTGCAAAAGAACTTTTGCATACCAAAAAGTTATAAGTGAATCTCAAGTTCATCAAAGGTAGATGCACCTCTCTTGACATATCAGAGTGTTACTGACACAATCAATATTCATCATTCACCTATTCATTGGTTTGGAACTTCAACTTCTTATGCATCAGTAATATATTAAAACAAGTTTAAACTTATTCAATTCCACGGTTAAGCCAATTTATGTCGACAATCCAAAATCGGCTTAAGCATAATATTGTTATACAGGCTTATGGGAAAGTAAATATGAAGATAACACAAATGATTTCTAGGTATTTATATAAACAGAATTAATTATTTTTCTTCACCTTATGTACGTATATTGCAATTTCTTTTGGGAAAAAACTAGTGTTCCAGTTTATGCATATATTCCCTTTCTTGTCGCAGTAGTGTTTTAGCTGTGGATTGGTCATACATGATACATTTTAATTAGTTTTTGAGTGAAAATTTGAAAAAACCAGTTCTAGACCACTTCACAGGTTAAAAATTGGTTCTAATAAGGTTTTAAACCGATTCATTCATAGGTTATAAAACCAGCTCACTGAGTTAAAGCCAATTCTGAATTGGTTTAAAATCAGTTCAGCTAACTAAGAATGAAACTAGTTTGCTGAAAATAAATAAGTTTGATTTGGTTGTGATTTGCATGCGGAATCAAATTATGTTGTTAGGAGTCTCACATACATTAGTAGATAAAAGTGTTCAATGTAGTACTTAAATCATATGACTCTTTGACCTATTGAACTAGTCTTTTTGGTGCTTTCATGAAGCATTGGACTATAGAAAGACTACGGGTATGTTTGGTTTAACTTTAAATAGATTTATGTTTGGATACATTCAACTGAAAGTGAGTTGAATAGTAAATTTCGGTGTAAAAATCAATTCTAAAGCCAAAAGCTACAATTTCTAGCTTCAAGCAGAATCAATTCTGGAGGCAGAATCAATTCTACTTTTTAGAAACCAAACATGTCAGAATCAATTCTATACGTCTAGAATCAATTCTTGCCATTCTAAAATTGAAACCAAACATACACTACCTATAAGCTAAATTATGGTACTCCACATAATATTGATAGGCGAGCGAAGCTATCGGTAAAGGTAAGGCTACTATCTGGTCAACGCCTATAAACTGAAAGTTGCTATGAATGCTGGCTCTTAAAAGGCATGACATTGCCGGGTGTTCCACATTGAATAAAATAAAAGTGTTCAATATAATAGTATTTAAGTCACAACTCACAAAATTTTCTTATCTAAATTGAAAGGGAATATTACACTCTTATATTACACTTTTAATTTTTTTGGTAAGGTATTATAGTTGCTAGAATTCACAGCTTAAAAGTGAATAAGTAAACGTATCCGGTTCAAAAAATGTACGACTTATTAATTTTAGCATTTTTTATCAGTTGAGTTAAGCTTACATGACTAATTTCATCAACAACATCATAAATGTATGACCTATTAATTTCAGCATTTTCCATCGGTTGAACTAAGACTTTTGAGTTTTGACATTTAAATTTAAATTTTGTGAGAGACTAAATCGAGCCGTCAAACAATAATCGGTACGACAAAAATGAGTATTTACTCTAAAATTTATAAATTTGAGTCTAATTTTTATTTTTTTGAATCATAAATTTGAGTATATATTAATTGTAAAAGTTTCCTTTTATATAATCTTTGACTGTAAGCTTTTAAAATCAAATTCTCCATGAATCCACGGATCTAAATCTAAATTCAATGAATCCCCAAAAATGTTCTAAACACCCATCATAATCATAATCAGATTCAATGATATGATACTACTGCTGCTGTAGTACCACTACTAAGACCGTGTTTGGTTGAATCATCAAATGCAAGAATCACTTAATCCAACAATGAAGAGGTTCCATGCTAGGAATCACGACGACGATAACGATGAACTTCTCCCTGATGATTCATACAACACTCGTTCTTCCTCAATTTCCAACAGAAAATGTCCCCTTCTTTTCACTTCCACTCGCTTCTTCGTTTCTCTCTTTCTCGTTACTCTCTTTCTCTTCTCTCTCTCATTCATTCTTCCTTCTTCTTCTTCTTCATCAACCACTACTGCTGCTACTACTACTCTCATTCTCAAACAAACTCAACAAAAACAAGGTTTTTTTTTTTTTACTTTTGATTTGATCTTCATTAATATAATGCACATTTCAATTTTGTTTAAGCTATGTTATGTAATTTTTTTTTGGTACTTAGACGAAATGATAAATCATTAGAAATTCAGACAGGGATCGGTTCGAACCGGTGATGACTATGTCATATTGTCATGTAATTTGATTAACTAGAACTTCTTTTTTTTTTGAGGTAGATTAACTAGAATGTTGTTTTTTGGTTATTACTACGTTTACATGTTCTGATTGCTGTTTTTTCTGTTTTTATGTGTGATTCAGTTTTAATTAATGTAATGCTGTTTCAATTTGGTTCACAATTTTAACCTTAGATCATAATAAGGTAATCCTTTTTCTTGTTTTTACTGTATTATATAAGGGTTGTTTTGTAACTGAGTTGGGACATTGGAGTGTGCTGCACTCAACGTCTTAGATTCGATTCCCCCATTGCCAATTTTAGTGGTATAGTTGATTCAAAGCTTTGCTCTAGCTTTAAATGGATCCTGCCAGTGGACCCCTTGGATTTGTCGTCTGTTGGATACCGAGTTTTAAAAAAAATAAAAAAGGGTTTTTGTCTTAAGAGTAAAGACTCTTGATTAACCCTTTGGTAGGGTAATCAAGAGTTCCGCTGATAGGTAAGTAAAGGAAAAAACTTTGTCCAGTTAAACCCATTTTAAATGTACAGTTTTGGAAAACAAACACAATTTCTGTGCCAAACAGACAATTCGGGACAAATTATTCCATTCAGAAGTATACATCCGTATCCATGTCTAGTTTTATGGAAACGTGGAGTGTGGAAAGTTGCTCTCATAAGTAATAGTAATTTAGTCGAAGATAATTCCAGTTAGAATAGAAATCAGGTTTTTCCCATTGATTTGATCTTAATTAAAGCTTGTTAGCGTTTTGAGCAGTTTTTGATGACTTTATGACTCTTCTTTTAATATATCCTTGATATTTAATTTTTCTACAGCAATAACTTTTTTTATGTGATAAATAGCAAAGATCTAATTGGCAAAATAATAGTTGATATACGTCGATTTTTTGGGTATTAAATTAGGTTGCCCGATTTTGGTTGTTTCTTGTATATATTCTATGATTGATGTCCTTTCTTTTTATGCATTTAGTTGTTTTCGCTTAGTTATGTTCACATAATATATCTGCATTGCATAAGCTAATGGACATTAGAGAGAAGGCTTAACATTAGGTATTTTATTGGTTATAACAACACCCAATAAAAGCAAAAACTTAAGAGCACAAATGACTAATTTAGGCTTTCCATGAATTTTCCAATTTTGACATTTGATTCTCTTCTTTGCAAGCATTTTTGGTACATTTGGGCAAACCTTAGTGCTTTGTTGCATAAGCGTTTGTGTAAGCGATTTCATAGTCAAACTGAAAATGTGATTTAACTATTTTCATATCAGTTGTAAGCTATTTTCAATAGTTATTTCAAGAAGCTTGTAGAAATAAGCTGAAAAATAGTTTATAGACATGTAATAAGCTATTGTTTGTAAGCTCATCCTTGCTCTTATACAAGTATTTATGTCACATGACAAGTCCAAACAAGCTGTAAATAAGCTCTTTACATTTTGCTTTTAATTTTTTTCCCCTTTTTGTTTATGAATGAACTGATTTTCCTACTGTGTCTAAATTTTTATTGATGTTAGCATTTATTTTATAATTTATACTTCATGGTAACTCTTGGTCTAATAATGATGGTTTCATATTCTTTGCTTCTTAGGTTTGAACAGTGATGGCTCTAATTCCGTTGTGTTCATAAAAGATAAACTACTTGGTGGCCTTCTAGCAGCCGAATTTGATGAAAGTTCCTGTCTCAGCAGGTATCATTCAGTTAAAGGACTATTAGGGAATCCATCTTCTTACCTCATATCTAGATTACGAAAATATGAAGCTCTCCACAAAAAGTGCGGACCATATACCGAATCCTACAATAAAACGGTGAAAGATCTCAGTTCCGGTCATTTAAGCGAGTCCCAAGATTGTAAATACATAGTATGGATTTCATTTAGTGGGTTAGGAAACAGGATATTGACCTTAGCTTCTGCATTTCTTTATGCTCTCCTTACAAACCGTGTTCTTTTGGTTGATCCTCGAGTTGATATGGTCGATCTCTTTTGCGAACCGATTCCAGATGTTTCCTGGTTTCTCCCTCCTGATTTCCCTCTAACCAGTCAATTCCATAGTTTCAATCAGAAATCTGATCACTGTCATGGAAACATTCTGAAAAATAAATTGGCCACAAATTCGGAAGTGCCTTCTTCTGTCTACCTTCATTTGGTGCATGATTACGACGACGAGGATAAGCTTTTCTTCTGCGATGAAGAACAAAAGTTTCTGCAGAATGTACCTTGGTTAATGATGAGAACAGATAATTACTTTATTCCATCTCTATTCTTGATGCCATCTTTTGATCAGGAGCTCAATAATCTCTTTCCAAACAAGGAGAAAGTTTTCCATTTCTTAGGCAGGTATTTGTTTCACCCTACTAACAAAGTTTGGGGATTTGTTACTAGATACTATCAAGCTTATTTAGCTAATGCTGATGAAAGAGTCGGCATCCAGATTAGGGTTTTCGACACGAGACCCGGTCCATTTCAATATGTACTAGATCAAATCTTAGCTTGTACTATGAAGGAGAATCTCTTGCCTAATGTTGACAAGAAGCGTGATATTATTAGTTCATTAGAAAATTCAAAGTCGAAAGCGGTGCTAATGACATCCTTAAATTCCGGTTATTTCGAAAAAATAAGAGACATGTATTGGGAATATCCAACAGTGACAGGAGAAGTCATCGGGGTTTCCCAACCAAGCCATGAGGGACATCAACAAACTGAGAAGCAAATACACAACCAAAAAGCTTGGGCGGAAATGTATTTATTGAGTTTAACCGATGTGTTGGTGACTAGCTCATGGTCTACTTTTGGCTACGTGGCGCAGGGGCTCGGAGGCTTGAAACCTTGGTTACTATACAAACCTGAGAATGAAACAGCTCCTGATCCTCCTTGTCGACGAGCGATGTCGATGGAGCCGTGTTTTCATGCTCCTCCTTTCTATGATTGTAAGAATAAGAGAGGAACTGATACAGGTGCACTTGTTCCTCATGTAAGACATTGCGAGGATATGAGTTGGGGTCTTAAGCTTGTAGACAATTAGTTAAGTTATAAATTGAATACCAATAGTTATTTTGTTGTACGATAAATTTATTTAGTTCTCTATATAGAAACCATAAGATATGATTGCCATCACAATTTTTTGGTTTGAATGCATGTTATATACAGTTAGCTTTCTTTCATATTCATATTCTTATTGATGTTGGTAGTTACTAGTTACTTATTGTTCAATAAGCAGGGTTGAGGTAGAAGTCTTGGTTTTTATTCCCTTTGTAATGAAAGGGTTAATATTCATTAAATAAATTATTATTTCCCCCTTAAGGAAATCTAAAATTACACTCTCCTCTCTTTCTTACACTTCAATTCATTTTAATATAAAATGTTCTTTCAATGGCCACGAATGACTTTGCCCGATCATTTATTGTTGGTTATGTACTTCTGCTGTAAACAAATTTGATCGAGTGAATTTGGTAGGGAGGACCACGGTTCGATCCCCCGCAACTACGATTGGGAGGGGGCAGGAACCACTTGATGCCAGAACTGACCCCCGAACCAGATTAAACTGGTGGTTAAAAAATTTTTTGATCGAGTGAAGTAGGTTTTGTAAAATTGATTTAAACAAAAATTGAATTGAAGTTAAAATGATATACTATGTTTCAATATATTTATGTAAAAGTTAATCAAACAATCAACGTTGTATAGGTACAACCGTACAAGTACGGTATTGATATCCAATACTTATTATGTTAGAAAATGTAACTATTATTTATTCACTGTTATCTTTTATCTTCATTATTGTTTTCTTACTTGATTTTCATTATCAATTTGTAAGAAAACAATAATGAAAACAAGAGATAACAATGACTAAATAGTATGTGCCTAAATGTTCGTCAAAATAAAAATAATGTGCATCTAAATAATATGTCTAAATGTTTGTGACTTGTAAAATTTCCTCGTTCAGGTGTCTGGAATAGATTCAAGCTTAAGCTTGATTTTGGAGCTTTCAATGCAACATGCAGTTGATTGTGAGTTTTTGTTTGTGGGCATGTAAAATTTCTTATGTTTTCAACACAATAAAATTTGCAATTAGTTCTACCAATTTTTTTTTTTTGCAATTAGAGTTTTAATTAGGGCTAGACAAAATTCCATCAATCGGTTCAATCCGTCCAAACCGAATGGCCCGTTAATGTGCGGGTGGATTTAATCGGGTTAACCGGATGCCCAAACCCAATTTCACAAATATTCATTCGGTCGAACCGGGTTTATAGTTTGAGTTTAACCCGTAACCGACCGAAAGTAATAATATGAAAAGACGAAGACAAATTAAAGAAATAATTTTTTTTACCTACAAGGATAATTCAACAGTATAGGACAAAAGCAGTAGTAAACGTTCACAACACATGCAATTAAACCAACCACATTCACATGTATAATATTTATGCTCTCAATTATCTAAGTACTAGAAAGCAATATCAGTATGCATATGGTAAAGTGTTGGTTTACATTATCAACCACAATCACAGAAGGAAAACAAGCAACATCTGATCATCTACCAGAAAACAGTTAAGTGCTCTAACGGCATTGAAACTCAGCTTCATTCTTATTCGAGAATCAGTTCTTTCTTCCTTCAGATAAGATAATATGGTAGCCGTGCCTGCATTATCGTCGGACCAAATGTTAATAGGGTCTTATTTGGATAAACAACTTGTTTTAAAGTGTTTATGTATAAGTTATTTCTATAACAAAAGATAAAGGGGTTGTTTGGATAAACAAGCTTATAAGTTATAACACATGCGCTTATGTATCAGCTTACATAAGCTATTTTTATTGAAGAAAATAAAATAAAGATAATTTGTTTTTATATTTGCCACAAGCTGTTTTCATAAGCCATATTTGAGAACTTATAAAAAAAAGTTGAAATGCTTCAAAAAAAAAAAAAGTTGAAAAAACTTAACGAAAATTGTCATAAACTGTTTCCATAAGTTCTTCCAAACAGTCTCGCAAAACTTATGTCAATAAATAAGATCAAATAAGCCAAATCCTAACAGGCCAAAAATAGTCAAATTGTTTTGATATAAGCCATAAGCTGTGTGTGTATAAACTATCCTGAAACTAATAAGCTGAACACAACTTAAGAACATTTCGTAAGTTGTTTCTATAAGCTCTCCGTATCAGTTTCACAAGTGTTTATATCAATAAAAAAGCTCAAATAAAATAATGGAAAAAGCCTAGCTAAGGAGAGAAGAGAAAGAACACAAGTAGAAATAAATCAATCGAATGCAAATATAACAACATAAAGGGTACAAGAGTAATACGTTGATTTGAAAGGAGCACTAGTAACTCCAACAGGTGTGTTGAAGGCAACTTCCTGAAATGGGCCAGCCATCTTTCCTCGTGGAAACCATCCAAGGTCTCCACCCTTCTTTCCTGATGGACATTCAGAATACTCTTGCGCTACCTGTGAATCGGTGAAATATTATCGCTCATAAGTTACAAGCAATTGAAAAGACAAAAATATTTGTCTCAAGAGTCAAGATCAATTTTGATTCTTATTTCTCATTCCTTCCAACAAATTGACATATAATTCTATACCTAAGTTTTATCCTAGTGTATAACCTCCAAAAGAAAAAATACCTTTGCAAACTCTGCTGGAGGGACCTTATCTCCATTGTTAAGCCAACCATCCTGCAGCTTCTTGTAGGCTTCATTAATCTTACCTTGTTTCTCACATAAGATATGTCTTGCTGCGCAAAGTAAAAAGCGATAAATGAATGTAATTCTAAGAGAAAAGCAATGAAAGAAACTTTTTATATATGGTTACTAAGGCCCCTTTACTTTTTGAAAATTTTTTCAGCTTTCATTTTCTAAAATTTATCAAGAATGCATTTTTCAGAAACAATGTTTTTATTATTAAAAATATATTTTCGTTCTGTTGTCAAAAACTGTAAAACAAAATGGTGAGGAAAATATTGGATCTCTATTCTCAATTGTTTATTGGTTTTAAGTGAAAATGAAAACAGAAAACATTTGAAGTAAGCGAGGTCCTAAGGTGCTCATGAATAGGGAAATTTATGTACCTTTGACATAGGTGCAAGTACCAAGGCCATCTCCACCTTTCGCACCTTTTCCTTTTCCCTTGGAAGCATTCTCATCACTTCCACTTGCAGCCTGCTTTCCCTTACCCTTCCCTCCCTCCTTTGCCTTTGCGTCTTTTCCCATCGTTCCAACAACTCTTCATGATTTTCAACCAAACAAGGCAACAACCACAATTATATTAAATAACTAAAGTCACAAAGTAGAAGACATGATAAATAGAAACTAACAAAATCCAACAGAATTTCAAACTACAATTTCATCATCTTTTGTGCCAAGTTCCAACTCGAACTACTTACAATTCTGCGTTTCTATCCCAAGTTGGTTATGGTGAATGTCTATCGCAAAGTAGGTTACAGGGGAGATTGTTAGAAGATCAGTTTTCGTTAAGCTTTTGCTAGAGTTAGTTTCTTATTCGATGTAAGTTTCTACCAGTTGGATTTAGTTCAATTGAACATAAAGCCTCCATAGTTTTAAATAGCCTCTAGTTTTGGTCTCATCCTCATCCATTTTTTGGACACCTAACAAAAGTTCATAGACTCATTGACACTCGACAGAAATTGATTTATGAGTTCCCGACAAACCCATGGGTCCTGACTACTTAACCAAAATGAATGACTAGCAATTTCTATCAATCTTTCGTACACGGACTCAGATACACACTAGTTATTCCTGAAGAACGCAAAATCAGTAGCCTGTCTAAGTTTCAGAACTCAATTTCAGTCAAGGCGCTTAACCAAGATATAAGGCCTCATAGACTTTGTATAGTGAAAATGCAGTCAACACTAAGTGAAAAGTTAGTTGTTTGCAATAATTTTTACGTACCTACAATATCACAACCTTTCAAGCCAAATTTCTACATAAAATTTATTCAATTTTAGTCCATATTTTGAAGAACTTACGGACGAAAATCATATTTAACCCATATTTTAAAACCAAACCCCAAAAGGCCACTATCTGACTGTTAATGGTTATGCTACAGACACTACACGAAATCGCAATGCAATGCAATGATGTTCCCCATAGTACACAGTGGCAGCTAGGCTAAGTTACATCGCTATATCTACCGGCCAGGCGGCCACTATTGACTACATACAAGCAAAGTTAAAAAACTGATTATCAAAAATAAAGTTAAAAAAAAAACAGAAGAAACACAACAAGACCACACAAGAACATTAACATGCTAACAAATTAAGATAGACAAATTATCATCTAGCTGCAGAATAATATGTCAGAAAACAATTCATTCTCAAATTCAAAGTAAAATAGAAAAAAATAAATGCAATTGCAACCCATAAGTATAAACTAAGTAATTAATCAAATAAAGAGCAGTAATATGAACCTAGAGAGAGATTGAAATTCTAATTGGGTTTCAGAAACAGCTAAATTTTACATTACAGTGTAGCTGAAAACTATGAAGCCCGAACAGTGACAGAGGCACATAACAACGGACACCGACACGTTGATACTGATAATTTCTTGAAAAAAAATGATATTTTTCAATGTAATCATAAGTGCCGGTGTCATGTTGGGCGTCTCCCCAAGACAGGGACACGCCTATTTAGATAAGTGTCCGAGCTTCATAGACTGGAAACCCGAAAAATAAAATGAAATCGTAGTTCTATTACACAGCAGAAGCAATTAAAAAGCACACATCAAGTGAAAATGATGAATAGGAACATAAAATAAAATTAAAAAATTAAGCTTTTCTCACCTCTAAGCACAAATCAATAGAAAAGTTGCAGACTTTAGAATTTCAGAATCACATTCACTCCATTTTTCTTTTATTTCGTATTTACGTTAGCAACAAATCCATAAGCCCCAATTTTCGTAGCATACAATCAAGGCCCAACTGGAAAGCTTACATTTTCTTAGGGGTGCTGTAATTTGAACCCCTATTCATGCTAATACACCCACTTTTTATTTTTTTGGAATATATAATAAGTTTTTTTGGTATAATACACCCACTTTTTATTTGTGATAATATATATGAACCGACAGTGTAAAATAATTAATTTTACACCTTTTTAGATATGGAAGACCAATTTAAGGCACTGAGTAAAATCTTAGATCGTAAAAGATGACGGGTTAAACAGATCGATCATATAGATCTGACCCATTTTGTCATCCATAAATATAATCTACTCATTTTTTTCTGAAGGAATAATCTATTCATTTATGACGTAGCAACATTTATTGAACAATTTTTTTTATTAATGAATATTGGGTGTGCCTAATAAGCGTTATCATTATCATGTCATATGAACCGCTCGAAAAGAATTGCGTGGTGGACTTTATTATTTTTGGCAAAAAATAAATTTTAAATAATAATAATAAATAGAAACCAAATAAAATATTTTTACAAGTATTAGTAAAATTTATTAAGAATAGTAAGGTCCACAATTAGGTCTATAATAGATGCTCCATAATTGAGTTAACAAATTAGTTTATACTATTTATAGGTGGAGTTTTTTTTTATTACAAGAGATAAAAAAGAAAAAAGGAAAATAGAAGTAACAAAAAAGAGATTACTCCCTAGAGAAAGCTACTCCACTTGCATCAGCGGAAAGCGGGACTAACAGTTTATTTGGAGGAGTATCAAACTTCACCAAATAAGATGTTGACAGCGCACCCATCTTAGCCAAAACATGGAGTTATAAGTTCATTCTGAGTTGAGATCATTTCCATTTTTAAATTATTTCCATTTCTTCTATTTTTAAAGTTTTAATGGTATTAAGGATTAGTTTTTTTTTTTGAATCATATTTAAGGATTAATTAGAAGTTGGTTTATTTTACTATCCCACAAAGTTATGTGTGAATTTGTTTAGAAATCCTAACTCAAATGACAAATGTCAAAATTGCTGGCTGGACGTCATGACCTGAGTTTAAACTCGGGACTTTATAGCTGTGTGAATTGTTTAATGTCTAGAAACTCTTTACCTTAACTAAAAAAAAGTTAACATTAATCCATTAACATAATAATAAAATAATTATAAAAAAAAATAGCAAAATTGGTGCATCCGTTTCCTTCAATATTATTTACGGGCAGGCCCACCAAATCTTCTCATAATATATTTTTAAGAATTAAGGCGAAATCTATGTAATTCAAACATCGAAGGAACGGTAAGAATATAAATATAACCACATCTTACACAAATTCTACAACCAAACCAAGTCTTCTTTTTTCTATTTTATTACTACTCTCTTTTTAATCCCACACTGAAATCTCTTCAATCAACAATGATACATACAAACCCTAACTACATTGTAATTCAATCCAAGACAAACTTCGATGAAATAACCTTAAACGATCATACTTTATTGAAGGCTGACTTCAATCGTCAAAATCTTCGTCCAAGCACCATCTACTTCGTCCAAAGTCCATCACAATCCTCCTCCTCAAACTGCGAGAAAAAAACTACCGACTTAAACCCACCACAAAGCCCATTATGTTCTTGTCATTCTGACTCTTTTGATCATCGTGATTCATCCTTCTCGCGATTCCTTGAATCCATTAATAAAAGTTTCGCCTCACGGAACAACCGTTGTCAAGGAAATTCTCGACGTCCTTTGACATATGAGTTTCAAGATAAAGAAAAAGGGTTTCTTTATCGGCATGATATTCATGATTCATATAATCATGAATCCTCTCATTGCGGTTATTTTGCAGCTTTTATTTTTGGTTTTGTCCTTATGTTCTCTATTTTCTCACTTGTTCTTTGGATCGTTAGTTGCCATAAAAAACCAGACGTTTCTCTTGAGGTATTCTACTAATTCTCTTTAGTTAAAATATATTTGATTTTGATTCATATGTAATGATTAATATCAGTAGTATTTAAAACATTATTTTTCAATACCAAATGCAAATTATGTACCCTAACAAATGCAAATTAACCTTATGAAGTTTAAGGTCGAATTTTGAGTTAGTAAGTAGGATCTTGCTAACGAGTGCCCCTTTAAACATTCTACTTAAAGAAAATTTTTATTCAAAAAAATAAACAACACAAGTTTCAATGCGTTGACTTTACAGATTTCTATAAAAACTTTCTATTTAGAGTTAGAGCTAGGTATACGGACTGAGGTCCGCGGGCCAACCCGTTTAACCCGCAGCCTGCACGGACTTAAGTCCAACTTTTTGGACTCGTTTATATTTTGACTAGTGTGGGTTGGATTGTTAAAACCGCGGGTTATACGGGTTAAATCGGCGAATTTGCAGTTGACCCGTATAACCTGCCTTTATTATTTTATTCATAAAAAAAATAGTTAATCATATACAATATATTAATACAGTGCTATTTTATTTTTAAATCGGTTGATATAGAATTTTTTGTTGTACTTTTAATATTGATTTGGACTATTAAAGTTATTTTCATTAATTATTTTAACAAAACTATTGAAGTTTTATTAAATATAATTTGTGTTTATCTTACGGATTTGAGGACTGTGGTGTGTAGAGAAAGGATGATAATGTGAACCAGTTGAATTTAATTTTGGTTTCATTACATGCAAAATAAAATATAGATAAATTTAAAAATGTCACATAATTTTTATAATACCAAATATTTTAGTTTTATTTTAAAAAAAGTGATTTTTTTATTTATAAATGTCATAGTCCGCGGGTTAACCATTTAACCCGCGGGTTTATGCGGACCGTACTCGAACCAATAATTATAATCCGTTTATATTTAGTGAGGGGTTTGTTCACCCCGTTTAATATACGGACTTATGCGGGGCGGATGAAACGGGGCGGGCTAGCCCGTATACCCAACTCTATTTAAAGTGCTTAAAAGTGTCCTTGTTTAACATTTGCCTAGTACATAATACCCGCCTTTATTTTTTTTACGCGTAATCTGCTGGATTTACAGAGATAATTTATATAGGGTTTAGCTAATATGGTGAGTTGCGACTTGCGAGCTTGCACTTACTGTTATATTTAAGGAAATACAATAAAGAATCAATAAAAATAATAATTAGTTACAAATTGTCATAAATATTTGTCTTTTGTTTTTGTAAAGTGTTAAATAGTCATAAATGTAGATGACAATATAATATTTTTAAAAACTTTATATGTATAACAATGACAGGATGATGATTTAAAATTTGTGTACACATCATTAATTTGATTTGAAAAAATTAATTAATAATGCTAAGTAAAATTAACATTTATTTTAGAATCTTTTCTGTTAAGTCCCCGTAGAATAGCGGTAAGAGCTGAGAGACATATAAGTTAGGTAGGAGGATGTTCAGAGTTTAAATCCTGACAAGAGCAATTTATCTTTTCGATATATCAAAAAAATAACCTCTTCTGTTAAATTAATCAGCACTTATTTTGTTTTGTTTTAATTTATCTTTTGTTTTCTGTTATTTTTGCAGAGTATAACGTTTGATAAATTTTTCATTCAAGCGAACGGTGTTGATGCTAGAGGATTTTTCACTAGCACAATGTCCATCAATTCCTCTGTGAAACTTAAATTTAGAAATACCGCAACATTTTTCAGTCTCCATGTTACATCAATTCCTTTGCTTCTCAATTACTATCAACTTCCATTAGCCACTGGAAATGTAAGTATAAATAAATATATCTGTATATGTTAAGTTTTTCCAATATATAACCGTACAATATTATAATATGTAATGTAATACATTAATTAATAAATATGTTTTTTATTTTTAGATACCTATGTTTGATCAATCAAAAAAAAAAGTGAAAGTTTTATTGAAACGACGGTGAAAGGAAGTCAAATTCCATTGTATGGAGCAGGAGCAGGTCTAAACACAAGAAGCGGGTCACCGGTTAAACCGATATCCCTAAAATTGAGTGTGATAGTGAGATCAAAGCCTTATGTTTTAGGGATGTTGGTGACACCCAACTTCTACAAAAAGATAGAGTGTGCCTTGATTAAGGATCCAAAGAAGATAGGGATGCCCATTCCTCTTACCAACAAGTGCAAATAATTTCTTTAGTAGTATATCTCCACAAAAGTCGAAGAAAGTTTGTACAATTGATAAGAATATTGTATTTTAGTTGCTTATCGAGAATAATTTTTAAACAATATTTGATATTGTGTTTCTGGTTGTGAAGACATTGAGTCGGTGCATCACATTTTCTTCACTTGTGATGTCTTTGGCTCTATATGGATGCGGGTCAGGTCTTGGATAGGTTTTGAGATGATGAATCCTCCGACTCTCATTTTTCACAGTTTGTCTTTGTAGTAGTCGGTAGTCAGCATCGGAGATCTTTCATGCAGCTCATTTGGCTGGTCTGTGTCTGTGTTGTGTGGAAAGAGATAAATCAGCACCTTTTCAACAATTCGGTGCAGTCGACTTTTTATTTGATAAACTTGATTAAGCGTTATTCTTTCTGGTGGGCTGGTGGCTGCAGACTCATCATTCAGGTTTAGAGTTACATCTGCATAGTTGGTGGGTTGACCCTTTGTTGTGTTTGGGTATTTGATATATTGTCGGTTTGTCAGCATTAGCACTTTCTTGCTTTTGGTTTCTTGATGTAAACTTTAACGGCTTGCCCTAGCACACCTTGTGCGGGGGGTCGTTTACCTTTTGGTTAGTTATATATATCATTTTGGAATATTTTTATGTTTGTAACTAGTCTTGCAATCCAATAATTTATTTAATTTTTATGAATAAAAAAGTATTCCCACAAATTTTGATGGTAATTATTATGTACGGTTTATATTTAGGTAATTAACTATGTCATTGATAGCTGATCTAGTAGTTTTATATCTTTTTACTCATTGATGTATGTTATTTTCGCAAAAGCCGATTATCATTTAATCTAAACTTTCTCATGTATGATTAAATGGGCGTGGTTTGAGATGTCAATGATTTGGGTACCTTAAATATGTGGCCATGATTTTATCTATGCTATGCATGTGAAAATTCACAATTTTTATTATCAAAAATCAATTCACAAATTTTTTTATTAATGAAAAAAAATAAAATTCACAAATTTGTGGTAGATAAATGTTAGACGTTAATTCTATATAATATTTCTGTCAACTAAGTTATACTTATAAAAATGTCGTAATTAACTCTTAAAATTCTTAAAACAAATATTCTATGATCTTTGATTGTATATATCAATAATTTATTTCTGGCGCAATATCAATAGATTTTACATAGTTATACTTTATATTCTTTAAAGTTTAAATATGTGTGAAAATGTGACACATCATCAAAAAATTGATCACCTTTTATAAAATAAAAGTACATGATTTGTTTGAAAGTTTTTGGAAGTGCAGAAACAAAAACTCAAGTTATCTCAAATTACGAGAACATTTTACATATTCAAGTCTTCTTTTATATTTAGATGCCTTAATATATTTTTTTGGGTAACCATGATATAAGTATAAAGTTTTTTTTTTGTTAGATAATCTAATGATTATAATTTCATCCCTTAAATGTGAATAATTAGGCGTACAAGAGTCCAAACCTTGGTCCTAGAATTTTATACACAATATTTTCATATCAACTAAGCTAAGTCTCACAGGGACATAATATAAGTATAAAGTTTTTATTGTCGTTAACAATGACTTAAATGCTTAAAAAACCCAAAACTCTGTCCGAACTATTTTGACCTATTCACTATTGATTATTTCTAACTATATTTTCTTTCTAACTATAATATCCTTTTGATGATATCTATAAATATTTTCTATTACTTCTATATAAAATTATTTACTCTCCCTTCAATTGACCTAATAGATCTAAATTATTCTATTTTATTGAAATCCTATAAATTCTTTTGACCAAATCATAATTTTATTTTTGCAATATCTCTTTTAAAATCATAAAATAATAACTTGTTATATTGACAAAATTATCCTCAATTTTTTTATACAGTCAATTATATTATTTTAAAATCTTAAGTTATCATAGTTGAATTATTATTATTAAAAGTTCAAATTTCTTTTTAATTTTTTTTTGCTAGAGCTTTTTTTTTTCTCTAGAACTTTCTCTTCCCTTTTTTTTCTCTATAAATTACCAACTTCAACAAGTAGTATTTCACAAACAAAAAAAACCTTCTCTCCCTTCTCTCTTCTTACTTCAGTCAATATTATATTACTACTCGATTTTTTCTCCATCACTTTTTTTCATTTTTCTCTTTAACTCTTGTGGATCTAAGTTAGTTAGGAGGTAGATCTATGTATTAGAAGCTTCTCTGTCCAAAGGTAATTAAAAACCCATCTGTTTTTTCTCTCAGTTTTGGCTGAAAATGTATGTTTAAGTCGGGGGGGTTGTTTTCAATTTTTTGAAACCACTTCTTTTGTTAATGTTTTAAATAAGATCTATGTAATTATGGATCCGGAAAGCATATTTGATATTGAGTGTTTTGAAAATTTATTGATTTTGAAAAAGTGTCAAATTGTATTTTCTTTATATTGATTGTATTATAACGAGTAGATCTATTGATGTATCAGAAATGATTTTAGAAAAATCAAAAAGCAAACTTGTAGGGGCATTTTGGTCATTTTAAATTTGAAATTTTGTAAATGTGAACTACTAGATTTGATGGAAGGGGTTTGTTTTCGATTTTTTATAACCAATTCCTTTGTTAATCATGTAAATCGAGTCTATGCAATAATAGATCCGGAAATTGTAACCAATTCCTTTTTTTTGAAAAGGTGTCAAAATGTTATTTTCTTTACATAAATAATCATATAATGAGCATATCTATCAATGTATCGTAATTATTTTTGGAAAAATATCAACAAACAAATTTGTAGGGGCATTCTATTCCTTTTAAATTTTGTGGGTTTTTTCTTTTCTTTTTCGTAACCATTTTCTTAGTTAATATTGTAAATCTTGTGTATGTGATAATAGATCATGAAGAAAATTTAGATTTTTAGTGTTTTGAAAATTTATTTATGTCGGTGTAATGATGTAAATCTTAAAGTTTAAAGAAAGCTTTAGATTATTGAAAAATATTTTAAGAAGTTTTGCGAAAAATTGTTTCACTTAATGTTTGTAAAACCTTTATCTGAGTTTTAAAACTAAAACTATTAAAAAAAATCTTGGGCTAGTGGATGAACCTTGCATGGGCAAAATTTCTTATAGCTTTGTCGATTCACCTTAACTTCTATAATTTTTAGGATATTTAGCACCGGAGTTACATTCAAGCTATTGTTAGTTCAGAAAACTTATTAAGGTAAGAACAATTTTTTAATTATATATTGTATTCATGTTTACTTGTGATGAACTCATTATATTTTTATCAGTATATTAATATATTTTTGTGATGAATAAATTGTATTATTTTTTATAATTGTGTCAAAATAGCACTTGTGCTGCATATACTTGATAAATGTCTTACTTTTGTATAACTTGTGGAATATATATGAATTGTACACACACAAGTTAAATTTCTTTGTGGTTTATCTATTTCTATTTAATATACACAAGCGATTATGAATAAATTTTTACTTCTTGCAGTATCATTGAGTTCACCATTTTATATAACTATTATTCATTTTTATCTTTTTTTTTTTGTTGTGTTTAATTAATTTTATATAAATACCGTAAGTTAAATAATGAATGTGAAATAAAATAAATATGAAAATCCTTTAATATCTTAACTTATTTGGATAGAAATATTCTTTAGAGTTAGATTTTATTAGGCTAAAATATTCCATAAAAAATATGTTAAGAAATAATGTTATAAGTATTAATTAATATTATTTTAAAGAATTAAATTAATAGGTTAGAAAATTCTTTAGTATTTATAAAAGGTTAACAATTATATTCCTGATGATTTTTCCTTTTCCATTTTGTCAAAATAGTGATATTGTTGTTTATTGTGAATATTGACTTGAAAATCAAGGACAAAGATTATGTTTGTTTTTAAACAACATATGTTTGAAAACAAAGAAATATTTTGTTTGGTTTTAAATTAAATATATTTCAAACAAATTGAGATTCTGTTTTTTTTTAAAGCAGATTTGTTCTTATTTTTAAATGACATATTTTTCTATAAATAGAGGTTGTTTCTTCATTGAAAAATAAGAGAGCAAAAATGTAGCTCCAAGAAAACAAGTGAAGAAGGAAAGAAACAATTACTCTCTAAATTGTTTATTCTTCACCTTGGAAAAACTATATTAAGTTTTACGGGAAGAGACTTGGGATTAGGGTAGGATGAGGTTAACTCTTATTGGGAGTTTCATTGTAACGGTGATACTTTGGAAATAGTGGAATGGAGGGGCTGCTCTCTCCCTCAGATTAGGTCGGAATTTTGACTGAACTGGGTAAACAAACTATTGTGTTTTTTACTGCTTTCTCTATAATCTTCCTTGCTTCATATTGTTGGATTAATATTCATTGTCTATATATTCTTTGATACGTGGTTGCTTAATCACTTTGTTCCACACATCAAAATCATATTGATGTGACTTTATTCAAGGGAATTCACAACAATTGGCGCCCCACGTATCAAAGAATATAGAGACAATGAATATTAATCCAACAATATGAAGCAAGAGCGATTATAGAGAAAGCAGTAAAAACACAATAGTTTGTTTACCCAGTTCAGTCAAATTCCGACCTAATCTGGGGGAGAGAGCAGCCCCTCCGTTCCACTATTTCCAAAGTATAATGGTTACAATGAAACTCCCAATAAGGGTTACAAGAATTAGAAACCTAATTCTACCCTATTCCCAAGTTTCTTCCCATAACCTAGAAACTTAATATAGTTTCCAAGGTGAAGAACAATTTAGAGAGTAATTGTTTCTTTCCTTCTTCACATGTTTTCTTGGAGCTACATCTTTGCTCTCTTGTTTTTTTTATGAAGAAACAACCTCTATTTATAAGAAATATATCATTTAAAAATAGAAAAAAATCTGCTTTAAAATAAAACAGAATCTCAATTTGTTTGAAATATATTTAATTTAAAACCAAACAAAATCTTCCTTTGTTTTCAAACATATCTAGTTTAAAAACAAACATAATCTTTGTCCCTGATTTTCAAGTCAATCTTCACAATTCTCCATTTTGACTTCAAATCAGTGGTGATGCCAATTTACACCAACCACCGTACTACTCTCTCCATCTTGAACTTCTATTATTCAAGATCACGGGTCAAGTCCAAGTCACACTTGAACCTTGACCCTAAACATTTGCTTCCACTTGCTTTCCGCAAGCATTGCTTCCTTTCCTTCATCCCTCAGAATGTCTTCCTTCATGAAGTTCTTGTCTTCCACTACCATAGGGTGTTTAGGTAGCCCAACAAGATACAACGTTTCCGCCCCCGGAGTGATCAAATCCGTCCTCCTGAAGATTTGCTTGCTCACAACTATCACCAGAATTTTAGATAGTTCAACAAGCCCAACCACCATCAGATCCCTAGGAATACCTCCCGTCATCCGAATTATTGCTTGGCACCAAACCAACCTTGGAATTTTAGGTTGATCCACCTCAAGCTGCAACATCAAACTTCCCCTTGCTTACAAGTTCTCTAGTTTGATCAAAGTTGCTTTCAATTGCCTCCTTGAAGTACTTCTTGTTTAAAAACAAACATAATCTTTGTCCTTGATTTTCAAGTCAATCTTCACAATTATCCACCTTGACTTCAAATTAGTGGTTTTAAGTCAAGGTGGAGAATTGTGAAGATTGACTTGAAAATCATGGACAAAGATTATGTTTGTTTTTAAACAAGATATGTTTGAAAACAAAGGAAGATTTTGTTTGGTTTTAAATTAAATATATTTCAAACAAATTGAGATTCTGTTTTATTCTAAAGCAGATTTGTTCCTATTTTTAAGTGACATATTTTTCTATAAATAGAGGTTGTTTCTTCATTGAAAAATAAGAGAGCAAAGATGTAGCTCCAAGAAAACAAGTGAAGATGGAAAGAAACAATTACTCTCTAAATTGTTTATTCTTCACCTTGGAAAAACTATATTAAGTTTCTAGGTTACGGGAAGAGACTTGGGATTAGGGTAGGATTAGGTTGACGGTTAATTTTTGTAACCCTTATTGGGAGTTTCATTGTAACAGTGATACTTTGGAAATAGTGGAACGGAGGGGCTGCTCTCTCCCCCTGATAAGGTCGGAATTTTGACTGAACTGGGTAAACAAACTATTGTGTTTTTTACTGCTTTCTCTATAATCTTCCTTGCTTCATATTATATTGTTGGATTAATATTCATTGTCTCTATATTCTTTGATATGTTATTGCTTAATCACTTTGCTTCACACATCAAATTTATTAGTGTGACTTTATTCAAAAGGAATTCACAACATTTATGATGTGTCATTAGTAGATATACCTTACAAACTCTTCATAGAGATATATATCCTACGAAGCTAAGTAACTCTTGCATAAAACTCATTATCACTCTATAATTATGAGGGGCTTCAGATTCGAATTTCTTCTAAGATTTACTTCATAGGCTATATATCTCTAAGAAGAATTAAAGATATATATTCTAATGCTACATCATAAACTTCATTGTCACTATTTTAATTACATATTATCTATTGAACCACCTCATAGTCATCTATAATACAATCATAACCAAAATCATGTCGAGTAGTCTTAACATTCATATAGGATACAAACTCATGAATACTAGTAGAAATATCTTTGAATTCCTCTATAGTTGGGTTCCACAATACAACTGTTTATTCGTTTGTGAGTCATTAAAAACGCATAGAATCATATTAACACTACAAGATGCCACAATATTAAATCATGGGTTATCATCTTGAAATGAGTTAGTCCAATTAAGTTTGGTCTTATTCTTAAATCTCTCACCAGAAAAGAATACAACACAAATGTATCTATGAAATTGATATTGCTTTTATTATTTACTAGGATAGATGCATCATCATATTGAAAATGAGAATGACACAATATTTTTTGGCGCAACAAGTTCATGAGATAAAGGTTTTCAAACAAGAGGGTCCTGTTATGAATAGTCCACGAACCCAATAGTATTTATTAGGTCCAAGCCTATTTAGATTAGTTTCTAGAATGTTCTATATACTACTCTCTAACTTATATATAGAGAGCCTATTAATGTAATAATCAATCAAGGAAATGAATGAAGTTTAATTATTTTGTTAGTTTTAGTGTAGTTTTTAGTTATTTTAGAAATAGTTTCTTCAATTTATGAACAAGTTAATTCTTGTTCATAACAGGTCCATAGTTTGCTTATATATCCAAAATAGTTCAAAGATTTTAGAGGTGATTTTGATAAAATGGAAAAGGCAAAATCATCGAGAATATCATTGTTAACCTCTTAATACTTGGCTGCCACAAAAATTTCCACTCCGCAGACTATAAAGTTTGGCTTGCAATTTTAACCTATACAATTTTTTTTCTTCACATTTTAACCCTATTTTGTTCTGGTGGGGAATGAGGTAATTCAAACAGTGGAGGGGAGTCCATCACCGTCTAAGGTCTTCACAATCGTCTTCCGAGGAAGAATAACTTGTCGAGGCGGGGGAGTTACTCTTAATTTGGACAACTTAAGCTGTGTATGGTGTGATGAAGATCAAGATACGGTCGTTCATTTGTTGTTAAACTGCAATTTTGTCCAAGCCCGTGAGATATTCAAATGGTTGCAGGTTTAGTATATAACTTCTCAAAACCTCTTCACTTTGTTTCAATGCTTCTATGGTGAGGCTAGGAATAAGAAGATTCATAAGGGTTTGTCATTAGTTTTGCACACAACACTTTGGCTTATTTGGAGAGTGAAGAATGATAGAATTTTTAATAATGTCATTAAGGATTCTAAAGAGGTTGTAGAAGAGATTCAGAAGGGTTTGTTATTAATCAGTTATGTTGTTTTACTATTGTGAGTTTGTGTGTAGTATGAGTTAGCTTTTGACTTGGTAGTTTTTGTAAGTTTATTTAGCCACTAGTATTAGTGGGGTTGGATGTTTTTTATCTTGATTTTCATGGTGTAGAGCATTTGTTTTGTTTCATATATCTCTTGATTAAAATGTATTGTATTTAATTTTCTTCTTAGTACTGCTTGTACATAAAAGAGAGTAGAAAAAACAAAAGAATCTTTTTATTTGTTGATTTAATTAATTTAAAAAACTGTATAACATTATATTTTAACATGTTTTTGAATAGAATATGTTAGCCTATTAGATCAAAACAAGAGTGTGGTGCAACAAAATTGTGGCCAAAACTTCGCCCTAAAATACTTACATAAGAATAGAACTTTTAAGAGTTGCCCTAAAAATTGTAGAGCAGAATTCATAACTGTTACTAAAATACTTCGATAATTTTAATCAAAATCAATTTAAATTTAAGAAAATCTATAATCAAATATACAACTATTCCCTGCGTGTGAGTGTGTGACCAACTCATTCTCATTAGCTAAAGATTTAAATAACTTGTGTTTGGAACAGTTAAACTCCATCTCATTTTTTTTATACATAAATTAAAACAGTTTCCATCTAGGAATATCTTGATATAATGGTCCTAATCACTTGTTGACATGGTTGCAATCTTGTATCATCATATCCTCATTGAACTTCAAACTATTTAACATTATGTCATGAAAACTCCTTTCCTTTAAGTAGAAACCAAAATGAACTAATCAGATTCAGAGTCTGAAAGTGGCATCTGATAAGCACCAGATGGTTCTGAATCTGTCATGGAAGGGGGGGCAACTTTACCGGACCGTCTCCGGACCCGGTCATTTGGTTTTGGTTTTCTTTCATCATGGGAGGGTGGCTCCTGTCATAAAAAATATACAATTATTTCCTCATTATGCAAATATGCAAGACAAGACAACCATATTGAAACTAAATTTTACCGTGGAACTGGGTTGAGTTGGTTGTTTTGCTTGAGATGGATGAACTTGTTGGCTTCTTCTCAGCCAGATGGTGCCCAGAGAAATGAAGGCTGCCAAGAGCAGAAAAGGACCGATTCTTGGATCGTCACGGTACACAGAAAGTCCACCAACAAAATCAAGAATATGCTGCATAATATTTTTGAATGGAATTTGTTGGCCAGTTTTTGACCAAATAGGTTCTGTGTCATCTGGAACAAGCTTGGGCGTTCTTAGTGTCTGAAAAGTGAACAAGGCATTGAAAATAAGAAAATCATACAGAAATTATTCGATCAACAATTCTATCTTAATTTAAACCATCAACATGCACATTATAAATGAAATATGACAAATCATGAGACATGAAAAGTACTAGTAAACAGAAGATTAAAGTTACTAGGCAGCAGAATAGTGACCGCAAAGACTAAAAAGATTGAAGTTATTAGTTTTAGATGAAAGATTGAGAAAAAAGTTAATACATTTGTAATAGGGATATGGTGTAGTGTGATTGATAATAATTTGACAGAAAAGACTAAACAATAAACCTATATATACTGATACAGCCCCAAATCCTAACTAAGATATATAAAAGATAATTTGATCAGGATTCTAACAAAGGCTAAGCAGAAAAACATACAAAGTTAAGAATACTTACAAAGAATGGCAAATCTCTGGAGTCACCATCTTTTATTATATTTGCAAGCCACTGGGTTATCTGCTTAAAAAAAATTAAAAATATCGTAAGAGAATTGTGCATTACAGCTTTATGTTTGTACATTTATCATATGTGAGTTGTAAAAAATGTATCTCCTAATGCAGTGATGCAGACAATGCAAGCAGCATAAGAAGCAACATTTCTCTGTGTGAAAGTTTTACTGTAAAATAGCAAACCTCTGAAACATCAGCCGCGCCCTTGTATCCAGCTACAAACTGGCCTGCCTGATCAGAATCATCGATTAAATCTTGGACCAGTAATGATTTCCACTTTGAAATTTCCTGTGTCCTAGTATCAACTGCACTATTATTCCTTAGGTAACGAATAACAAGCAACCGAGGAATATCATTCATGCTCTTCCGTTGTCCACAAGTGCCTTCGCTTGCCCCCTCACCAAGGTAAAATTGACAATAGTCCTGAATAATAAGTTCTGTTAATACTAATAGCCGAGGCTAGAAATACATTTTTATTTCAAACACACCAAAAGAATTTAAATTAGCATTCAATCAATGAATGAAATAAGGTTATAGGAATTAGGCCTTCCATCTTTGTTTCCTACCACAAGTAAAATCACATATTTCCATATCCATTTAAAAAAACATCATTTAAATGCAATATATTGAAATATAGAAAACATGCACCCACGAATTTAACTCAATGCTCTGTAAATACATTCTAAATTGTGAAAAAATAAAAAAAATAAACTATATGGAGTAAAGAACCCATGGACAATTTGCATATTTTGATACTAAAGATAAGTTTTACTAATTTGGTATATACTCTGCTATGCATTATGCAACATTCGTAAATTTTCAGTCATAATGTGGAACCATGCCTTTTCAAATGCCTCCATGCTATGAAGGGTAATACTATATTACTAATACCATTTCAGCAAGGATCTATAGGCTAGTCAACAAAACCATCTAATGAATAGCACAAAAACAATACATTTAACACTTCCCAAGTATATCATCCTAAAGAGCAAGTCTTGTTAAAGAGGACAATGTAACACTGAACATTATATAGTGATAAAATCATATTCTAATAAAACAATTTTGAAGTAAAATCAAGTGACAAGTTCAAACTGATGTGTTATAGACAACCATCACCTGGAAGATTATAAATTGACATCAGATTTAGAATAAAGGTTCCTCCATTATCATGGGTCATAATCAAATAATATTGGCATCAGTATAAACATTTTCTGAATACATATCGTTTAATTCATTCACTGAAGCTTAGTATCAAATTTGTGTAACACATTATGACAAAGAAAACTAAGTATATATCTAAAAGAAAATAATTACCTTCTGCGTTTCACCGTCAAGCCAAGCAAATGTCAACCGCTTTCTCTTAAACGCATCCACAACTGGAGCCAAGGATTGATTTTCAGACGATGCATCTACATCACTTTGCTTAGACAATGTTTCTTGAACCCTGCAAATAGTCTATGGGTGGTTTAGAAGACGATACTTACCTTTACAAAGTATAAACAGCAATAAAAGGGTTTTCTTACTAGGTGGAGTTAAGTACATCGATCAAATGACACTATAAAGTCCTATCATAAATCATTTCTAATGAGAGCAACAACCAAGCCTAGTCCGACAAGGTGGGATTGGCTACATGGATCAAACAATGCTATAATGTTCTCTACACATGCCTAACCCACCTAATGCAAGATTCTACCATCTTTTCAGAATAGGTGTTACCCAAACTTTCTTTCTAATGTTTTCAATACTAATTACTAATTCTGTCTTGCACTGTATATCCACAAGGTATCAGAACTGGCAATTCACAATGAAAAAACTGTGTTTAAAAAATTATAACCAATATCTTAAGATTATGAATCTATTATGAAAAAAAACAACTGATAACAAAAAGGATGAGGAACATGAAACAGTTTCAAAATCCTGTTACATTTTGAACATCAATAACTCTGAATCTGGAGCCACAGATTTTATAATTGCAACGAAACCAAGTACAGTAAAATCATAATGAAAATGATGAATTAGAAACTAATTTGTGAAACATATGATATATCATGCAAATATTGTTTAAAACAAGACAAAATACATACTTCACGCATTCCGTTCAACTCCATACTTGGCCTTCCCACTGCAATAGCACAATACCAAATAACTTTATCATATCCAGCACGTGAATAACCACGGGGATCACAGCCTAGCTCCATTGATGTCACACTCCTTAGTTGTGGTAGTTCTGTAAAGAAAAGGGAGGAGACAAAAAATATAGACAGATTAATTACGGCTCAAAAAATTTCAGTTCATAATCTACTGATTATAGCCTAACTTACGCATAAAAAGTCACAATGATAATAAATTGGAGACACGAAACCATGAAATATTAGGAGTGACACAGTAGCTGGGGAGGCAGGGTGAGATATAGGGTTCTGAGTGATGATAAGGAGGTCATAGGTTTAACTCCCCTCATTAACAAAATAGCAACTAACATTTTCCTTTAAATAAAATTAGGCTATGAAATACTACTTCACAAAATTAAAAGGATGATGGTATAGGATCATAGATCTATTATTGATCAGATGAGTTCAGTAAAGCGGCTAATGTGTGCTCAATTCAAACCAGTTGAGCTGGCCAACCCCCCTTTATCCCAACTCCCTTAGTTATTATCCACCCTTTTTCCAACTCTCTTCATTCCAATATACAAATTAAAGAATTCGGGGTTGCATCACCTCCCAACCCAGTTTCATAAAACAAGTATGGCAAAGGACATTTTATTTTAAAAAAAATACAATTATCAAAGCACAGTGCAATTTAAACTATATATCTATATCTACCTTGCTCTTTATTATTTTCCATCATACTCAAAAACAATGAATCGTCAACTGAACCTGCAGCACACAATACACAAATAATCAGTTAAATGAAGACCAAGATGTATTCAATTGGATGTCTCGTAAAATGGCTAAGAAGCAATGTACCATGGTGCACAACAGGTTTGACACCTGGGCCTTTAAGAAATACTATAGCAGGTGCAGATTCCACCTCAAATCTGACATTGAAGAAATTCAAACAAAATAAATTTAATAAAATAGTAGATAAAAATATGAATCGACAAGCTGGTGTGTATTTATTTAAAATATTCACAGCACCATCTTCTACATGGGAAAATTAACACAGAAAAATATTCTCCAGTTTAGGTTTAGTTAAAATTTCCACTTACGCCCCCAACCAATAGGATGCTTCTTCTTCCTGCCAGAGAATGAATGCAAACGAGGCATAAGCCCAATAGTCTTTTGCTACTTGTCGCATAAATGGTGAAGCACGCTCCCCATATTTTGAGAAATATATCACTTTCACCTATAAAACAAATAAATAAATTCAACCCTAATCAAATAAATTCAAATATGTACTGAATCAAACAGCATATAAACAAAATTATGACAGCCATAAGCCCTTCACAATTTTTTTTACAATTAACAAAAGAAGTACCAGCAATAAATTATAAGCACGACATAGACCACCTAGTCATCCATAGCAACTCCACAGTTATGCTAACTCACCTAGTGGAAAATAGCTTTATTTGTTGTTTGTTGAAGTTAAAGAGTTTTAGATAAGGAGGACGAGAAGAGAATAAAAACTCTGAATTAATATTGTGGTTTAATATTATGAGGATGCTGATACTGATATACAAAAGACCAAGCACCAACCCTTACTTATACTAATACAAGACTCATAATTCTAACCAAAGGAAACAAATCATGACAATAACTAAAAGATATGGAAACTATTAAGTAGGGGCACTGCTGGGTTAAGGTAAACTCCCTTTTCGTTATACAGACCAGCTAATCACCTTAGAGAAAGATGAAGAACACGACTACCTAAGAAGAATTTGCATTCCAACTTAATTAAGATGTTAGAACTTCACATCAACGAGAAAGCTAACAAGGAAAATAAATAAGGAGATACCTAGCAGGGGAATATAAAACCAATATTTTTGTTAAGAAAATATCGAGGAATGAAAATACACTAATACATAAATAAATTTACAGAAATAATAAAAGAGAAAAGTAATTGTACCTTATGATGACTACTCTTTCCAAAAAAACTTGGCACCTGAAATTTTATAAGTTCCAAACAATTCAATGAGTAACAATAGAAATTCAATCACGCAAACATAATAGAAATCAAACTGTTAGCAATAGCAACATGCTATTTAACTCATAGAAATCAAACATCAAATTTACATAACCTCAGCTCCTCCATCATGATTGTGTTTATAATTCAAAAGATGGAGAAAAAACTACATGATTCTATTATTTTCTTATAAAAAAATGTAATATCTGTACTTTTTGCAGTCTACGAAGATCCAACATGATGATTCTGTTCAAGCCTTAGAATTGACATTAGATCGTATGTTGTATGAAAGACAGGAAAAGCCATAAAAAAAACCTTTCTAAAATGTTTGCAACAAGAAACCTGAACCTTCTTGATACCAAGAAAAGCTTATAATCATGATTTTGTACAGAGCTTTTGACCCAAAAGCTATTTTTGTCTAATAATTAAGTAAAATAAAATTTGGTGCCAAGTGACCGCATAATTTAGTTAACAAAAAAACAACTCACAAAAATCAACTCTTCATAGTTAAAGAGCTAAACAATTTGGCAAGGTGTATAAAACAAAACACTCGGTTGGTTTTCTCTACATTTAAGAAATAAATACTGAAACTAACCAAATTAAATAATAAAATGCAGGGGAATGAACATAGCATGGAAAAACCACAACATAACCAAGCTTGTATACATCAAGTATTATACTATATATTAACTGCTACCCATGAAACTGCAGAATGCATCTATTTGTACACAGAATTTCCTTATAAAACATAAATGGTAGAGACAAAAAAAAATACGTATAATTACAGAGACAAGCATGATATTTAGAGTTTAAACAAATTACCAATGACTCCTTTGTGTAGTAGTTAATTTGAGGCAAAGCCAAAACAGTTGTTGCAAACCAATTTGTAACTTTGTCAACGGTAAGCTCACCATCAAACCTAAAACATGTAAATCATGTATTGTAATTCCATGTTGTAATATATGACTAAAGCTACCCTATGTACACAATATAGTTATGGCAACTATCTAATCTATGTTAAATGTGAATAACCCTCAGCGAGTTAAGTTAAAAAGGATTTTTCGAAACTGCAATTGCCTGTCCTCAAATCAAACCATTGTCTTATAATAGAAGTATAAAACTCACCTTCTAAAACATTTTGCTGTATGACATCCAGCAGGTATAGCAAAAAGAGATGGAACTCCTGGATAAATAATTTCAATAGGTCAAACAAGCAACTTATGATCCTAATCAACTAAAATTTAAAACAATCACAGAACATGTATTTGTAAATCAGGTACAACAACTCAGAAACTTCTAAAACTTTCACCATATCAAATAATGTATATCCAGCAATAATGCTCACTGCTCAGATGAACATAACTTTGTTATCATAGATTGGCCCATGTTGGTGGGTCTGGGGCATATCACCCACTTAAAAACCATTTCTGTTACCATTACTAATACATAAACCAATGTCATATACAGACCCTCAACATTGTCACAATTAACAGCATGTCTGCACTGCAACTAGTCTGATTTATGCAAAATGAAACAATCTTTACAACAAACTTAGAACCGTAAGTTCTGCAAAAAAAAAAGTGCTAATATTGGGTCTAGCTCTTCATAGAATATTTATTTACAAATATCACAGGAGTGCAAAACAAAACAACTATTTAAACTTAGGCAATGGATGTTTCGCAATAAGCTGAAAGCAAAAACTTGACTCAGCACATACCATTTCTGAAAAAGGGTTTTCCTGTTGAACTTTTATCGGCAAAGTAAATAGAGACCTCCTTCTCTCCAAGTTCCACCATACCAGTATTTGCAAATGAATCCAATAAAGAACCTAAAAGCAAAGAAATCAACCAAAACTATCTAATTGTATCCTTAAACCGATATGACAAAGTGCATGGAATTGGATGTCCTTTTGATTTTGTCCATGTTCCAAACTATAGATTAGCACATTCATAAATGCAATATTTTAATTATCTTCATAAAAAGAAAACTATATTGCACAAGAGAAACCATAGTACCCAACCAGGAGTTTGTGATCAACAGGCATACCTATTTTTTTCCAGGACTTGGAGAACTCAGCACAACGATTGCTCCCCGATGAATACAACTGATACATGCATGTATGTTAACCCAGAAACATTTAAAGAATAAATATAAAATAGTTAAAAGATAATAGAATCAGGCAGGAATAGTGACAAAGAGCCTTTGTCAGTAAGATAAAGTAAATCCATCTTTTGAGGGACAGCACAACACCGAAATTTGTATGTACCTGAATTAGCCAAGGCTTTGCATCTGGAAGTATAGACTGGAAGTCACTTGCAGTAATGACTTTATCAGAATGATCAATAGACTCTGAGATGTAAGAAATGATGCATGCATTATTGAAAATATTTTGATGTCATAAATCCTATAATTCATGTCATTTATGAGAAATGGCTTGACTAACCAGATGAAGGGGCATGTAGTAAAGGGAAGACCATTTCTGAAATGCTTTTCCCTGCATAATGCTTGTTGGCACTCTCAATGATATGCTAGCATAAAAAATCATATCATTTAGGTAAAGAAAGAATGGAGAGCACAATATATCAAGGACAAGAGAAACACTCTTGGAACAAATCGTATAAAAAAGACATGAGTTTTAAAGCATGCAAAAGAAAGTACTCACAAGGTGTTCATCAATGCCGTATAAGTCATAGTCTCTTTTCCATAAAGGATTAGTCAGCAACTCATAGGCATATTGAATCTGTAAGATTTCGGAGCAAATTAAGTACAGAAAACCATAGTAAATCAACAACATTTGTGTCATAATGGAAAGCTTCCAGGTAAAGAACATACACAACATATGGAACCATATTGTAGTACATGAGCATGTGGTAGGAAAAAGACAACAATGCTAAATTACAAATAAAATACTAGTGGGATTCAATGTGTACTAGAAGCATATTTCTGGGTTATATTGTATGACTAGTATTTTCATTAGCAAAGGATTCAATATGTACTAGAAGCATACACGACAAATAATAGTCAGAGGCATTGATATATATACTTTGAAAGCTGTCTTTTTACAATGCTTAAATAATCAACAGATTCTAGTCTTTAATAAATAAATTTTCATTTATTCAGCATGAATCAAACTGGTCATAAGAAAATAAATTAAATCAGAAAGGCAACACAAAAACATAACAAGGATAGGGATAAAGTTTAAGTTAAAACTGATTAGAATTATCCTGCATAGTGTTTGCGCCATATTTAACAATCCCACTTGAAATGATAAACCACATATCTCACAAATGATGCTAACCTTTAAAAACTCGTGAACATCATGTACTTCCACATCCGACTTCCTGAAAGATCATGAAAGTCTCATAAGATCAATAACAAGGATGCTGATAAAAAGTGTCACAAAAGATGCCAAAATATTTTTTCCATGTTACGAAACAACTATTACAAGAGAACATGTTCAACAAACTACATGATTATCAAATGTCACTCACTACACAGAACACAACTTCAATACTAAGTATTGGTACTAGAGACTTGTTTGGATAAACAACTTATTTGCAGCTTATAGCACAAATGCTTATGTGTAAGCTTACAAAATAATTTTGTTTATGACGACCTTACATAAGCTACTTTTATAACAAAAGATAAAATAAGCTATACTGGAGAACTTATAGAGTGCATAAGAGTATTCATAGGAAGATACTCGTAGAAATTCATATAGAATGAATATACATTGATAAAAGAACGAGTAAAATGTACAACGGAGTGACTTATTTATAAAGTTAGTTGGAGTAACTAACTCTCTAATCTCTAAACCAATTTGGCAACCTATCAACTAACTCTAGTTGATTAACTAACAATCTATATTCTTAACAATAATTAAAATTAAAATTAAAATACCATTTAGATTGAAGATTGGAATAAGCCTCCTTCACATTATCAATGGAACTGTATCTCTCAATTTGCAGAACTGAAATCAATAACCAAAACAGAGAATTCAGAAACAAAACAAAAAAAAAAAGCATTCAACAAAAAACAGAAAATAGAAAGAGAATAACCGTCATAATGAGAAGCAGGGAATGCATTGGGAATAAGAAAGAGCTGATAGAACATAGCTGCGGCGAAGAGAATAGCAGGAAGTGCATAGGCTTTGATGATGGAAGCCGTTGACGATGAGGGAGAAGGAGGAGGAGGAGAAGGATTCGTCGGAACCCTAAGCATTGTAACGGAAACAGCGGTGGTGTGATTGAGATATGAAAGGGATCGTTGTGGAATTTGAGTCACTGTGTTGGTGACTATATCTTAGGAGTAATCGTCGTGGTGTGTACTTTATTCACTTATGAAATTCTAGTTCCCGGCAACACAGTTTCTATACCGGACGATTAGTATGACTTTTGGTCCGGTATAGAAACTTTAGTAAAAAATTTGAACTTTTAGATTTTCACTATATGTTTTGCTTGGTGAATATTGTTATTGAACTTCGATCTCTATTTATAAAAAAATAAAGTGTATGAGATAATCTTCGAGTCTTTAAAGATTATCTTTCATTTGTTTAAGTTTGTTTTGTTTGCAACAAATTTTAAATTTTATCTTTTTGAAAGTTATGGATAAGAGATTTATTTTTCAAACAAAGACTAAGGCGTTTCAAAAAAAAAAATCCTTTAGTATCAATTCATTTGTTTAGAGCGTTTGCGTTCAAAATTATTTGTTTTCAATAACTTCGAATAAAAAAAATTTCTTCAAATATATATTTATCTCAAAAAAAAAACTTCAAATAAATAAAATTTGAATAGATAATTTTTTTTTTTGAAGCAAATGAATAAATCTTTTAAAGTTGTGATAAAAAAAATTATACAAACCAAAAAATTCTTTGAATAGATAAATCTCTGCCATACAGAGGATCCTCAATTCAAACAAAAAAAAACCAAAAAAAATAGTAAATAATAATTGTACAGCCACATTCTACAGAATTTTACCAAATATAGACAAAATCAAAGATAAATGTCTCCTGTAAATTATTCTACAGATTATTGTCTCTCCACCCAATTTCACACCAAGTTTACGGTAAAGGATATCAACGGTAATTAAATGATAACACAACTAATTGACAATGTTATCCACAAATATATATATATATATATATATCAACACTTTCCAACATTCTCCTGTAAATTATTCTGTTTCATTATTTCCAGAGGAGAGATCTATAAGAACAACATTTGTAAACAATTTTTTCAACCTAAGCACTTTTCTTTTGTTTCTTTTCCTTCCATTCTTTGATATTAGCATCTATCCTTGCCTGCACCTTTTTCTGAAATCCAGGATACGGTTCATATCCAATGGTTGATTGTAGGATCTGCAAAACAAATTAATATCGTCAACCTTGTTTTGATTATGAAAGAAATAGTCCAGAGCCGTTAACTAGTAGTATTAAAATACCATGGACTACGATCTAAACTACAACATTAGCCCTAAACCGTTGATTTTTCAGTAACCGTGAGAGATAACCAGCATGAGCACTATGAGTCTATGACAAATGAACAATTACCTCAAGAACCACGAAGAAAGGAGCCATTAGTAAAGCTTGAGCAAGGTTGTCCAATACAGCTGGTGCACGTTTCTGACAGAAAAATGTTATAAGATATAAATAAGTTGTGAAAATCTATGAATTATGCTTTTCAGTGATGGAGCCATTATTTACCTCAAACACTCCATGGCCAATAAACTGTCCTGTCCAACAAATCAACTGAGCAGCCAACACAACCTGAAAGATCATATTCATATATAATTATGTCAACATTTTTCTGGAAACCTATGAATTTAAAGGGGAAGACCCAATGCACTTAATTACTCCATTGAGCATCACATACTATTTGATGTGAGAGTTGGAACCTATGAATTTTCATTGATACTGACATGTCAACATTAGTAATAATTAAATGGACGATGATTCATTAGTGTCGTGTTGAATATTGACTTGTGGCAGACACCAGACACGCCTTCAATCTGAAGTGTCGGTGCAGCAGTGCCACATAAGTTGGAACCCCATAAATTATAATACCCAAGTCCCTATCAGATAGTAACTATCTTCAGCGTTGCTTAAATAAGTTCGGCACTTATAAATTCCATCTATTCTACAAATTAATACCCAAGTCCCTATTAGATAGTAAAAGTGAATTGAAAATGATTATTGCTGTCTAAAGATCCAATTTTCTTACTGGTAGATTTCCCAATTATGCATAAGAGTTATCAACATCAATATGTAACTATTAATGATTGAAGCAAACAGATGAGAATGAAAAGTAACAACTATTAGAAGCATCGACATCAACACCATCATACAACACTTAGTTAAACACATTGACATAGCTGGATCAATAGCAGGATCAATTAAAATATATCTTTAAAAACATCCATCAAAACTAATGGGGAATAGCTCCTAATACATATTTGAATTCCGGTTTGTCAAATTGCAAGGGACTAGCTATTTCCACTAGACCCAACCAATCATTAGCATCATGATTTCTTATTCTAAGCAACAATTTTGTGTTTCTTAAAATTGTATTGGTCAAGGTAAAAAAATGTAATGATAATTTTTTATACAACTAACAACTCTCTAATTACACAGCTTAAAACTAAACTTATATTCATAAAAGAAAATTCATATCATAAACGAATCAGGTAAAAGAACACATTTGATTCATTAACAACCCCTCACAAAAAGAAAACCTAAAAAACAAATGTTAAAGAGTCCCACGGAATTGAGATGTCATATAGATAGACGAGTTTATAAGTAAAGACAATCTTCACCTTAGAATCTCTAATTGAGTTACACTAAACTTCCAATTTTAAAATGATATTAGAATCTCTAAAATCAGTTGAATCACCCACCATTTATATTACCGGACCAAGTCCAGTAGTATTGGACGTGAGAGGGTGTGATAGACAAAGATACATAAACCACATCTCTATGTAAGCATCACAAAAAGTGACACACACAAAATGTGTGATGTACAACAAATGAATGAGTTTAAAACAGTTACAAAATTGACTTGTTAGCTTTCGTACTTTATTATCATCACATGCAACTGTGATTTGTAACTACTAGTAGCTTTTTGGCTAAAATATCATTTTCGTCCCTGAATCAACCAAACTTTTTGATTTTATTCGTTAAATAAAAAATCTGCAGGAAAATTCGTAGGAAAATCTGCAGGAAACTTGCGGATTTTAGGTTTTAGCTTTAGGGACCAAAAGAAAAAAGTTTGGTTGATTCAAAGCTTATTTAGAACAAAAATTGATACAAGAGACAAAACCAAAATTTCACGTACATACAGGACGAAAATGAAATTTAGGCCTAGCTTTTTTATAATTCTTTTTTGATGAATGAGGGGGATTAGAAGTGAACCTCTATTAGGTAGTGTAAATTTTTTGGTTTTTTTCATTGGTGTACCGCTTATATACAGCATCTCTGTTATGTAGTTCCGTTTTTTCCAATCTCTGAACGTCTTGTCTAGAGATCGGTTATTAATAATAATATTTTGCTGTTAAAAAAAAATGATATAAAACAGGTCCATACTTTAAGAAACACAAACCGAAAGGTTCAGGAAAGAGTAATTAGCTGAAAATCACTAATTGGAAATCTAATTTCATTTCATCAACAAAATAAGTTCAATAAAACTGTCCCACATCACTTTTTTAATTGTACTTTTTTCTTTTTGTCACGTAGTCTCTATTAGGATTTCACCCTTAAAATAAATAATTGAACGTATCAGGATTCAAATCATAGTCTCAGCATACGATATGTGCAAATATCCTAGCAATTGAGCTAAACATAATATTGTACTTTTTCTTTAATATTGAAAAACACTTACAAAATTTAGCTCAAAAGGTTAAAAAAAATAGTCAAATTAGTTTCACAACAATCACAGTAATCTGAACAAAATAAAAAAAGTACTTACCTTCCAAGCGAGTTGGTAGCCGATGGAATTAGCGACAAAACTAGAAGAAACCCAAGCAACAAGAGTAAGAAACGCAACAAAAGAACCGGATTTAAAATCCAAAGCAGCATAGAAAAGACCATAGAAAACAGCAAAGACGAAACCGATGTTGAAAACAATAACAGATGGGATTAAATTAAGGAGTGTTTGGGAAGGAGAAAAAAGAGGAGGTGTAAAATAAAGGAACATAAGTGATGTGAAGAGAATTGGCCAAACAAAGATTATATGGATTATGATGTTTGTTGGATTGCTGTGATATGAACCGTAGAAGGCAAAGTGTTTTTCCAGATCCAACAAACCCATTTTTTGATTATTTTTTTGTTTTTTTTTTTTTGTTTATGTTAAGGTTAGAACTTATAAGAGATTGACCAGAGGTGTTTTTGTGATTTGTTTGTATTGTAGAATGTGAACTAGATGAAGATATATTTATACTCTCTCGACGGCTTTAAGAATAAACAATTTTCATTTTTCAAATTCATTCAATAACTAATTTATTGTATATGGTATATAATTAAGGGTAGATTCGTTGACAGAATCTTAAATTTAAAAAATTGTTTATTCTAAAATAGTTTATGTATCGACTGATTGATTAATGACTGAAACGTTATTTTAGTCCCAGTATCACTGTATGTACACTAAATTTTGCTTTTAGTCTATGTGATTTTATTCCAAAATAGTCATTGTATCGACCAAATTTTTTCGTAGAAAAATCTGCAGGAAACTTGAGAATTTTCATACGGATTTTAACTTTAGGGACCAAAAACAAAAAGTTTGGTCAATACTAGAATTTTTGGAATAAAAGTAAAATTTAGTGTACATATAGAGACCAAAAAGAAAAAGATGTTTAAACCTTGATTAATTTATTTATTTAATGAGTTAAAACCGTGTCAAAATTTTCTTCTTTTCTGGAAAACGTTTTATAGTACATGGTAGTTGGTACTGATCCATTAAGAATTTGTTTTTCATGTAAATATTAGTTAAGTCATTTTTTTTTACACAATTAGTTAAGTCATTTAAGTGGTGATTGATGGACTTATAAGGAGGATTGTTTTGATTCCGCAATTATGTAATTCATATTTAAAATATTATATTTTTATCAATATAACTAATTGAGAATTATTATGGATGGAATAAAATAATTTCCTTGTGTGGAAAATCTTACGGTGGTGATGATTATGGTGGTTGGAGTAAAGATACCTGCAACAAAATGTTATCATTACGATCCTCAAATTAGTGTGTGAAAGTAATGGAAATTAAAGAAATTATGGTAAATTAGTGCCATACCTATATAGGAGGTTTTGGTGTACGAAGAGATAACTCCTACGCGAGGGATACGGATGACCGTTGAGATAAATCTAACGGTCCTAATTGGTTGAACAATGTTGATCCGTTGTGGTGAGGAACATTGTAGATGTGGTGGTAGACTTCCAGCTTGAAATTTTTTAATTCCTTTAGTATTTAGTAACGATTTACTTGACCTTTGGCTACTATTAAACTTGATTTGCATTGATTTTCCACATTTTCTTCAGTATGCAAGGTCTTCCACTTATCTTAAATCAAGTCTTGATCAATAAGACATCATAATATGCATCAAATGCACTCATTTTCTCATATTCCAAACATGAAGTTCTAAAAAGGCAAAATAAAGAAAAAGAAGTAAATAGTTCTAATAAACTTTGCACATTTGAGTGTTATGAACGCTCAAGTTGAATAACCTTGTAGAAAACCATGTTCAACGATGGCAGATGATTCTTGAGAAGCATGTGGGACTTAACTGTAGCAATGTGTTCATTGTGGTTGCTACAAGCACTTCTCATAGACTCATAGCTTCACAAGTGAATTTGAACATACAAATCCACATATGTAAGAATCGAAACATAAATCTATAACACCTCCCAAAGGATCTTCAGATTGGAGAAGAATTTTGTAACAGTGCGAGAATCAAATTTTACTAAGAAATGCGAATCAAATCACTTTGAGAGAACCTTTCCTTCAAATCATTCCATACCTCATCATCTGCATTTTCCATGAAGACGATGGACTGAGCTATCAATTTAGAAACAAAATTTATGATCTATGAATGCACAAATATGTTGCATCTGTTCCAAGCGCGTGTGGAAGGATCAAACAGATCAACATGAATGATGATGGTACCATCGATAAATTCGAGCTTCATCTTCCACTCAAGTGCACTACACAAAGATTGCACCCAGGGGTGGTAAATTGAACCGCTGAACACCGAGGAAGGTCACTTGGATGCACAAAAATAGGACTAGACTAATCCAGGATCGGATCAAAGGGAGCAACACGGGGAGGTATATATGACTGAGGAGGAAGAGAACACAATGGAATATGATCAGAAGGCATGTGATACCATGTTAAGAGTGAAAGAAGATAACAACTTCATAAAAAGCCTATAACAGAATATATGATTACAGAGTTGAAATGATTTTTTACTTGCATTCATTTTAAGCATAAACATGCTTATATACTAGTACATGGAGTGTAGGATAACATCTATGATCTCTAATGTAGATTGAGAAACGGTTACAAGGGATTTCTTGAACTACAAGCAACTCAAGCTTATTCTAACTTGTTTAACAAACTAAAAATCATCTATCTTATTTCATCACACATATCATTTAATACAACAAATTGATAGTCTCCTGCAAATTATTGTGTTTCTGTTTCCAAAGCAGTGATTCATAACCATTTTTCCAGCCTAAGAAATTTTCTTTTGTTTCTCGTCCTGCCATTCTTTGATATTAATATCTATCCTTGCCTGCACCTTTGTCTGAAATCCAGGATATGGTTCATATCCAATGGTTGATTGTAGGATCTACAAAACAAATCGATATAATTTACCAAGTTTCGATTTTGAAAGAAACCTGTTTGGATTTCAGAGCACTGTGACAAACAAATTACCTCAAGAAACACGAAGAAAGGTTCCATTAGAAGAACATGAGGAAGGTCGTGCAATGTTGGTGTACGTTTCTGAGTAAAAAAAATGATAGAACATAAATGAAATGTTAAAAATGAAAATCTATGCTTCATGTTTTGAATGTGTATATGCATAATGCTTTTCAGTGATGGAACAAACATTTACCTCAAATGCAGCATGTCCAATAATCTGTGCAATCCAACTAATCAACTGAACAACCAACACAACCTGAAAGTTTATAGTCATAAATTTAAGAAACATTTCTTCACAAAATATAACCACACACACTAGCTCTAGCTCTTGTTACAAACAAACATCTTTGCATTTGTCACATATATTAGAACAAAATATTAGGACAAGCAAAAAATCTTAGTTGGTCTAAATTGACACTGGACTTGGTAGAAAAGATTCAGTTCCATCCCCGTAACTCCGCTTAGGGGGGACTCAATTGATGTCAAAACTCGCCTCAAACCGGATTAATTCAACAATTTGTGGTCATGGCATTGTTATATGCTGACAATGTGAAATTATTTTACACATGTATTAAATAATATATTAACAAAATATTATTGGATGTACATGTAAAATAATTGACCGGAGAGTTAAATTAATAAAGTAGTACCTTCCAAGCGAGTTCGAAGCCGAGGTAATTAGCGACGAAACAAGAAGAAGCCCAAGAAATGAAAGCAATTACAGCTAAAAAAGAACCAGCTTTAACATCCAAAGCAGTGTAAGAGACAGCGTAGAAAACAGCAAAAATGAAACCGAGGTTGAAGTTAAGGGGTGTTTGGGGTAAAGAGAAAATAGGAGGAGTAAAGTAAAGGAGAATAAGTGCGGTGAAGAGAAGGGGCCAAGTAAAGATGATATGAACTGCAAGGTTTACTGGGTTTCTGTGATAAGCACCGTAGAACGCAAAGTGCTTTTCCAGATCTATTAGCACCATTTTATTATCACAATGATTTATTTTATTTTTAATTTTGTTTTTGTAAAGTGGACAATATGATTTTTTTTATACTAATGTTTATGTTGATTCAATGAGATGAGATTCAGATTGCTAAATGATTGGTTGATTGATGGTTAGGTTTTGACATTTAATACATGTACTATATCGGTTGTTAAGTTGCGTTTCAGAACCAACTTAATTAAGATGCCTGTCCTGACTTGGGCTTATTGTAACTACTACTAGAACTAGAAATAGACTATCACAATGATCAAAAGTTAGTCGATTTAGTAATGATTGACGTTAAATTTAGTGAAAAATATATATATAGTAAGTTTTCTCTCACATGTTTTACTAGCTGCTACTCCCACATGTTTTACTATATATATAAATGAAGTGTATGCGTATAAATTGAAATTGTTACTAAAGGCCAATCTAAAAAGCGAAAGTCTAATTCACCTCAAAGGTATAAATTGACATAAAAGTATTGTTCATTTCTATCAAAGTTTGCGATGCATTCACCCGTAGCGGAACCAATGACTCACTGTACTATGGAAGCAGTGTGTCATCGTTAGTAGAATCACCGCTCCCATGTAAGTACACTCTCGTTTGTCATATATATACCTTTGAAACCCTAATTATTAAGGTACACACTCTTATCCATTTCATGTACTATTTCTCAAGCAAATACTGACTTGAATGTTAAAATGTTAACTTTTTTCTCAGGTACCTCCCCCTTTTTTTTACAGAGCAAAAATGTTTGGAAAATCGTAAGTGTAACATGATTATATATGACACAAACATAATAATATATATTTTAGTCTCTATAAATATTTATTCTCGACTCAAATATTATGATGGACTATGAATCTTTTTAACCGAAACAAATCAAGAAAATGAAGAAATATCTCATTATCATGACACAAATTTAGACTACATAAAGAAATGAGTATAACCGGCCAAGAAACCAAGAGCTACATGCTTACAATATTACAATACAAATTTAATAACAAGAGCTAGCAAACTATAAACATTAATAAACAAGAAAAATCAGTAAAATTAATTAGTCATCTGAAGAAGGAGATGGAGCAACCTCAAGGTGATGGTGAAGGAGATTGTGTTTGATCATCAACACGCTTAAACCCAAACTTCTTGATTAGTTCAGTTGCAATTAGTTCATTAGCTTTGTCAGATGGATGATATTCATCCCAAAATACATATTTGCTTCTATCTTTGCACAATGTTGATGCTGGTATACATGTAAGAGCAGGTCTAATTTTTCCAAAAGAGCAACATGGTGAATCTGCATTTTGAAATCCTACAATCAACGTATATATAGGTTATTTTTTTTATTTTATCAATTAGTCTGGTGACTAAAAATTTCTCTCTTAAGACAAATAAGTGGGATGTATGTGATATCTCTGTGTCAACTGAACTAAACCCACATGACATGTCAACATTTTCATTTACATTTATATTATTCTTTTAGTGCTTATATTATTTCACAATAAAATCATTTCAGAAAACTTGAATTCGATTTTTGGTTGAAATTTTTTTTAGGTATGATTTAGATTCAGAATCATTTATATTCAAAAATTGTTTTATCAAAATATTGATGCAAACATACGCTAAGTGTTATGCTAGTCCTAAATGTATAAATATCTACCACTTATTTCTTAATATATTTGAAATGGTACTTTTGACCCTATTCATTTAAAACTTGTAAAAACAGAGTTAAAGAGAACAAAACCAAATTAATTTTTTTTATAACTAAAAAAATTATGAAAATAAAACAAAAGAAATATATATTTACTTACCATGCTTGCTTGGGTTGCTAATTACATCATTAACCACATCATATGCATCTCCAAATCTGTAGCTTGCATTAGGAAGTTGTTTTCCCAAATCATTTACTACTTTGCTTGAAGCTTTGTTAAAGCTAAGAGCTAACTTGTTTGTTTTTTCTTGACAATTTCCAGAGGTACTAAGCACTCTTTGAAGGGGAATGCAGCCCATTGGCCCCAGCCCAAATACCATCAGTTCTCTTGCTCCTAGGCCATGCAGTACCTAAATAATACATACAAGGTTAAATATGTGTTAAATCTAATAAAATTAATGAATTTTGATTTTTATCCTTTAAAAATAACTACACATCCTTTAAAAAAAAATTGTTTTCTTTTTGGTTCATAATATAAACACATTTTGAACACAAAAATGTTACAACATTAATATTAAAATGAACATAAATTGGTCATTAGAAAAATGAAAACATGTGATTTTTTTTATAGGGACGAAAACCAAAATTCGTTAATTTTATTGAGATGAAAAATATTTTAATATTTCAAGATGCTTTCTAAAGGTGATTTGATTAAATTTAAATTCAAAGAGTTTGTTATTATAATTTTAAGCAAAAATTCAAAATTTTATCAAATAACAATTATAAAATATTTTTCCCAATTTTTTATATAATAGTTTTTTTCTACCAATTTTTCATATCATGTAAGCTAAGCCATCAGAACTTTTATTCAACGTGAAGACTTTATGTTTGTGTATTTTTTTCTAATTTGCAAGAATCCAAATCCAAAATGGAATACAAAGAAATTAATGATTTGACTGAATTGATTAAATATAAACCTTAAGCTGCTCTTGGAGTGTTCCTACTAAGTAATCCATGAAGGTTTCATCATTGTATGACCAAGAATCACTATAAAGAGGCATCAAGTAATTGTTTATGAAGTCATTGCTACCTAAAGCAACAACATAACGTGCTTCTTGGAAAAACTTATTTGCCTCTTCTTTTCCAATTTTGCTTCTAATTAGTTCTTGTGTCCCCTCAAATAGCTCAATTTGTTTGTAGAGAGAAAACCTTTGAATCTGCAAGAGTAAGATTCTCATTATAAACAAAAAAGATAGACTGTTCGATGAATTTAAAAAGTAAATTTTTGTTTACGAATGTGATCGGAGATAATAACATTTTTAGGACTGTCTATGGTAACTATATATACATATATGTCAAAAAGCATAAGAATTCATTAATATAGAAATCTTACAAAATAACTGCCAGTTTCATTCAATATGCCACCACCTCCTGAAGCATAGTTCACTCCATTTTCCAATATAACATCTTCAGTTAGTGATGGGTCTAGAAATGCTGGAGGCCTAGGAAGTCCCATGTTGTCACCTAAACATGAAAATAATATTAGTATTGGTCGGACCATCGAAGGAAATCATCATTTAGTTGGATCAATACGTTAGACCTTGAACAATCATATAAATAATTTTGACACTACTTTTCCTCTCAAAGCTTTAAGATATTGGGTCAATAAGTCATCTCATATGTTGCTTAACTTATCCCCTTAACCGGACTTTAATATCACTGTTGAATTATCGAGGAAGAGTCTCACTGAGTTGGATTAACACATCGAGCCTTGAACAATACTAACTGAGCAACTGAGCTATACTCATTCGATTAATTAGCATCAAATTTAAAATAAAACACCTATTTTGTTTCTAAATAACAGAATAAACTCTAATTTCAAATATTGGCCGGTTTGAAGTTTTGCTCAACACATTGAAAAAATCATTTGACAACCACTACAAACATATTACGAGCAAATTATCATTTTAGTTCACGAAAGTATAATTCATTGTCACATTTGTCTCTGAATGTATCAAAATTACAAACACATTTTTAAATGTCTCTGTTATTAATCTCTTTGATCTCAAATTTGTTTTTAGATACTCAATTTAGCCTTCAAAAGTATTTTTCATTGGTCGATTTAGTCTATAAATTACTAACAAAAGAGATGCTAGGGATGTGTTTACAATTTTAATAATACATTCAAAGACTAATATGACAGCGAGTTACACTTCTGAACGATTACTAACAAAAAATTTATGTATGTGCATATATTCATTAGTAAAAAAAAGATGTACCTATAATATCAGCAACTGTACGACCATTGGAGAACCTGCCATTTGGAAGACCATTTCCTAAATCAATACCATACCAAGGCAAACTAGCAGTAGCAAGACTTTTTGATAAGTACTTATTATTTCCAACATCAGATAAAGAATCTCCAAATATGAATTGCACCATCTTGCAATCACATCCTTCAAAACCAATTCCAAATAATATGCTAAGTGCTATAATAACAATCACAAAATTAAACTTCATTCTATTTTGTGACTTCAAATATTTGCTCAACTTTCTACCTCATAGAAAAAAGGATCTAATAAGAATAATATAAGTACTTATTTGAAAGTTGTGTAAAGGTATATGAAAAGAGAAGTAGATAGTTTGATAAACCAAATATTACCAATTCAAACCTACTGCAACTACCCTCGTATGTATTCTGTTGTGAGCTGAAGTCATTTATACTTTTGTTATTTTCTTCTAACAAATATTATTTTTGTTATTTTTTTAATAAATTCAAGATTTTGATTGCTCTATTTTATTTTAATTTGCACAAATTTTTTTGTCCATACACTACTAAATGATTTAAGAAATTGTCGTATGTATTCTTTTTTACTTTGCATAATTTCCTTAAGGCAAACTGTAAATTTGGTTTCCCGCAACTGCGATCGAGAGGAGACTAGAACCATTTGATGTCAGAACTGACCTCCAAACTAAATTAAACCGGTGGTTAAAAAAAAAAAAAACTGTAAATTTGGTTCTCGCATTTTTTTTAACTATACTTTTGATCCTGTAACAATTTAACAATTTAAGAACCTTATTTGGTTCAAAAAATTGTCACGCAGGAGTCAGGACCAAAAGTTTCACCACTAGTTTAGAATTCCCTCTTAAAATTAATTCAAATGATAACTATTTTTTAATACAAATTTAATATTCACTGTCAGATGAGTCATTGCCACCATATGCGTGTGTGGCTAACAAGTTTTTAAAAACGAGACTCATGCTTTGTTTGAGAGATGGGTTTTGGAGGGAAGGGAGGGGAAGGAGAGTCTTGTGGAGAGCTAATCCTTTGTTTGAGAGTTTTAAGAAAATAGGGAAAGGTTTTGGGGGGTTTCAAGGGGCTTAATTTATTCAATTTCAAAGTTCCCTCAAATTGGGGGGTTTTGGAGGGTTAAACATATGAATTGACGATTTTACCCTCACAATAATTCAACTTTTTTTCTCGATATCGAAAAAAAATTCCGCAAACTTTTTTTATCGAAATAAGAAAAATTTCGATAACTTTTTTTTACCGATGTAGAAAAAAATTCCGCGAAGTTTTTTTCTCGAAATCGGAAAAAATTTCAACAACTTTTTTTCTCGATATCGAAAAAAAATTCCGCAAACTTTTTTTATCGAAATCGGAAAAATTTTGATAACTTTTTTTTCCCGATGTCGAAAAAAATTCCGCAAACTTTTTTTATCGAAATCGGAAAAATTTCGATAACTTTTTTTTCCCGATGTCGAAAAAAATTCCGCGAAGTTTTTTTCTCGAAATCGGAAAAAATTTCGACAACTTTTTTTCTCGAAATCGAAAAAAAATTCCGCAAACTTTTTTTATCGAAATCGGAAAAATTTCGATAACTTTTTTTTCCCGATGTCGAAAAAAATTCTGCGAAGTTTTTTTCTCGAAATCTGACAAAATTTCGACAACTTTTTTTCTCGATATTGAAAAAAAATTCCGCAAACTTTTTTCTCAAAATCGTAAAATTTTCAATAACTTTTCTCCCCGATATCGAAAAAATTTCCGCGAACTTTTTTCTCAAAATTGTAAAATTTTCGATAACTTTTTTCCCGATATCGAAAAAAAATTCTGCGAAGTATTGTTCTCGATATCGCAAAAAAAATCCGCAAACTTTTTTCTCAAAATCGGAAAATTTTCAATAACTTTTTTTCCCGATATCGAAAAAAAATTCTGCGATTTTTTTCTCAAAATCGGAAAAAATTTCGAAAACTTTTTTTCTCGACATTGAAAAAAAATTCTGCAAACTTTTTTCTCGAAATCGGAAAATTTTCGATAACTTTTTTGTTCCCGATATCGAAAAAAAGTCTACGAACTTTTTTTATCGAAATCGGAAAAAAATTCGACAACTTTTTTCTAGTCTTATTTTCCCGATATCGAAAAAAATTCTACGAACTTTTTTTTCCCGATATCGAAAATATCAAATATGTTTTTTATACATAGAAAATTTAAACTATTATTATTGTATCAAATTTTTAATAAAATTATCAAAAAAATTCAGATTTAGAAAAAAATAATTAAAAAAAGTTTTCATGCTTTCAAGAATTTTTATAAAATTGGTAAAAAAAAATTATAAGATAAATTACAAGGTATAACAAAATGTATTGATTTTAAGAGAAAAAAGGGTAAAATAGTAAAATTATTACATAAGCCCTCCATCTCCTTTCTTTGTTGACTTTTTAACTCCCAAACAAAGGGAAGGTTTTCCCTCCTTTATCCATTCCCTCCCTTTCCTTCCCTTCCCCTCCTTAGCCTTTCCTTTCCTTCCCTTCCAAACTCCCAAACAAACCCTCAAATGCAATATTTGTGCCTAAATTACTCAAAATAAAGAGTAACTAGAAGTATAATTTAAAAAGCAAATAAATCAAGTTAAAAAATATTCTCTCCATCCCTTTTTATAAAACCCTTTTTGATAAAGTTGCACTATTCACTTATCTCATTTTGACCGTATTTTTTTAATAATACATAAAATGTAAATATTAGCATATAAGATCTTGTTTGATTTGTTTTGATGAATACTTTCAAAATATCAAATTTTTATAATTTTTACTATTAGACAATTAAAGATATTAATGGTCAAAATTGTACATTGACTTACGTGCAATGGTCAAAAGGGGTCTTATAATTAGGGACGGAAGCAGTAAAATAGAGGTGAACGTGAATATCAAATTCATAAATAAAACATAATAAAAAAATCATAAATAATAGAATAAAATATCAAAATTGCGAATTTAACAAACATAAGGATCGAATCAACATTATATATTTTTTGGTTATCTTCAAGTCAAGTTTTCGTTCTACCAAAAAAAAAATCAAGTTTTTTATTTTGGTACATAGACGAGATGACAAAGCCATCAATAAACTCACACACACAAGTGGAGTAACCGGGGTTCGAACTCAAGTCATGGACGTCCGGCTTAGCAATTTCAGCATTTTCTGCCAGTTGAACTAGGACTTTTGAAAAAGAAAAAAAAAATCTGATTAAGTTTTGATTACGTACAATTGTACATTGTACAGTTTAACAAAAAATCTGATTAAGCATTGGAGAGTGAAAAATACTTAAATATATTGGTCGAATTTTCAACAAACATGTTGAACTTATTCCTGGAATGAATTGTTACGGTGAGTTCACCTTACTCTTGTAATGTCTTGCACATATTGTATCACCATCAATAAGTTTTGTCCAATTTATTAAACATTATATTCATTCAACATCTTACTTTTTTATTTCTTTCTCTATTTCTCACTTTTTACTACATCACTCGATCTCTATTTGGTTTTCTCTTAAAAAGTTGCGAGGTATTTTTGTGTCCACAAACATTTTTCATATATATAGTTCATACTGCATACTTTACTGTTTAATTCGTTAACAAGTAGTATATAATATAACCCCTGCCCCAGGAATGCTAGAAAACGTTTGACTTAACATACATCAATCTAAAAAAAAATTGCAAAAATACTTCAAAAAATAATAAGTTATATATATGTATATATTAATTAATAAAAATAGATATTCTTTTTTTTTTAAATCTTGGTAGTTATGTTCTTTGTTTATGAAAAGGTGGGAAAACTTTCCTTAGATGGTATCACTGATCACACCTAATCAAGGGATTATGACCAATCAAAGATGGCATATTATACTATTATTATTGGATCGCAATTTGAATGAAGGTGTATATGCAAGACACTTTGACTCTTTAAGTTCGTATGTACTAACATAAAGTGAGAAGTTTACATTAAAAAATGAATGTACCTAGCCCTCTACATAAGAGGGATATTAATAGTCTCCAATGCGCAACCACATTACTAATGTAGGTGGATTTCTCAGCCTCGTCGTCGTCGCTATAGCGACTATGAGATAAGTAGATTCATAAGTGTGAATGAACCCACATCTCTCCTAAGTAGATTCAAGCATCACTAATATACATTGAACTCCTCCACTCTTTAAATTGTTGTTACATAACATCGTTAAATTTTATGAGAGCCCTTGTAAATTCCCAAATATCCATTCTCACTGATATATCTTGGCATCTTGCACATTTTTTTTCAATCCTAATATGCAAATCTATCCAAATGCTCAAAATTAATTAGCATTGGCACAAGAAATGCCACATATAGTCTTTATCACATACCAAAAGTAACATATAGTTTTATCCCAAAAAAAAACACAGTAACATAGTTAAAAAGAAATTAACTAAAATATGTAGATATGCTTGCTTCATGATAATTTATTAAAATTAACCCCATTTGTAATCATTAACACTCTCACTTTCACTGAATGGAGATTGCTCCTGATCCATTAATCTCATCACCATGAGCCTTCTCTTCTTGTAATTAGCCTTGAAACATGCTTGTCTAAGCCTCTTTGTATTTTCTTCAAGTTGCAAATCTGGCTTTTCCTCTACCTTCTTCATTTCTTTTTTCAATAAATCAACAGCATTCCTTATTTTTTCATCACTTACATTACCCTGCTCCTGCATAACCAATTTTATTGGAAAAATAGCACAAAAAATATATTAAAAGTTTGAACAATATATAATTATTAATTACCATATAGTATATGTGTATATGTCAACATCAGAACATAAATCAATTTTTTTTTCAAGAAATATTGTGAAAGCAAATCAAAATTTTAGGTGCATGTGCAACTCCAATTGAAACGACATAACTTATATCATTCGTAACAAAATTGATTAGAGAAAAAATAAATTAGCAACAAAGATTAGTGTACAAAAAAAAAATGAAAATCCTCTCTAATTTTCATGTCAGAGTTTTGTTGCAAATAAAATTAGAGAATGATGTAACAAAAAAACAGCAACTTATGTTCTTTTAAATTTCGACTGATTGCAATTTCAAACATATGAAGCACGGACAAGATACGGATACCGGATATAACATTGACACATCGACACCAATAAAAATTTGAGAAAATGATATTTCAATGTAATCATGAGTGTGCCTTGTCGGAAGTTGACGTGTGTCTGAGACCGACACACATCTAATCTGAAGAGTGTCCATACTTCATAGCATATAACAAAAAATAAGCCATGTGTATATTATCAACTTAAAACAAATATAACTTACTTGAACATTCTTTATGAGGGTTTGAAGGCTCATTAGTTTCCTATGTGGCCACCTTTGAATTCCAAGATCCCTACACCTTTTCTTCAAATGTGTAAGACCAACATTAAGCTCTCTAGCAGCTTGTGAAATGGGCATATAGAAGTACTCAGAAATTTTCTTCCTTGTTAACATTCTTGCACTATTACTATTCTCTTCTCTACAACGCTTACCCTTCATAACAATTTCCTTTGCATTATTTTCTCCAATATTATTATTGTTGCTTATTGAAAACACATTATTATCCGAATAAAATCCAGCATCAACATCCTTCCACATTGGATCTAAATTTTTAGCATCATATAAATCATAATAGTCTGCAATAGTACAATTTTAAACATACCAAATTAACAACAAAAAATATATAATAAAGAACAATATATAGAGTAAATTGAAGACTTCAAAAAAAGAAAATTGATAATAACCTTGTACACTTATTTGTGTTGGCAATTCAGTAAGACTAGTTTCATAATGAAATTCAGGTAAATAACAATCCTTGAAATTAGGAATAGTATTAAAATTGGTATCTAGCATGGGAAGTTCATAATGTGATGACCAATCTTTTAAAAAATTACCATCACTTGCATTTCCTCTGGAAAGAAAAAAAAAAGAGAGAGATTTCAATGAGAAAATTGAAATAATCTCTATGAATATTTTTAAAGATAATTTCATGGAAAGTAAAAAAAAAATGGAGGAACTTGAAGTATATAAGTTGGATATCTACCTGTAAATATTGAAATTATTATCATATGATGGTAGTTGGTAATGGAGTGGAAATGGATCATAATCTTCTATTGCATGATCATATTTCATAACCGAGAGTTGATCCATATTCTCCATGTTGAAGTTGGAAATTTAGTGTGGAATATGATATGATTGATGAATTTACTTGTAAATTTATATTCAAAATTTATGATAATGATAATGATGATTAATAATTAGTGTATACTAGTGTCATTAACTTTTGGAAAATGTGAGCCGGTATGATTTATTGGCTAATGTGAGTTACAAGACGATATTCATCGGTGACCATATATGATAGCCTATCCATTTAAAGGGCATGCATGCATTATTATGGACTTTAATTCTATAGTAATTTTTTTTGTTAAGTAATTAATACTTCATCCAGTCACTATTATAAACAAATAAACTACTTTACCCAGTGTTTAAGAAATTTAATTAAATAGTTAATATTTTTAATTTGATGTAAAACATATGTTAAGTTTAATGTATTGTCCTTTTAAATCACAAGTATCGAAGTATAAAGTGGAATAATCATTTAAAAAGTAGTAAATATAAATAAGTAGCGTATATTTGAAATAGTAGTATTACTTATTTTAAAAGTAGTAAAATTTTACTTATAATAGTGACCAAAATTTAAAGTGTTTTTTTGCTTATAATGGTAATTATTAATATCTGTTTTTTTTTCTTTTTCATTTTCATAAAAAATGTTACTCCCTCCGTCACTTATTATAAATCTTTTTGACTAATTTCACATATATTAAAAAAAGTTAGTATTTATTGTGTTTATTTTGTGTGATTTTACTAAATTGTTCTTTGTTTATTATGTGTATTTAATTTAATTTTTCGTATTTCAATGTAAGTTTTTAGTATTAATTAAGGATATGTGGGGATAAAAAGTAATAAATACACCTAGTAATTTATATAGGCTTATATTTAAAGACTAACTTTTTTTCAAAAAAGACTCATAATTAGGAACAGAGGAAATATATTTATTTAGGGTATTGCTAATTTATGTCTAATTAAGGGCACATGTTAAGTAATTCAAAAATAGAATTATTTTAATTTTGTATTAAGTTGATCATCATGTATCCCGTGAACTTATTTTATTGGTAGAATATTACACGAATTCACTTTAAATGTGAAATTTTTACCAGATTATTTGATAAATGAAAAAATAAAGTTGATTATGATGTGTCTTTAAGGCGGCTTTAACTCTTTTTTTATATGATAATTTAGTTGCTAAAAATTCGTCTATTTTAAATAAAAGAAGAATTTATTGTTTAAATCTAATTCTCTATATATAAAACAATATTTTTAGTACTACTAATTAAATTATGTTCACGACAAAAACATTATTGATTAAAAAAGGGAAAAGTATATGCACCACGTGCAAAGTATTTTTTTAAGATGAAAAAAAGGTTTGTAAAAAAAATGAATAAAATGTTACCTTAAAAATAATATTTTTACCCTCTACAATAAATACATAAAACATAAATAAATTTTCTCTCTTAAAAAATAAAATGATAAAAACAAAATCAGCTATCAATAAATTTATTATTACTACTATCAACTTTTTAATTCCCATGATTTAGTTAAGAAGGTCTTATATTTAATTTCGTCAAAAACAAAAGATCCTATATTTATTTTTTTACGCTATAAGTATACCCTTAAAGATAAATAAGTTGAGTGTCCGACCTTTCAACATGACTGCTACATAAAATAAGATATTCCTATCAATTAAATTTACAAAAAACGAACACTAACTACTAGGGTCTCATTTTCTTAGAAACCAAAGTGTTAAAAAAAACGCGAGTACATTGATTGCTATAAATTTCATCAATAATAGTTCTTAATAATGCTCCCTCATTTTTATTACTATCTTTTAATGAATTAGAGAGGTTGCAAATTTAGTAGGGGTGTGTATGCATGATTGCTGATTCCTCCTACTTATTTATAAACAAATTTCACTTTATAAATATATTGAATAACTAATATATTTAGTCTATATTGCAAACTAGATACACATTAGTCAACATATCTAAAAAAAATAATTTGCTTATAATTAAGATCAGGGGGAGTACGTTAACAAAATTTGAGGTTTTTAACCAAACATTAGTTAATCAAATGATGATTGACATTGTATTTAGTAGAGAGGACCATGTTCGATCCCTACAACTACGTTTAAAAAATAATTGAAATTATTTGATGTTAGAATTCATTCTGAACTCTAGACTACTAAAGTTATTTCCCTTAAAAACCAGATGGTGAAAAACAAAAACGAAAAATTGAGAATTTTCAATTTTAATGTATGGGTTTTATATTAACAAAAGCGTCTTGGGGTGGGTACTTATTAATTTGTTATGGAACCAAAACTAAAACTAAAACTAAAAGTCATTATAAAATAAAATTGAAATAGTTAATATTTATTGCAGAAAAAAAAGTATCCAACTTTTTCTCAATTTATTTCGGAAGGTTTCTACAATTTTTCGCAAAATTTGTTTTCAATACTTTTATGGAAAACAATCCCAAAGTTCTTTTTATAAATATTTATGTTTTCACATGTAAATATATTTGTTTTACAACATTGTTTTTTAAAAACATTTTCATAGTTGATACCGAAGCGATTTTTTTGTTTATTTTCTAAAGCAGTTTTAAACTGAACTAAACTAATTTTCAGAAATGATTCAATTCAAAACTATATCAAATAGTTGAATTTAAAATTATGGAATTTAACTTATTAAAACAATCAATACAAGGGGTATGACATTATGGAATTTAATTTCAATCTTAACCACAAATGAAACACTCACCATAATCAACAATGAAGAAAACTAGTTAGAGGTCTCAAATTCTTGTCATTTTTCTCCCATTTTTACCCTGCTTCAAAGTCGGCCAAGCCTCTTCTTTTTATCTAATCCGAAACATGCGCCGCTGAGTGCTTCAAACAACCACAAGTTTTGCTCAATTTGGTCAACTAACGATGAACTTATGGGGTTATGACCCATTAAGTGAGGGGCAGGGGGGTCTGTTTCACCTAGATTTAAGTCAAATCTAACGAAGATTGCGAGACCCATGTCTTAACTTTCTAGGGGCACAAAGATTATCAAAATCTAATATTTGCAGCTCTATATATGCTTTGTTGATGACACAAAAGTCAAAATTACAGATCTTCGTCTTATAACTTTCCATGGGCACATATCATCAAAATCTAATATTCGTAGCTCTATATATGCTTTGTTGAAGACACAAAGGTTAAGATGAGAAAAAAATTCAAAAATTAATACAGAATTTCATTCATCGTCACTGTCAGACATAATTGTCATTCGCCGATGAGTTGTTGCCTTTTTCCTAGGAGGAGAGTCTTCATCAGATTCAAACCCCCTACTTTTGACTTTACCTTTTAAATTATTACTCTTTTGCTTGAATTCCTGCAAGTAAACATCGAACATTAGTGCATGCCTATTGGCGAGACAAGCAATATTCAAGCATTAAATAGAGTGTAACTCTGCCTAGAGCCCATGGCTGAAAGATAATTCTTGGTCACTCTGCTAAACATAAACAAAACAAATATCTCTCCTATTCTTATACAACCACACTCCCGAATATCACCATATCAATAACATAAAGAGTTTTGCTAAGTGAACAATTCACTTTAGAAGACAAGTAACCTCAACAAAAGATGAATAAATCAACAGTCAATAATAGGTATTTCTTATCAAATAATGGATATGTAAATATAACAACCGCTGATTTTCTAATCACCGGTAGAGATATCTTTCACTACTTAGAAAATATGAAAAATGTCTTATAATATCTTGTTCTAGAAGAAAGTGGGAGTGAGTGAAACTGGGTAGTGAGATCCATTCTGAAATATTGTTAAAAGAGTTTGTTAGGAGAGGTTTCTCCCTGGTAGAAGCATATTGCTCTGGTTAGGAGTTCTTGAACTACTCCAGTTCATCATTTCAGTTTGTCTTTTCACCATTGTAGAGCCTTTGTAATCAACCTTTTCCATAAATAAAGAACAGTTTCATTACCTTGATTTTACGGGTTCTATCAGTTAGTCAACCATTTTCTAAAATCCACAGCAATCAAATTTGATTGGTTTATATCCAAATTTCCCCTAACCCAAACCAACATAACCCATGGTCACCCTACTTCCAAAGTTGACAAACGGATCAAGGCACATAAGGCTCCAAATATTAGTACAAAAATCTGTAGTTCCCACTGTAACACTTGACAAGATTGGCAAGTCCTATGCAAAATATTGCACATTCTCGAACAGTCATGATAATCCCTAGTATTTCAAATTTTCACCCTCCCCGGAGATACACAACAGTCAACTAAACAAAGATAACATTGGTATTTACAAACCAATTAAGGGCAATGGTGCACAGACATGAAGTAAATTGAAAATAATTAAAAATAACTATATGGAATCCAAAGTTAAAAATAACTTTTATAACAAAATATTCAGTACCTCGATTTCCTCATCTGAAGCATCATTAGCTTGAGCCATTTCTTCATACTCTTCTTCCTCGTCCTCATACTCTGGCTCACTATCCTCATCCCTCTTACGTGGAACAGGCCTTTCTTCTTCCTCTTCATCCTCAGTTTCATACTCAGACTCCTCTCTCTCTTCATCTGAGTAATCCATTGGGTGCCGGGAGGATTTTCCCGGTGGAAATGATGACTTACGAGGGATACCCTTTAGTCCCTGTGACTATAATTCCAGATAATAACCTTCATTAATGTTAATGCAAACATAATCAACAAAATGTACAAATTTTAGAGACAATAATAATACCTTCTTAGCATTCATAATCCGTTTCTCGGCTCGGGCTTCTGCTTCCAAATCCTCCTTAAGGTGACGCTGTGTACGACGAGAGTCATAATCTGCTTCTTCCTCCTGAAGATATGGACAATTGAAAAATAATGAAACTGACATAGTTTAAGTAGGCAGATACGCTTAGAGAATATTGCGGCAACTACATGACATCTAAAAGACAACAGTTTCTCCATGAATCAATTCCTAAATTTATACCTCATCCAAAGCATCCTCTAAAAACCCAGGAGAAAGTTGACGCCTCCTCTCAGTTGGAGCATATTTCCGATTCACCTTCTCACGCTTACGGTTAAGAAGGACGTTAGCCCTGATAGTCTGACTTTCAGCCTGAAAATGAGGGGGAAATTGGATTAATGTGTTTGAGAAATAATACAGGTATGTGACTAATTGGTATGATTGATTATACCTTTTCCTTTTCCTCTTTTTCCCTCTCAGGATCGATGTCTGTAACGCAATTTTTAACTTTATAAACCTTCCTTTGCCTTGAGTCAACAATAGCCGTCAACAACCGATGAGAATTTGATGACAAGGAAGATGGCATAAATCTCATTTTCCTCAATAGCCTTCCTTGGGATTGCAGGATTCCCTGTAAGCAAGTACGCATAGTCCATTGAGGGGAAACAGTAAATCATCAAGCGTGTTACGAGAATAGTGAAATTCACCTTTCCATGTCTAAGGAAAAGATGTGCTTGATCATGCTGGGCATCCTGCACTGATATGTCAAGAACTTCATTCCCAATTAATAACTGAAGGCTGCCATCAGACCACTTTACAAAGCGAGCATTACTTTCAACCTGATCATGAACAATATTTTTTTACTACTAAATAAATGATGTAGCACAACTTAAATTATTCTGCCCTTAACATGTTGAAAAACATTTAACAATAGTTACAAATAAATAAACTCATTTTGCCAAAACTCTTACTCCAATACAGTAACGCAAAAGAATACATATTAAATTCATTTCATAATTAGGCTATTTTTTTATCTCAAACTATTAATAAAGGTTTAAAGTTAAATGCACTATCAAAATATACTCGTGAGAAGAAATTATAACATTATCTGATCCATGTAATGGGAAAAGGTTTTAGTTGTTGTCTACAACTAACATGTGTGGAGAAGACCCATCAGTTTAGGAAGTTAGACAAGATGGAGAATAGACCATTAGCAAAAGGGAGATGAATACAAAAAAAAAACTATAGAGCAAACCAACAAGAGAGGTTTGGAATTAAATGGTTTCAATGTAGACATGGTCCATGATAGAACACAGTGGCATTGTATAATCAATATAGCCAACCCCGTCCCCACCTAGTGGTCAAAGGCTTCAATTCTTGGTACAACTAAGAGTGTAAATGAGGTTACCATTGATATAATAGAAGGCAAATAAAAATGGGTGACTGTAGTAGCATACCACAATCGTATACAATTACTTACAGATGTTGTGCCATCAGGATTTTTAACTTCCCTCCAACGTACAATATTGTTCTCCAAGCGTATGCGTTTCTTGTTTCCAAATTCATCAGTTACAAAGGTATCCTCTTCCTCATATGTTTTAGGATCAAATGGTTTTGCATCAATACCCATGATATTGGAAACTTTAATCATGTTCATCTGCCACAAAAATGACGGACGATTACAGGAATGCATATCATATTATAAGTGTGTTCTATTTGTAGTTAGGTTCCAATAGAGTGATACCACATGTCAAAATCTATTCGCCATAACCTTTTTATTGTAATCCAAAATTGTTCAGAAATTTATCAAAAACTTCCCTAAAAGATATATTGAAGTTCTTCTAAACATTTCAAAATCCAGACATTCACCGGTGCAAATGCCAACTTTTAACAAACAAAAAAATGTAAAGTGTGCAAAAGAAGACTAGAAACTAAATGTACTAACAAGCCTCATTTAAAAAACAAACATCAAATGAAGGCCTCTCACACAGGGCAGACCTTATCAGGAAGAGCTGGTGGAGGACGTAATGGAATCTCTAACTCCAACGGTGGCCCAAGTGGCTTCTCTTTGGTTTTCATCTCAATGTTGTCCTCCCCTGATTCATATTGTTGATCTTCATCAGCAAGTATATCCTCTGGTCTCAGGCTCTTTCCGTAACTCCCTTCCTCTTCCGCAGGAGATCTCTACAACAGGAAATCAATTAGATGATTCGTTACTAAAATTCAAACAATTATGAGATAAGTGAAATATATGTCACTATTTTTTTTCTCAAAGCTAAATTAGCCCACCTAAATTGGCACTGGCGAAAATCGAACCTGAGACCTCGAAGAGGAGCACACTCCCAGGTCCCAAGCCAATACCACCAGACCAACCCAAGTGGGTTAATATATGCCACTATTGAAACCTAATACTCACATTCGAATCTTGTTCAATGTCCTGCCGCGCATACCCCATATCTTCTTCTTCTTCATCATCAAAATCACCAAATACATCACGAATTTCTGGGGCAGAATGCAAACCAAGAGTATGATCTTTATCATCATCTCTAGGTGACGCACTAAGGCTTCTTTTATTCACATCAACCTCTTCATCATCATCATTTTCATTGAAACGATTATCCTCAGATCCACTTTCAACAACATCCCTACGCTTACTCGTAACAACACGCTGACTATAATCATCTTTAGCATCACTATCAGTATCTCTACCTTCACTCTCTTCACCTCTCTCATCACCAACTTCAACATCAACCTCGTGCGAAATTTGTTCCCTCTCTCCTTCACTCTCTACTTCTCCTACCTCTCCTTGCCCTTCCACTTCTCCTTCTCCTTCTTCACCGTCTTGCCCTACTCCTCCTTCACCTTCATCCTGCAAAAAAATCAAAAAATTCAAAAATTAGGTTTCAATTTTGAAATTATGAAATTAGGGATATGGATCGATTAAGTGAGATTTCAATTTCAATTTTTAGCAGAATTTGAATTTTGTTAGGGTTTTGAAAAATAATTGAAATAATGGATGGTGATCTTACGGAATTGAGTTGAGCGTTAGATTCGTGTTCTGATTCGAGTTCTTCTTCTTCCTCGGATTGATCTCCGAAGAGATTCTGCATCATCTCATGGCGCTTTTCTTCTCCTCCCATTGTTGCAGTGTTTTCGTGGGAAAAGAATGAAGGGGTTTTGTTTCGCAATGGAGTTTGAGGGGCAAAGGATGTGTTTGTTTGTTCCTCTCAAAGAGAAAACAACTTATGTCAATTAATTCCTACACCCGTCTCAAAATAATTGTCCCAAAATAATTGTCGTTTATACATACTAATGTTTAATTTGAATCATTAATATCTTTAGTTTTATTTTAAAAAAAATTAAAAAATGTTTAATATTGTGAAAATATTCATCAAGACAAATCAAACAAAATTTTATATGTTAATATTTAACCTTATAAATTAGCAGAAAAATACGATCAAAATAAATGTCAACAATCAAACTGCGACAATTATTTTGATATGGAAGTAGTATTAACTATTGATGTAGGTTAGGAAGAAAAATAAAACCGAATATATTTTTCTTTTTTAAAAGTTAATTTTAAGTTTTAATGGTACTTTTTGTTGTTGTTCCGCATAATGCAATGACTATTTCATTTACTGGATTAGACATAATTGACATATAGATTTAAAGTTATTCTATACAATGATTAAACTTTCATCTATTAGATAGGGAGGATGAACTCCAACGACCGAACTACACCCTCTAATTTGGTTTTAGTAGTACTTTACTTCCTTGATTTTTTTTGTTTTATTTTAGTTCTTTCATTTATTTTTGACTTAATTTAATTATAAATTATAAATAAATGTTGTATTAACCAAAAGCTAGTGAATTCAATGGTGATTATTGTTGGACTTAGTAGAAGAACCACAATTCGATCTTTTGAAGGTGATGAAAATAAAAAAGATGGAAAGAAAAAAAAAATACGATCTAAAGTTTCCAAATAAAATTAAAATTGCGGCTCAAATAATAACAAATGTTGAAATAATTTTGTTAGAAGTTGACAAGATGAAACCAAGTGTTTTTTTGTCGAGAGGCTCTGATACCACTATTAGAGCAAGAGGGGGCAACACTTGGGGATTATCCACACGATGACCAAGAGCATTGTTACAAGTGAGTTGAACACCACACTCTTACCCAAAACCTTAAGGCAATGAGTTTATGGGTCATCTCACTTATAAATACTCAAGTCCCCACATTTTTAACCAATGTGGGACTTCTTCCTCACACTATTCACACTTGACACTTGAGTTTTCTCAGTGTCTATCACCGAACACAGTGACTATTCCCCTTGTTAGATTGGAGGCACCTCAAATGATGGATAGCTAATCGAGATTTAAAGTTGCTCCGTACCCAAGGTGAGAATTGAACCATCAACCTTTCAACTATATCCTCTAGGTTAGATGAAACCAAGTTAAAACTGAGGAAAACAGAAGTGATTTTTTAATATTGAACAAAAATATCTTTAACGGTCCGATTATCATTATAAGTAAGTTTGACATATTTTTTTTACATTTAACAAGATTTATTTGATTTATAATATGGATACTTTTTGGTAAGATTTATAATATGGATATGATATATTAGTTATCAAATGTATAAAAATAAAAATCAAATTTACTTGTAATATTGATGAGAGAGAGAGAGAGAGTAGGACAGAGAGTAATAAAATTGATCAAAATTTTAAGAAACGTGTTATTTTGATGAATAACTTTTTAAAATATTTTTGACTTGAGAAATTAGTTTTAACACGTTCAAATCCAAAAAATATCGTTGGAAGCACATATATATTTGACAGAAATTGGAAGCACATACATGAAGGGTGGTTCTTCATTCTACTCTTATCCACTCTATCTCATATATCTAAGGACCAAAACATATCAACTCCTTTTCACTTGAACACTTTTGTTCAAAACCATGGCAGAAGCTATAATTGGTTTCACCGTTTTCAATTCACATATTCATAGTTCATGTCTTCAAACAAAAAGATTTGAAGCAAACCCATCATCAAGATTGGTAAATTGGTCCCTATAATAATTTTCATATCTTGATATTCACGTGCTAGCTAGTTCCAAAGCTCAAAAATGAATGTGAATGTTTTTTTCTTTTGCAGTTTAAGCACACTTCAAACTCTACCCTTTTGCAAAAGTCATTGCAGGTAAGTATTCAAAATTCACTATTAGCAAGAGAAATAATTATTTAAATTATATAGTTCAGTTGGTATAATATCGCCTTTTAACGGTTCTTTGTATTTGTAAACAAGGTCTTAGATGGCAAGACAAAAAGGGCATCTTTGTGTAAAGTGAACGGTTTACCAGATATTCCATTGATGGCAATTCTAGTAGAACAATTGGAAGGACAAAGAGATCTTATTACTGAGAAAACAATTTGGCATCTTAGCGATCAACAAATAAAGAATGTTTGTAAGTGTCACATACGTCGAGTTGGCATCTTAAGAGAATTAGTTTTGCAATATAGAAGGGATTAACGGCTCAATTTGTTGTCCGTTTACCTCTTGTTCATATATAATATATCTTACCATTTATCCTTTGCAGACGCTTGGTACATACTATTCACCGTTTGGGGAGTCTTATTTTTTGGTTCTATGAAGGTAAACCACTTTTCATTTGTATTCATATTGTGCATAGATTTAAATTCAATTTGTTTGATATGATTTTATTTTTGTGTATAATGGTGAAAATGAACTTTGAACATGTTTTGATGTATGATTTAGGACCCATATTACGATTCAGACACATATAGGGAAGATGGAGGAGATGGCACAGGAAACTGGATGTATGAGAAGGTATTTCTTTTTCATTGGACTTTGTTTTGTTGCATTTACTAAAAGCCTTAAATAGGGGGCACAAAATAATGCTAGTAGAAGTTGGTCCAATAGCAAATGGCCTAACAGACCTCACCGGTTCTCGGATTGAAGCTAGACTCATAGGATTTGTTTTTTTTTTATAGACAAATGTTAGTTGACATGATAAGATATAAAACAAGATAAGAATAACAATAGTAGATTTCAATATCCGGTCATTATATGTTCGACATTGTTGTAAATAATCATAGGCCAAAGGACATTTAGAATTGTGTCTATTTTTATGGTTATGCAGCAAGAGATAATGGAAGCAGAGGCCAGAGAAGAACTGTGGAGAGAGGAGTTGATTGAGGAAATAGAACAAAAAGTTGGAGGGTTGAGAGAAATTGAAGAAGCAGCAAAGAAAGAGGAAGAATATGTTAACTGATTTTCTACTATAATGCATGCATGCCTTTGATTCCATCCATTAACTAAATAATGATCCTTCATTATTGTGTATATAATATAACTAGACCACATAGTTGGATCATTCATTTTTATGAACTTCTACTATAATAGTATAATCAATTTTTGTTCATTACCTTATTTTTTTTACAAACATTACCCCTTTTTTATTAAAACACATAACTTAATGACTATAACTCTACTTTTTAATTGTATAAGAAAATGTATTAGAATTCAAACTCCAATTCTACGTATTACATATAATATTTATATGCGAATAAAATTTTATGCTCCAAATGTTACGTTAAACCAATAATGTTTGTTTCTTCAGTTAATGTTTGTTGCTATATATAAGTTAGTGTTTCTTGGGTTTCTTCGGTTAATGTTAGTAAAAATTTAATAAGACGAAGTGATAACTATTACTAAAAGTTCAAACCAAATTATGAGGTTTTGAGTTCCAATCTGAATGAAAAAGTTCACTCTAATAATATCAACATTGTAAGTTTGTTAGTTTTTCTTCAAAAAAGACCCGAACTTTTTAGTGCCAACAAAATTACATACTCTCTTTTATAGTAGTTATAAGTAAAAATGTATTTTTAAGTTCATTAAACATGATCACCAAAAAAGGAGTTAATTTAAACATTATTTGTTTCAAGAGATACCAAAGCTGCCTATAGGATAATTTTGCTTGCCCTACAGTTTTGTAAAGAGGTAAAACATATTTTGTAATTTGAGTTTCTTTAACTAGTACATTTTAGCATTTTCTTTTTCATTTTTTGTTACAAAGAGAATCAAAAACCGGGATATAAAATATTTTTTTAAATATATAGACGAAATAACAAATCAATAGGAATCCACTCATACAAAATAAAGTGACTGAGTTTGAATCCTAATTATATATGATAGACGTCTGATCTAACAATTTCGACAATTTCTGTTAGTTGAACTATAATTTGTGAACATAAAACATATTTAACTCTTATAATTTTATTTAACCGAATTATTATTGTATTTGTATGTTCTCAACTCGGTGACCTACCAAGTTACAACATGGATTGGGTTATGAGGAGGTTGTTGCTTTATTCGTGCAATAAATACTGGAAAATTCAAACTTTGCGAACACAATGTGAAAGTAAAATTACGAAACTAATTAGTTACTATCTTTGAACATTGAATATGCTTTTGGTCGGTGAAATATAATATTTTGCTGAAAGTTAATTGGTACTTTTATTTTGTAGTACAAATGTCAAATTTGCTCTCCTAGCTTATGGTAAAACTCAATGGACATAGGTAAAATGATATTAATACTATTATTTTCTAAACAAAATAATAATGATAGTACGGTTGTTTGGTAATTAAAATTTAGCCAAAAATTATATTTTATTTGTTTTCTTACAATATAGTTTCTTCATCATATTTTTTTTCATATATAAAATTTAACGATGAATTTTTGACCACTTACTTAATAAAATTATGTTTGATATCATAATAAGTGTGTCATAATCACAATGAATCACCATGATTCTGACACACCACTTACCACCGCAATACTAATATGCACTTAAAAGATGAATTAAATCCCTTTTTAATTTTATCAATTCATTGTTGAAAAGTTATTTTGGTTTGCATTGCTTGCTTTGAATATGAAAAAGTTATGGCCGTTTTTTCGGTTTTAGTTCTACTGTTCTAGTAATTTAATCTCAAAAAGTTGGTTGATAAAAATATTATTATTAAACTAAGAGAGGTTAGAATCTCATAAACTTTGACATGCATGTACGGACGTCCTTTTTAAGTCCTCAAGGGTTAATAAACAATGTTTCTGAAAAGTCTATATTCACATACTACACCGTTAGAAAAATTGACCAAATTCAGTTATTGATGACAAAACATTGAAACAGAGAATTATGTGAAAAACAGGACTAGTTGATACTGGATAGGCGATAACTGGCTACTATTGTTAATTGTTAAGGAATATTATCGATATGTGCCATATTATAAGGGTTCATTTTACATTTAAATTCACTTATAAAAGCTTAGTACTTTTTTTTGAAGCGGAATAAATTAGTTCATTTCATTAGTAATAATATGATCAATACAAGATGATGTATCAATGAAAAGACGGACACTAAATGTGGCTGTTCTTGCTAAAGCATGAGTTACTTCATTTACTTGTCTCATAATAAACTCAACATTAGAGTTGTTAAAATAAAGAGAGGACTAATGTCTATATTCATAAATAATAGCACCAAGTTCCGAGACATCTTCCGTTGTGGAATGAAAGCTATCTACCACCCGTTTAGAATCAAGCTCAAAAATGATTCCATGAAATTGCAAGTCGTGTACCCAATTTATAGCATATAGAAGACCAAAAGCTTCTCCTTCATCCACAGAGCATATAAGAGAGTGTCATTCCGTTTTAGCAAGGACAAAGCTTCCAGTATCATCTCTAATACACATGCCAATATCCACCCGACTTTTGTAATCAAAAGCTTAGTATTATAACATCAATGTATCGAGTTTAAATTTTACTAAAAATTATTGTAAAATGGTTATTAAAGGTAATAATTAATGAAATTTCAGTTCTTCCCAATTCTATTGTCTTAAGGGTAAATCTATACTATTATTATTTGGGACACTTTTTTCAAAGCTTGCTTAATATTTTATCATTTTAAAAGCTTATGAACTCTTTTATTTAACCAAGAAAATTATTAGTGATTAATTTTTATTAATTTATGAGCATTCTGAGTTATATAATTATTGAAAATGATAAATCGAAAATAAATACCATACTTATAATTATTTCATCTAATATGCTTAAATTTTTATCTTCATCTTAATTTGTCGTCCTGAAACTTCATAAACTTTCTTCTTTTATGATGTGAATTTGTTATCGTTGAAACTCAATCAAGTTAAAAAAGTAAATCTATACATGTATGTAATGTATTTCTCTTCGAAAATTATTTATCTGTTATATAATTCTAAAATTTTGTACAGTACCATGATAAAAAAAACTTGTAAGCAGAAAAAAAAATTATATTTCTCTCCCCCATAAGACAAAGTTTAATTTCGAATAATCCAAAGGATGTGGTTGAGCGGTTGGGGTTCATCATCTCTTAATTAAGGGTCGAGTGCTCGATTCTCACCTTAGGTATAGAACAACTTTAAATCATTGGGCCAGCTATCCCGTCCATCGAGGTGCCTCCAATCTAGTAAGAGATTAGTCACTGCATTCGGCAGTGGATATCCCCGTCTCGACAAAAAAAAGTTTAATTTCGAATGTTTAAATCACATACACGTGTCAAATTATTAACAAATTTTATAATAAAAATAAAAGAATAATGAAAAGCACATGGTTTACGAATTAGTATTTTGTGTTTTGCATAAAATACGAAATTGCTGTACTTGGCGGTATTTGGTCCCCCATACTTCACAACGTGTCCATTCTTTTGTTATGACGTTGGTTAATTAAGCAAGAATCACCTTTGCTCCCTCTGGAGTTTGGGTTCACTACTATGGTCTATGACTGTGTGAGACAACCGTAGATCTTGTCGTTCCGTCTTTAGTTCAATATTAAGATTGAAAATGTCTCTTTTAAAAATCTTAGCTCAATTGACAGTGTTTTGGTTGAACGTTCATGGTCAGAGTTTGAACTTCGATTTCTAACAAAAAATAAAATCTAAAATAGTTTTTGATAGTTCTATATTATAGACAAATTAATCCATGTATTATAAGAAATCAAGGATTAGTCTGTTTCTCTATTTCAAAAGAATGAGGTTTGTAATCCAAAAAGAGATAGCAGCATAGTTTGTTGTCCGATTATTTTCTATTCATATGTAATTAAATTATATATAAAAACAAGGATGAAGATCTTGCGCAATCTCATTAAGACTATTTTTTTTAATGAATTTACTATATATGAATAGATAATACACATGAATAAAAGATAGACAACAACAAACTGTATCGCTAAACTTTTTATATAGCGAAATCTAATCTTTGAAATTAAATTGAACCATCATAAAAAAAAATGTGAAGGACCAAAATGAATCTTCAATACAGAATCATTTATGAATCCACACCGTTAATCTTTAATCAACGAACGAAATCACATATACTATGAGAGTGCATTAACATGCTACGGCAGACAATCAAAGTCCCCATCCCAACATTCATCTATTTATTCCCCCAACATGCTCTTCTTCTTTTCCTCACAACTCATTTTTCTTTGCCTCTTAATTGAGGTATTAATTCCATTAACACTAGAATTTTTCTACCCATTCGCCACTTTCTCAAGCAAAAAAATGGCTCTTTTGGGTATTTTCTTGGTTGGATTAGTTCTCTCTCTAGGATCTTTTGTTTATGCATCCAATGATGGTTGGATTGATGCTCATGCTACCTTCTATGGAGGCGGTGATGCCTCTGGCACAATGGGTGAGTCATTAACACTTCTTTATAAAATGTTACTAAAATATGCATAGTGATATCTAATATACACTAAATTTCACACAACAAATATATCTTTCATGAATTGAAATGAATCAGATCATTGCATATATGAAATGTAATGTCTCTGTTAATTGAATTAAACTCACAGAAGCTAATATTTAATTTAAATGGTATTCTACCATTTTATCTTAAAATGAATAATCAAGCCAGTTTCATGGTGCACACAACTATAGAGACAATTAGATTAAGAAAGAAATAAGAAATTCCCTTTCAATATAATGATCTTAACAATTGGTTAATAAAAGTGATATATTTTTTACCCAAAAAAAAGTGATATATTTTTAGTCTATAATTAGACCCAAATTGAAAATTGAAACACCCAATTTTTGTACATAGACTAGAGTTTAATCAACATATTATAAATTTTAATACACTAAATTTTGAACAATATATATTAATGGATTTGAATTATAATTAATTTTAAAAACAATATTAAAATATTCTATAATTTTGTAATTGTGGTTTATTGTAGGTGGAGCATGTGGATATGGGAACTTGTATAGCCAAGGGTATGGGACAAACACTGCTGCATTAAGCACTGCTTTATTCAACAATGGCTTAAGCTGTGGAGCATGTTTTGAGATTAAGTGTGTTAATGACCAAAAATGGTGTCTTCCAAATTCAATTGTTGTCACTGCAACAAATTTTTGTCCACCAAACACTGCACTACCAAATAATGCAGGTGGATGGTGTAACCCTCCTCTTCACCATTTTGATCTCTCTCAACCTGTTTTCCAACAAATTGCTCAATACAAAGCTGGAATTGTACCTGTTGCTTACAAAAGGTACTTCATTTTTCCCTTTATATTTTTATTTTCAAGGTAGTTTTAATATAAAAATAATATTCCATCTGTGAAAATAATTAGTTTTGTTGATTTTAAAAATAAAATGAATTTGTTTATTAAAATTTTAAAATACCTTATTAATGATAGTTAATAGAATAATTGAATTTGTTGAGTAAAATATAATAAATAAGAGTAATTTATTTAAAAAAAGTGTAATAAATGATGTCTTGACATTCTAAATACGATCAAAATAAATCTTAATAATCAAACTTGACAATTGTTTTGAGAATTTGAGACTTGATAAACTCAAAAAAATCTCTATTTGACATATATCTAGTAATAATATTTGTTCAATTAAAAAAATAAAATGAAAAATACAGTACTTTTCTCACACCGCTAAAGAATACTCAAATTCCATTTTTATCCCCAGAAAATTACTAGATTAATTAAAAAACTAGATATATTTATTTATTTATTTTAGAAGAAGACAAGATATATTTAACATGTTCTTATACTAGGAATATATTCCACTAGCATGGTGACGGCATTCCTTTATCATATTGTTACCTTATTTTTCCACTTTTTTTAATTTGTTTTTTTTCTCTTTTTAATTGTTGATAACACGTATAGGGTCCCTTGCCAAAAGAAAGGAGGCATAAGATTCACAATCAATGGTCATTCATATTTCAACCTAGTACTAATTACCAACGTTGGAGGTGCTGGTGATGTTACCGCAGTTTCAATCAAAGGTTCAAAAACTAATTGGGAACCAATGTCTAGAAATTGGGGTCAAAATTGGCAAAGCAACTCTCACCTTGACGGACAAAGTCTCTCGTTTAAGGTCACATCTAGCGATGGTCGCACTGTGGTTGCAAATAATGTCGCACCCGCTGGATGGTCTTTCGGCCAGACCTTCGCCAGTATTCAGTTCTAATCGAATCTGGTACATTATCGCTTAAGGATATATACCTTTAATTAGAATAATATGGAACTATTAATATTTTTTATCATTGGGTGTGTTGGGTAGTTAAATTTAAGGAGTTACTATATATTTGTTACACTTAGTGAGATATATAGTAGAAAAATATCAAAAATAGTTTTTGATATATAGGAATGATAAGTTATTGGAGATGAGTTTAGAGGCAAATGAAAAGGGCTTATTTTAAAATGGTCCTGTCATTTGGGTTGTGGTATGAGGCAATATATGTTATGCTCTCAATTAGAAGGCAGAGGTGGATGTTTGTTTTACAATATACCACCCGCCATAGTATTTTATTTTATTGTATGGTTTGTATTATGTATCAACCCCATATTAAAAATAAAAATTATTATGTGTTCAAATAAAGCATAAGAGATTATAATAGAATGTTTAATTTTAGACTTTGTCAAATGTAAAAGACATTCATATATCTTTCACTATGCATCACTTGTTTTGATTATGGAACAAGTCATTTCACAAGAGTTTAATTATCATCTACCCTCCGCGCAAGATATATTTCTTCCAAAAACTCTCTGTCATAGACAAAGATTATTTGTTGTACTATTTTCATGTAGTTTCACACAGTAAACGATTCGGACCATAGTAAAATAATCTAACGGTTCGGATTAATTCTATATAATTTAATTAATTTTCTATAGCTTTTATCACAACCGTTCACTTTTGATCGGACAATTCCCACTGCACTCTTTCTATCTGTGTGGAACGATGCTGGGAGAGAAGGGAATGCGTCGAGCTGCGAAGTTATTGCGTACGCAATAACTAACTGTGTTAAATCATGCTCACTCTGTCACTTGCCACACAAGTAAAATCTTAATTTTATTTATTTATTATTTTATCTTTTCCAATTTCGTAACAAAGAAAGTACCAACTTCATATCCTTCATGGATACACTACATACATCTGGTGGCTGAAAGAGATGAGTCGTTGATGACAATTTGCTTTTTAAGATTATTCACAAAACAAACCCAAAATGAAGTAAGACAAAAACTAAAGAAATTTCTTTCTCAGTTGCTGCATTTGAAGTAATGTTAATTTCGACAACCAAAACAAACCTTCTAATGACAATGAAGCGTTATTATTTATAGTTGCACGGTGAAAGACATAGGGTAATGTTGCACATAGCATTGGCCTTAATTTTATTTCTAGTCTCTATATTTTGATCGTATCATTTTGATATTTACTTTGATAAAAGAAGAATTGGCGCACATTTTCAATCCATCATATATTTTTATATTTTATCTTTTTGATAAAAGAAGTTTATAATTGTCAAGAAAGTTCTAGCTCAATTGGTAAAAAATGTCGAGATAGTTAAACCGAACAATCATAATCGATGTTTGATCTACAATCCCCCACTTTGTGTATGTGAATTTATGATGATTTTGTCATTTCATCTATATGGAAAAAAGAAAAAGACCTATAACTATTTAATTAAATGGGAAATGAAATAACCATTATAATCCAAAAATGAGGGCATTAAGAAAAATATAGTCATCATAATGCTAAAATTGGTTTAAAGGTGGTATTGTGTCCTTGTTTAGTTAGCATATCAATATAGTGATTAGTTTCTTGTAAGTAATGATGAATGGAATCAAAAATCTTGAGAAATTTAATATACAAAAATGTTATTGGAACAACTTTCTTCAAACACCAATGGTATTTCTGTTATTTCCATGTTAAAGTAAGGTTAATTTTATTAAACAATACCCTTTTCATTTCCTCTCTCTTTCGTGACAATCACCATCACCAGCACCGCCACATATGTGACCACCATAATACCACCGCTCCCTACCATCACCACCTCTCTCCCTCTGTCATTCGTCGTCCTCCACCACCATCTCGTCCTCCCAACAACAATAGTACCAGCTTCAAATTTGTTTTTTTCAACAATAAGTAGTACCAACAATAAGTAGTAGTATATTTGAATAGTACATGGTGTTGTATTTGGTGTACACTATTGGTGTTCCAATAATAACAATACATTTAATAATAACATTTCTGTTTAATATATAACCCTTTTTCAATAGAGGTTTAAGATAATATATGAATGTGCGGAAGATGATGACTGTTGTTGCAACTAAGGAAGAATCTATTTTAAAAATTGAAATAGATTTGTCTATTTGAAGATGATGATCTTGTTGAGGCAAAATCCCAATTTGATGTTTTAAAGATAACAAACATCTTAATTATATTTTAAGTATAATTTTGGTCATTGTGTTATCTAACAAGTGCTTTTGAGTGATATTAAAAAGATAGGTTTTATTGTGCAAAGCAAATAAATTAATATCAGCTCAGGAGAATGATACAAGAAAGTTAGTCATCATTCTCTAGCTCCAGCGTGTTTGTTCTTCAATGCCAAAGCACCTATTTATTTTAGGTGATAAATGAACAAGACAAAGGAACACTTTTCATGAGAATATTGCACAAGATCTCTACAGCAACTTATTCCATTATGGCAAGTCAAAGTGATTAATATCTTATGGGACTTTCCTTCTTAAGCCATATCACATGGAGCATGTGCAAAGAATGTTCTTTGACCTCAAAGCATAATAAATTAATATCTGAAGTCAATATGGAAGAGAAGAACACAGACCAATGAGGAGAAGATAACAACTCTTTCTCTATGAGTTGTTATGTACTTGCAAATGATTATTTAATGAACTTTCTCCAAGAAGTGATAGTCCTTTCTCCAACAAAGGCTACACTCTATTTTATATCAAGGTTGTACTTGCAAAGTACTTTTCCAACATCCCTTGATCATATCACAGCTGGTTGCTTGTATAGAAAGTTGTCCCCACATCATTTTCCACTATTCCAACATCCCTTGATCATATCACAGCTGGTTGCTTGTATGGAAACCCTCACTTGGTGTGGGAAACTGGACTAGCCCAATTAAGGGTGAATCAATATAAACTCTTTGTGATATACTTTCCTTTTATCTTCGTACTTATGCAAAACTGACACACTTGCACACACTTGAATATTCTGTGAGAATAATCAAAGAACGTTCTCTGCCATCTTTCATAGATTGATCAGAGAACATTCTCTCAACGTTCTCTAAGTCAGTTTTGATTCAATACATTTAACTCACAACAATATTCTGAGAGAATATTCTTTGAACGTTCTCTGCTTTCTTTCATAGACTGACCAGAGAACATTCTCTCATCTTTCTCTAAGTCTGTTTTGACTTAATTCATTACATTTAAGTTTGTTTTATCATACAACTTATATTACTAACAAATTGAGTTCAATTTTAAAAGGGTCACAATTCAAACTCCCCCTTTCTTGTGATAAACTTTGCTACTTCAGATCTATTCACATTGCATGAGCCTAACTCCAAATTTCGGCACTTTGGTAGTTACTAGTAATAACAATTTTACAATAAAAACCTTGAATAAGATTTCCACAAGCATTCAAGGTATAAAAACTCTAGCTAGCTGGATAGTTTCCTCATTCTTTCCAGCCGCCACCTATCAACCCTATTTCTCCTTTGCTTTTTTCTTCTTGTTCCTCCATTAGAGAGGGGTGATTTAAGGTCAATTTTGACCTATAATCACCCCTCTTGATCTTTTTTATATTCATTTTTATTTTAATAAGTGGTTTTCACATAGTTTTTAGGTTTTTTTTTTTAGTTTTTCCTGGTGTCTTGTTTGTCTTGCGTTGTTTCACACTCGTCTTAGTGCGAAGATGTGTTGATTTCCCGTCTTAGTACGGAGTTGTGTTGATTTCCCGTCATAGTGCGGTGATTTGTCTTTCCGTCTTAGTGCGAAGATGTGTTGATTTCCCGTCTTAGTACGGAGTTGTGTTGATTTCCCGTCATAGTGCGGTGATTTGTCTTTCCGTCTTAGTGCGGAGTTTATTTTGATTTCTCGTCGTAGTTTGGTGTTTGATTTGTTCATATTTGCAGATTTACTTCGATCCAAATTCAATGCAGATTCAATGATTTTAGCATCATCAACGTTGCAGATCCGGAGGCATGACTATTCCGGACATTTGAAGATTATCATATCAATTGTAGGCTTCGTCACATTTGTAGACATTATGCCGTTTTATGCTATTAACTCGGATACTGTGAGCTTGTTCGTAGATTTATCCTTTTTAGGTTTTAGCGAATTTGAATATGTAATGATTTCGATTGATGTACTCTACCCATTTGAATGAATGAATATGGTTGTTTTTTGAGTCAAAAAAAGAAAAAAAGATTTCCACAAGCATTCTTGGGTAAACTTCCACAAGCTAAGCTATAGTCCCTCTTATTATAACAGTCATTAACATTGAACTTGTACTGACCATCGGCCAGAGATTCCCATTAAATAAGAAAAACTGAGCCAAACCTCTCTAAATATGCATTTGGTTTAATAATGTCATCTAACAATTTGGACTTGATTAATTATATGAAATAAATCAGTTCCCGCAAAATTTGGACAACTATTTAAAAATAAACTCGTTTCAATCTTTCTATATGACATTAATTAAATTACTAAAGAATGTAATCCAATTATACAAAGTATTGTTAAATATCGTTATTACTAAGGATTCGTCTACTTAAACAATTTTTTTTGTCCAATACTGAATATTAATGAATAATGGAGACCAAAACTCTATAGCTTCATCATACTTTCTTATTATGTGCATGATAATTTCCAACCCTTATTGATATCTAGGACAATTGTTACATTCAAATATATGAATCTTAACTCTTTCTTCATTTGTCAACAATCTTCCATTAATCACTTCACAAAAAAAAAAACAAATTCTATTTCGATTTCCTACACTCCCAAACCAATTAAAAAAACTTTTGAACCATTTTTAACCTTTGTGTTTTTATCCATGATAAGGAACCAATTTACCGTTTTATTAATTTTTTGTGTTGTTAACTAAACAAAGTGTGTCAAAAAAGAAAAATTAGATATATTGAGAATCAGAAAATATTAGCCAGCCACATGTCCACCAATAATTGGCTGATTATGATATTTCAATCTCTCCATTCAATCATCCATCGCAGCATTTCACGGCCCCACGGAATCTTTTCTCAGCCAACAACAATCATCAAATAGATTTGTGGATATAACATTAAGATAAAACGATAAGCCAAAACAAAAACCAACCGTTGGATCTTAAATATCACAAAAACCAACGGTGGATCATAAACAAAGCACAACAGCCACATGAATGTTCCTCAAAGGAAATACATATGAAACCATGCATTCTCAAAACAAAACCATCAACCAACATTTTCATCTTCCATTTTCTTCACTCTTTTATATTTTTGTTCTTTGTCACTGCCACTATTAGTAGTAGTAGTTGGATATGGCCACCGTTACTACACAGGCTTCGGCGGCTGTTTTCCGGCCATGCAGTTTGAAATCGAGGTTCCTTGCCGGTTCTTCCGGTAAGTTGAATAGAGATGTGGCTTTTAGGCCAATGGGATGTTCACCTTCTGCTTCTTTTAAGGTTGAAGCTAAGAAAGGAGCTTGGTTACCTGGCTTGGCCTCCCCAGGTTATCTCACTGGCAGGTATGTAAATCTAATGTTATTATAGTACAGACACCGGATACAACACGTGATAATTTGAGAAATTATAGTGATTGAATTGAATGTAACTATCTGTGTTAGTATTGTAGTGTTGGACAACAAAGACACTTTCTTGCAGTTATTTATAAGGTTATGTTAAAGAGTCTCACACCCGAAGTGAGATGACCTATATATAAGTGAATGACCATGTCTAACATGCACGAGCCTTGCAAGTGGTGCAACGGTGTATCACTTGGAAATAAAACTATAATGAATACGAATTTTACAAAGTTTATAGTTGGATACTTGGATTGAAGATTTATATAATATAGATCATTATTCATACTAATTTTTAAAAACATTGAAAATGATTTGATCATTATTAAGACTCATCAAGATTAACGATTTATGGACTTTTATTGAATAACGTTAAACTTGATGGATCACAATAATATATCAAATGATTTTCATTTTTTTAAAAAATTTGTATGAATGATCAATATGATATGAATTTTCAATCCAACGGTAAATTTTGTAAAATTCATATTCGTTATAGTTTGATTCACAACCGTGCACCACTTGTAAGGCTTTTGCATGTTAGACAAAACCTAGGTTAATAAGTAGAGTCGTACTGGTAATCCCCACCTTACAAGTCAATTTTTTAAAGTTGAGTTACGTTCAACTCTCAATTTTAAGATGATATCACAGATCATCAAACCCATAGACTACCCTGATCCGGTAGAAGAATTTCTTTTTGAGAATTTTTTTTCCACCACCAGCTTAATTGGGTTCGGGGGTCAATTATGACATTAAGCGATTCTAGCCCCCTCCCTATTTGAGAAATTCTCACTAAATCTTCACAATTAATAAATTAAATCATAGTTGATTATTGTAGACTGCAAATTGAAACACAACTCCTGCATAAGCTATTAATTATCACTATACATTGATGGACATAAATAACTTAGTTTGTAAGACATAAAATAAATGCATTCTTTATAGTTATTAACTTGTTAATTTGTTTGTTTTGTGTTGCAATTAGTCTTCCAGGAGACAACGGATTCGATCCATTGGGACTCGCCGAGGATCCAGAGAACTTGAAATGGTTTGTTCAAGCCGAGCTTGTAAACGGACGTTGGGCCATGTTAGGTGTTGCAGGGATGTTACTCCCTGAAGTCTTCACCAACATTGGTATCATCAATGCTCCAAAATGGTATGATGCAGGGAAAGAAGAATACTTTGCTTCATCTTCAACACTCTTTGTGATTGAGTTCATTTTGTTCCATTATGTTGAGATTAGAAGATGGCAAGACATTAAGAACCCTGGTAGTGTTAATCAAGATCCTATCTTTAAGCAATACAGCTTGCCAGCAGGCGAGGTCGGTTACCCTGGTGGAATTTTTAACCCTTTGAACTTTGCACCAACTTTGGAGGCTAAAGAGAAGGAAATTGCAAATGGTAAATTCTTTGTTCTCTCTAATTAGCAAAACTTGTTTTGGATTTAATTCATATACACTGCTCGTGTGAATATTTTTTACACTGTCAATCAATCGATCATTAGTGTTAGAACATTGAACATGTTTTACTTTAATCATAACTGTTTCTAAAGAAACACATATGATTGATTGTAATTTACTGACAATGTAACACCTTTTACACAGACAGTGCAACGCAATTAAACTCATTTGATTTGATTTTGCAGGGAGATTGGCAATGTTGGCATTCTTGGGATTTATAATTCAGCACAATGTGACAGGAAAAGGACCATTTGATAACTTGTTGCAGCACCTTTCAGACCCATGGCACAACACCATTGTCCAAACACTTAGTGGTGGAAACTAAAAATGTTTATTGTAATCAAATGACATGAAAGCCTATGTTCTCTTCATGTAATCCTGAATGGATAACTTTTGAAAGACATTTGGGCATGATTGTTAAGATCCATAATCTATTTTCATGTACAGAGGAGCTAAGATGGTTTTGTATTATTAATTTATATTCTCAAGCTTATTAACTATAGCGTCCTCGTTGTTACGGCCTTGTGGTTGGTTGGTTCGATTGTGGGAACGTTGTATGCGAGTGTTTGGATTCGATCTTAGGCTTCCATCTTTCCCCCTTGTCCGTGTGTGTGCGACCACTCATCTATAAATCAAAGCCAGCCAATTAAACTTCTATTACAACAATATTCGAAAGTATTTAAATTTTCTTAAATTTACAACTTTGGTTAATGAATCATATTTCATAAACTTTAAGTATTTAAAAGTTGTATTCATAAATTAACCTCAAAAGCTTTTTGAAATAAGCAAAAATTAGCTTATGACATGCTATAGGTTATTCACTTAAACGCTCTCCTACGGTGTCACATGCTTTATTAAGTAGAAAAGCTGAAATAAGCAAAAACCAGCTTATGACATGCTATGACTTCTAGAGGGTTTAGAAATAAGGAATGCCTTCAATTAGTGAAAAATTGAAGCAAATTCACTATCTATGAGATTATGAAGTAATTTATTTTATATATAATATATGAATGCTTGTCCTATGGTAGCCATTCTCATTGTAAAAAGCAAATGCCATTAGTCACAAACAGAAATCTAATGTAATATATCCTTATATATTTAGTCCCCAGAAAGTAATATGACTCAATGTTGGCTTATTTCGGACTAGACCAAGTTCCATTTTAGTGGCCCAAATAAGAATAAGTCCAGTTTGTCTTTAAGACACTCAGTCTCAAAGGCCCAACACGTTCAACAAGGATTCATTTGGTATTCCTTGCATCACAAGTATAGGATCCTCTCTTCTCCATTTTAATTGTCAAATTCATCTCAATGGCTCTCCCGCATTCTTCGCCGGAACTCTTGGGATTAGTTTCAAGTTCAACCATCCTACACACACACACACACATATATATATATATATATATATATATATATATATATATATATATATATAAGTGCGATGATCTTCACATTAAGGTACGATTTATTCACACTTTACTTTCACTCCACCTAAATCAGTTACTGTTTAAGAGTGGGAGTGCAAACCTATTTTATAACTACCTCACAGCTATACAAAATGCCTTACATCATCACCATACATATCTCAATCATTTTGGTATAAGTTCACTTTGATCGATATAGTTGAGCTTTATCCTTCGAAAAATAAAGCTGAGCTTTATGCTTTGCTATTTCTTTTATGAATGTCACGTTACTTAATTAACATGATCTATATAATCCCCAATGAAGAATGCATTTTTTTGAACTTATTATTTGGAATTCTTTTAATAATTTTTTGTAAAATATTAAAATACTTTTTATATTTCAATCTCATATTAAACAAGGTGGCAATTTCTTCCTCCTTGAAAACACATTAGTGGGGGTAGGGGAAAAGCAAAGGAAAACATAAAGAAAATCTATTCTAATGGTCCTCCTTTTACGGTAGTTGTTTAGAATTTAGGGTGAAAAAAAGGAGAGCTAGCTGTCATGTTTTAGATGAATCTTCATCCTCTCGAATCTAAAAGGAGACCTGAGTGAAAGGTCTTTCTTTTTTTTTGGTTACAGTGAAAGGTCTTTCAATACTATTATTATTACTATTATAATTAAAATAATAATATTTTAAATCGTCAAAATTACTATAATTAATTATCCAAAAATCATAGCTCAACTGATAAAAAATGTTGAAATTGCTAGACCAGACACCCATGACTTGGGTTCAAACCTCAATCACTTGTATGTATGAGTTTATTGATGACTTTATCATCTCATCTATGTAAAAAAAAACTACTATAATTAATTGTCGTCATAGTGTAAAACTTTATGTTTTATTATTACATCCAGGATGCAATTTCAATCCTTATGAGAAGATTATCCACTACTTTTGTGTTTGTTGTGAATTCTTAAACTCAAAACCACACCAATAACCTTTTAATGTGTGGGACAAATGAACAAAGCAATCAATAACAAAATGAATTGAGCAATTAAAGCAACCGAGCAATTAATCAATCAACAAAAGCTAAACTATCATGAAAGCAATAAAGAACACAAATGTAAATTTGTTTACCCAGTTCAGTCAAACCGACCTAATCTGGGGGAGAAAGTTCTCCGTTCCACTATCAATCTATGAACTTTGATTACAATGAGATCTACTCAAAAGAGTTACAAGAATTAGTGTTTCCCTAATTCTACCCTTTTCCCAAATCTCTCCCCATAACCAAGAGATTTCAATAATAATGTGAGATTACAAGAGAAAGAAATAACTTACCAACCCTAGAAAGTACCCAAAAAAAACCCTCTTCAATTCTAGCTTGAATGTTGGTGAAGGAACTAGCAAACCCTATTCCCTTTCTTCTTTCCTTCCTAACCCGACGGCAGCTTATTTCTCACTTCCTCTCTCTGCCTCTCATCATAACAACAACAAGTATATATACTACTTGTTTCCACGTGAAGGCTTGGAATGAAACAAGTGTGTCACGTGAAATAATGCCTCACCCAAAAACAAACAAAGCCAACTAAAAGTATGCTAAGTGTGGCACGTGACATTTTTGCTTTCAATTATAAAGAAAAATTCCAACAATCTCCACTTTAGCTTTTAATTGAAGATATATCCTACAAGGTTTTCATAATTATACTCTTTTGGTGCAATAATACCATTCTCCTCCTATCTCTCAGATAGCCAAGAGTTAATTTGTTGACTCCATCTCAAACGGAGTTTCTTTCACCAAAGTTTCACTATGTTTTCCACCTTGCAATATCCAAAACTTTTCAACTTGAGTATTATTATCACCGCCTCTCCAGGCTCCACCCAAGTATTGTTACCACCGCCTCTCCAGGCTGAACCTAAGTATTCTTACCACCGCCTCTTCAGACTGATCTAGAGTATTGTTACCACCGTCTCTCCAGGCTGAACCAAGTATTGTTACCACTGCCTCTTCAGACTGAACTCAAGTATTCTTGTCTTCAGGCTGAACCCGAGTATTCTTGTCACCGCCTCTCCAGGCTGCACCTGAGTATTCTTGCCACCGCCTCTCCAGGCTGAATAATCATCTATGGTTCCCAACTTGTGACTATGAGTGCTCCCGCAGTCTCATAGCCTTCATCCTCATCAACAGCAACCTGAGCAGACGAACTACCACCGCCCTTTCTCTGAGGACAATCCTTCTTGAAGTGACCCGGCTCTTGGCAATAGAAACACTTGAACTTGCTACCACTATCACCCTTTGGCCTAGACTCGGACCCATACTTCTTTCCCTTCCCTCTTCCTTTGTGCTCATTTCCACCTCTCGAAACATTCAAGCCTTCCGCACCATCCTCAATCTTCAAGTCTCTCAACTTAGTCATTTCCTTGGTTCTCAAAGTCGATTGAACCTCATCCAAAGTGATAGTGCCTTTCTTGCCATAAAGCAATGATTCCTTGAAATTTTCGAATGACCTAGGTAAAGCACACAACAAATGGAAAGCCTTATCCTCATCTTTCAACACCTCATCAATATTTGCCAAATCGTCGATGAGTTTGTTAAACTCCGCAAGTTGCTCCACCACTGACCTATTCTCCACCATATGATAAAGGTAGAGTTGTTGCTTCAAACACCACATACGCGCTAATGATTTAGTCATATACAATGATTCAAGCTTTGTCCAAAGTAACACCGCCGAAGTCTCACTAGCTACCTCTCTCAACACCTTATCCCCGAGAGACAAAATAATAGTACTAACCGCCTTATCATTCATCTCGGTCTTCTCTTGAGCTGAGAGATGCGTAGGCATTTGTGTTAGTCCCTTTAACGCTTCAACACACTTTTGTTGAACCAAAACCGCTCTCATTTTCGCCTTCCACAACCCAAAGTCATTACTCCCGGTGAACTTCTCAATTTCCCATTTTGAACTCATTGGTGCCTTAATTCGTTCAATCCCTTTGCCCCATGGTGGGCGCCAATTGTTGTGAATTCTTAAACTCAAAACCACACCAATAACCTTTTAGTGTGTGGGACAAATGAACAAAGCAACCAATAACAAAATGAATTGAGCAATTAAAACAACCGAGCAATTAATCAATCAACAAAAGCTAAACTATCATGAAAGCAATAAAGAACACAAATGCAAATTTGTTTACCCAGTTCAGTCAAACCGACCTAATCTGGGGGAGAAAGTTCTCCGTTCCACTATCAATCTATGAACTTTGATTACAATGAGATCTACTCAAAAGAGTTATAAGAATTTGTGTTTCCCTAATTCTACCATTTTCTCAAATCTCTCCCCGTAACCAAGAGATTTCAATAATAACGTGAGATTACAAGAGAAAGAAATAACTTACCAACCCTAGAAAGTACCCAAAAAAACCCTCTTCAATTCTAGCTTGAATGTTGGTGAAGGAACTAGCAAACCCTATTCCCTTTCTTTCTTTCCTTCCTAACCCGACGGCAGCTTATTTCTCACTTCCTCTCTCTGCCTCTCATCATAACAACAACAAGTATATATACTACTTGTTTCCACGTGAAGGCTTGGAATGAAACAAGTGTGTCACGTGAAGTAATGCCTCACACAAAAACAAACAAAGCCAACTAAAAGTATGCTAAGTGTGGCACGTGACATTTTTGCTTTCAATTATAAAGACAAATTCCAACAGTGTTCTATTGCGTGTGGATATAATCTAGTTCTGGACTTCTTTTTTAATCACATCCTTTTGGAGAAAAGATATTCCTCCTCTTGTCATGTTCATATTCGTATTTAGAGAAATTGTAAATTAGCCCCAACGTTATTCTGATTATATAATTATATAGTAATGGTCTTTATCATATCTAGCAAGTTATTTAATGTATGGTCAATTGCTGTTTGTACCTTTGCAATGTGACTATGTGAAATTTCAATCTTTGTAATATTTTTTTTATTATCCTTTTTAACGTGAAAATTTTATTATTTATTCTTTAGGGGACAATTTGGGAAATATGTGGTTACCACGAAGAGTAAATGAAGAATCTTCACGACTTCACATTACGAAGAAATATACATCCATGAATAAATTTCCCACGTGAACAGTAGAATCTTCGCAATATGAGGGGATAATAACAAAACTATTACAAGGGGAAACTGAAATTTGTCCATATTACATGGAGTTAAACACATATTAACCATTTAACATATTTATATTTATATGCTCATAAACTCACTCAACAAACTAAGCACATAAAAAAAAAAATACCTATTCACATTGATAGTGTCATATAAAAAAAAATAAAAGAGAAAATTCCAGTTTCCCTTGTGCTGAGACTCTCAAGTTTCACTTCATACAAAGGTCAACAAGGCTAATCAAATCAATTGGTCAATGATGAGAAATATGGTCACTGTCTCAAGAGAAGAAGTGACTAACCTCAATTCTCAAACACAATACAAAAGGGTTACTTCTTATTTAAGAGTTCTCATGAAAATTAAGTGATCTAGCCAAAGCTGCAGGGTTAGCTAACAACAATGGAGAAGTTTGAACATGTTTTTTACCATCATTCTTTGATTGAAAGGCTTTAATCATACCTCCCCTACTCACACTTTCATTCTTAATTCCAAGTGTTTCCCATATTGAACTCTTTGCAGCTTCATTTGGATCATCAATTCTCAATGTTTTTGGAACCAAAACACACCCATTTCTTTGTTTTACTGATTCCTCATTTTGCAAATTTCCTTGTTTATTACCAATGTCCTCATCGTCGTCCCTCGAGTGTTTCCCAAGTGTTGGAGATTTTGGACTAGAGTTTGGAGACATTGGAGTTGTCGCGGAATTATAAGTAAACCAAGGAACATTCAAGTTCCCTGGAACACCGCAATTCCAAAAAGGAGCGGGGTAGAATGACATGGGAAATCCTGGAGGACACAAAATTTGCGGGGAGGGACTTGTGCCGGTCACAATACTCCAAGGATAAGGCCAAGGTACACTAGCCATACATGGAATTGATTGAGAAATGAAACCATTACTTTGTTGTGGTAATGATTCTTGCGACGTGTTTTTAGCACTTTCCTCCATGGATTTTGAAACTGTAATTGAAGACGCGCTCGAGCATTGATCGCCATTATTTGAAATGTTGTTAAGACCATTTTTGTCAGAAGGATTGAAAACATTTGACATTGAATCACAGATTTGTGGATGATCTAATCCAAAGCTGAGGACTCTACCATTGTTTTTAAAATTTTGAAGATGATAAGTTCTGTTCGGGGAAACAATTCTTGCTTCGTCAAGAGCCTCAGAGATGGTAATGTGGCGATAATGTGACAAAGAGTTGTTCTTGTTTTTTCTTTTCCCCGTGCCAACCGGAACATTCCTCATGGTTCCGCCTGCAGTCCAATATCTTTGGCATGCTTTGCAGAAATAGCGCGGCTGATTGATGTTGTAGTTATTGTAGTAACAGAATTTTGTGTCCATGCTATCACAGCGTGGACACAGGAGTAATTTGTCAGGCTTCTTTAGTGTTTTTTCTTGGGAGTTGTTGTTGTCTGTTGTTGCCACGTTGCTTTGTTCGTTTCTGAATTTTGATGTTTGTTCATCATCTACCAAAGGTGTTTTCGGGTTGTGAATATCCTCGGGCAATGTTGCTGAATTGTTGTTGTTCTTGGTGTCGGCGACATTCGGAGGAGGATCAACCTCTTTATTTTTTTCAGTTTCTTTTTGTGCTCCATGATCCTATTAATTGGATACAATGTTCTCTGTTAGTAAAATTGTGTACCTAAAATAAACAGATACGAGCCTAAATACATAAATTTTTGGTGTAAATAAAATAGTATTCTTTGTATGCAACTGCAGAGACTAATCACTTAAACATTGTAGTTTAGAATATGTCTTATGTTAAATACTTAAATAATATTTTAATATTTATTGGTTAAACAACTATTTAGATACATAAATATGTGAGACACTATCATAATGTATAGAAATTAAAATCACATCTTCAAATGTGTCTTTAGTTGGTCATTTCAACAAAAAATATGATCCTGTATTTTGTTTCACAGATATGTTATTACTAATCAATTTAGTTCTTAAAATTACAACAAAATAGGAGACCCTTAAGGATGTTAATGTAAATTTGATACATTAAAAAACTATTCAAGGACTATAATAGCAACGTCTCATGCATTCAAAAATCAAAATGACGATTTAATATTTATTAATAATTTAATTGAAAATTTTATCAAAAAAAATAATAATTTAATTGAAAATGTAAAATTACATCTCCACTAAAGATTTATAAACATAAATTAGGTTTATAGTCAATTGAGATTTATAAAATGAAGACTTTAGTAGAAGCAGAACTATTCTACTGTAAGTCAATAGAAAAATTAATCAACTCTATTTTCATTCAATACTCTGTTTTGGAATTTTAAAACATCAAAAATCAAATTCATATAGTTGCAATTTTTTTTTGTGAAAAATAGATAAATCAGCAGATCAACATAATTACTTGCTTAATTCAAAAATGATCATATATCATGAAAGTATCTTCCAACTCTACTCATATTATGTAAACTATCTTCAATAGTACAATTGACTTTTTTAATTAAACAAAGCAAATAGTACAATTGACTTTTTTAATAACAAAAGCAAATAACAAGTAGTTCGAAAAATCAATCGTGATATCAAATACTATAAAGCCCAGACACGGACACCGGACACGACACGGACACTGACACATTGACATGGATAAATTTTTGAAAAAGTAATAAATGTTAATGTAATTATAAATGTCGGTGTCGTGTTGTGTCAGACACGACACATATCTGACACCGGACACGCCTAATCTACGAAGTGTCAGAGCTTCATAGATCAAACATACACACATAGTTCAAAAAATAAAAATCATAAAGTATATATAATTGCATGCATGCTAGAATATTTTAATTCCTCAATTAAATTGTACCTTCTCTATTTCTTCTTTCTCATCATCCTCAGACTCATCAAAATCTCTCTCGTTTTCTTCTACATCAATCGCCGCCTCCTGCGAAGAATCTTTTACGCCGGCAGTGTCAAGAGGTTCTTCATCTTCACCAGGAAAGAGAATCTTCTTTCCAAAGAGCTTAATTGCAGGATCATTAGTTTCAATCATTTCCTTAAGATCCAAACAAAACACAACAAAGCAAAAAAACGCGCGAGACAGAAGTTTGTTTGCTGCAGGTTCGTGTGTTTCGAGGAAAAATGTTGGCAATGAAAAGAGTACACGAACGAATTGGATTTTGATCCGTGTAAACCAAAAGCTGATTGCCACATCAGCATTCAGTTTTGATTCTTGGCCACAAGTTTTTGTGGCTTGGAATGCATTTTCTTGTTCAAACGTTTTCTTCTTTTTATATCATTCTCTAACACTTTATTGTATTAAATACTATATTATATTCGTTCCTTTTTACTTATCGTTTTAGAAAAAAATATTTAGTCTTTTTTCTTTATCGTTTTGATAATTTTGATTATATTTTGCTTATTATACCATTTTTTTATTTTATTTTATTGACTAAATTTTATATAATTTTTTTGTTGAAACAATATAATCTTTTTATTGTATACATATTTTGTTTATTTTTAAATAAAGTTTGTTACAATTTTTTAGGAATAGATAATGTTTGTGGAAAAGTAGGAAATTTTTTGTGGATAAAATTATGATATATATTTAAAAAATGACATAATAGGAAAATAAAGTGCAAAAATACACTCTCCTATTTTGGTTTTTTTTTTCTTTCTAAAACGACAAATAGAAAGGAACGAAGATAGTAATAATTAGTGGTTGAACGGTTGAAGTTCATCTTTCTTTAATCAAAAATTAAATATTTAATTATTGTCTTAAATATGAAACAAATTTAATTTTTTGGATGAGATATCATATCGTTTAAGATATCTCCAATTTAATCAGAAAAATAATCACTATTTTGATAGTAAATACTTTTATTTTGTAAAAGATAAACACTTTGTAGTGTTTTCAAAAAGAAAAAAGCTTTCGGGGTACCCTACTTGTTTGTGACTAAGCCACGTCAATTTTTTTTTTCAAATGTTAACATGTGTTGTGTTGTGCCCATAGTATATTAAGGATATAAATTAAATATTGCTCCATACGTCTTTTATTATGAGTATTTTTGATTAATTTAACATATATTTTACTTATAAATTTTTTGGGTGGAACAATTTAACTTTAATAAATTTATAAGTTAACATTTTTACCCATGAAATTTCATGATCTTTTTAGAACCACTTAATATTTTGCTTAGTTTATTAACATAATAATACCTAATAACTGATATGTAACTGGCCACTACCCATTGTGAGTTGTGACGATAGTTTAATTTTTGGTTTATGATTATGAAATTGTTCCTTAAATCTTATGGGGTATACAAGTTGGCGCAATTTATTTTATCTAATGTTTTAGATTAAAAATATACAATTCTTTAAAACAGATTAAAAATACTAATACTAATAAGAGAAATATCTATTTTTTTTTTTTTTGACAATAAGAGAAATATCTATTGAAGTGTAAGATTAATCACAAGTGTAAAGACATTATGATATAAATATAAAATTATAATTTAAAAGTAATAAAATAAACACGTAGTATTTGTTTGAATTAATGTAAGATTGATAGGTCTGAATTAAGATTGAATATATTTTGATATAAAATAAAGGTGGGAAGAAAATTCAGTATGTCATGAATTCCACACCATGGAGATAATTCTAAAATAAAAGTACAAGATCAAAACTATTTAATTTGTTGACTTATTTTAAAGACAATTTTTTTCTTCGACAAATTTTTTAAAGACAATCTTATTTTGTTCACATATTTTAAAGACAAATAGACAATATTAATGACACTATTTTTTTACTTTTTTGATTACAACTAGTTTGAGACCTGTGCTCGCACGGGAAAAATTTGCATAGAAATTATTTTGTGGGTTTTAGATCATGTAAAATTATCCACACAAATATACTTGTTAAAATATACATAAATAAAAATTACAATAAAATTATTCCATAAATTATGTACGAAATTATAAGTAATGCAATTGAAAAATTATTTTTAAAATTTAAAATGTTTAAATTAAATGAAAATCTCCTTCATTTTGTAAATATCGGCAAGTAACCGGTTCTTTGGATAATTGTGTTACTTATAATTGTAGGAAGTAAAATTGTTCAAAAAGATAATGATAAGAAATTTCTTAATTACTACTACTCCGTCCTAAAATATAAAAGAAAATTAGTCAAAGAAAATTGATGTATCTAGTCAAAAATTTGATCCAAATACATCAACTTTCTTTGACCATTTTCTCTATTTTGGGACAGAGGGAGTACTTCCGTTCTTTATTATAAGAGACAATTGTACTTTATAGATTCATTAAAAATATGATGTATCTGGTCTATTAATAAATCGAAATACATAATTTTTAATGACCGAAATGTGCATTTGTCTTTTATAATAATAAGGAACAGAGGTAGTAGTAAACATGTTTCTAAGAACGTTACGTTATTTCAAAGTCACCTAAAGTTATGGTAGGTAATAATACTCACCAAAAATAATTTATGCTTCATGTTAATAATAATCCAAAGTTGAAGAAATTCATGAGAAAATGATATTATCAAGAAAAGTCAAAAGTGTCTTACTATATTTTTGATAAAAAAAATGAGTTTATAGCTAAGAATCGACCCACTATAAAAATATGGGAGTTTAATATGGACTCTATCAATAGTTCTGAATCTTAATATGCATGTTTAATAAAATTTAGATTTTAATAGAATATTAGAGATTTATTTTTCATTTTATTTTTCGATACATAAAAGTATCTTCCACGCCATGTGTACAATTGCAGTAATTAATCCTTCATGTTATTGAGATTTATTTAGACCAAACTTTTCTATCATCAAAGTGTTTGGTGGAATTTAACATGAGTAAATTAAATACTTCCCCACCATGAGAAAATGATTTTTAACCATTAAATCAAATGAAGAAAAACACTTTTATTATAGTCACTCAACACTATTATTATGGGCAAGAAGTAGTAGTAGTACTACATGAAAGTGAAATCACATGGATCTGATTTTTGCTTTGTCAATTAATGAACTTTTTTTTTATTTCCTTGTATTTTTAGGTTTGTATTAGATGAATATGATGAATCTTCATCAATAATATGATTTTCTAATAAAAAAATATTTTTAAAAATAAAAGTATAATTTTTTTATATCAATATATGTATGTTATAAAAGATAAATTACATAAATTTAGTGTTGAGTGTGTATAATAAAAATATGTTGTCTGTTTGATCTAATGGTGAAAATCTTCTTTCCCATGGTGGGAAAGTATTCAAGTTTCTCATGTTAAACTCCACCAAAGTATTTACTACTTGTGTCGCATTTTGCTGGTTATAATTCTTTTTTGATACATATAAAATTCATTTTTAATTAATGATAAAAATGATAATAGAGACATATAGAGTACAAAATTTTGGGACATTAGATCAAGACAGATAGAGTATAAAGAATGAATATAGTCTATATTTCAAAGATTAACCGAATTATTTGATCTTGATATATGTATATAGAACGAAAGAATAAGAATCATATTTATGTTTAATTAGGTTGAACGTTGAAACACTTTAGAACATGAGAAAGAGAAAAGAAAATTGACTTTTGCTCAAGGAAAAACAATTTTGTTAAATGGAATATGTGGTTGGAAAACTATAGTTTAGCAAAGTTGTTGTCAGTAAATAAGATTCCCTACAGTAATATACACATAATAATGAATCTCAATCGTTTGATCTTAAGTTAGAGTTTAGATTGTTTTAATTCAAAAGATACCGCTTTCAATCTTCACCGTTCCATTTTTTATTAACGACTGAAATTTGAAATTGCATGTAACTGTGTGTATTTATGAGTGCAACAAATCCTTATGTGTTGAATCACCATTTTTTTGTGATTTCTTCTATTCAATGGGATGTTGATTTCCCGTCTTCGTGCGGTATTTTTTTTCCGTCTTTGTACGGTGTTTATTTGCTTTCCCGTTTTGTAGCAGTGTTCTTTTAATTGGATTGGAAAAACACCTTCGATCAACAACTGATTAATACAATGACTTCGGTCAACAACAATTTAATATAAAAATAATAAGGTTTTATGACGATCTAATTATTTCTAATGATATTTTGTTTATTTATTTATACACATCTAATGTGTATTTGCAATTAAATATAAATAATTAATAATTGATTAAAATTTCAATCTGTTACATCTATACTATATACAATTATCAAGGGAGCTATAATGAACATATTAAATGCCAAATCATTCATATGCCTTCCTCCTGTACTATTTGCCACGTGTCACATTCTTATGCCTTCCTCTTATATTGTTTTTTTTTTTGGGCCTAATAATACAATAAAGAATTTTGATCATATATTGTATATTTGTTCAGATAAATTTCCATTTTAATGAAACCTGTTATTTATTTATTTAATTATCTTTATTGAAGTATTTTGTTCAATAACCATGCACAACTATTTCGAAATTATTATTATTTAATTACTTCGAAATTATTTAATTTATTTACATAAGTAAAAATTAAATATGCATTTATTTTATTATAACACGAAATATTAATAAAAATTTTAATTTATATATTTCATAAGGAAATTTAAAAAATTTATTTACATTTTTTTATAATTTAAAGTATATACAAATTATTTTATTATAAATACACGAAAATAATAATAAAAAAATAACTTTTATATATTTCAAAAGGCAATTTCAAAATTTTATTTACATTTTGTAAAATTTAAAGTGTAAAAAAAAATATACAATATCACATAAAATTGAAACAGACATTTCTTTTTGACGTAAGAAACAGTCATATTCATTTTAATTCATAAAAGAAAGAAATACAGTATACTTTATTTATTAAAGGAATAAAGTATTTGTCACCAAAATAAGTAATATAATTCTATTTTAGATGAAACTCATTAAAGATTTCGTTAGACAAAGATCCTAAAAATTAGCTGTTAATTTACATCACACGCTTGGAATCTTTATATCTCATAGTAAGTCATAACGATTTCAAAATCTCTCTTCTTAAAATACTTGCCTCTCTCAACAACTCTATTCTCTCATTCATTTGACATCAATTGATTAATTGTTATTATTCTATTAATTGTTGTTATTCTAATTCTAAAGATACATATAGAAGTTTTGTCATAAAAAAATATATTACTATAAAAAAGGACGTCCGTTCCTCAATTCTCCTTAACTTTTTTTTGGTAAGCCTCAATTCTTTTTCATTTGAAAATCATTACTATATTAAATGATTATTCATTTGTGTTTTCAAATGATTTAAAAAATATTACTGAATAAAATAATTATTATTAACTAATGAAATAATTTCATTTATATCATAATAATGTTAATTGATACTAATTGATTGTCATTTTAATTGAAGAATTCAAATGTAATATTGGCCTTTATATATTGCTATTTTATTCTTCATGTTCAATGCACAATTTTTTTTCTTGCTCTTTTACTGCACTCATAATTTTGTTTTTAACCTTAATGCTAACAACTCTTTATCACATTATTCTTATATTTTGTTTTGTTATCACCTTATTCAAATTTTATGCTTTTTTTCCTTCTTTATTTATAAATGTTGCACATTCAAATTTTATGTAAGTTTGTTCACCAATATATTTTGAATTTTTTTTTTCTTGGGATTGTAGTGATATTTTTGTTCTTCTATAACTTAGTGATTTAGACATAACAATAGATCATATAATTATTAATTTGTAAATTTGGTTATCTCGCCATTTAGAATTTATTATTTTAAGAATATATATAGGGAACTTAAAATTTATTTTTATCCTGCTATATGAATTTCTTATCCGTTTCTTCTTCTTTTAAATTTGGTTATCGCTACAATGGAAGAAAAGGTATTAGCGGCGGCAGTGCAGACAAAAATCAACGAAAAAGAATGTTTAGTACCAAGTACCAACAAAGAAAAATATTTAGGTCATTTGCTATTGTTATTAAAATAAAAAAATCCTCTTAATTTGTACCAAAAAAAAATTCCTCTTAATTAACTACGATAAATGTTTCAATTTTCGACGGAGGAGGAAGTTTTTAGGTAATCACCAGTACTATAACAAGGAATTGTGTTTATAGATTTAGCAACTATTTGAAATGTTTTCTGTCAAATATAATAAAAAAAACTAATTATCATTTAAATAGTATATGATTTTTTACAGATTCAACATGACTAAAATATACCTATCACTAGACAAAAATGATCTCAGTTTAATTTTGAAAATATACAGGGAAATATAATTTTGACTAAAATATACAAATTAAATGAGTCATAGCATAAATTTTAGAAAATATAAACTAACTTTGTAAAGGGAAATATAACTTCACAAATTTCATATACAAAAGTATTTTTTGATTCAAAGATGGTAATAAAATACGTGATTTATGAACGTATAACAAAGGCTCAATTTATAATATATATAAAAAAGGCTCAATTTACATTGATAAAAAAAGCTCAATTTACAATTACAAATCGGGATGCTATATAAAATGTTTCTAAATTAATTTGTTGTTAATTTTGGTGGACTAATTAATGAAAAATATATAATAATTTAGTTTCTTTTTGATCGCTAATAAAAAACATGGATTTCATTACATGATTTAATTGTCTTTAAATATTGCTATAGGAAACAAAATCACACAATTAGAAAATTTAGGAGAACGAAAGCGCTTTTGAAATATGGGGGCCAAAACTCGAATTTAACCAATTATATATGCTACATTTATTTTGGTCATAATATATTGAGAAAATCTTAATCATATAATGAATTTTTTTTATCGTACAAATAAAATATTGAGAAAATCTTAATCACATATGTTTTATTTTTTCTATTTAATACATATAAAATTTTAAAAATACGTACTCAGTTTATTTTTTGTTCATAAGTCAGCGTGAAAAATAAAAAGTACGATTTTATTCTAATATTCAGAGTTGTCTATGTATAAAAAGCATGATTTCCAGATAGGATTTAAAGTTAGTAACATATAAAAAATGACATACTATAAGATGTGAATTATTCATAAAAAAATAAACATCAATTTTATAAAAAATTTAATTATAAGAGACACGAAGGAGAAGGAAAGAATGGGTTCCAAGGAGAAATTAAGAAGATGGGTTCAAAAAAATAATGGAAATATGATTTTAAATAGTTTTACGCTTTCTTTTCATTAGAACTTTATTTAGTGATGAAGTCTCTAAATTAGATCGAAAGACACATACGCTAATTAATATATACTTTTCTTTTATATATCCAACAATAAAATAGAGAAGAAGTCTTTACCATTCTATTAAAATTTAAAATTTATTAAAATATTAAGATTCACCATTTACCGGGTCCATATTAGACTTCCCATATTTTTTATAATGAGTCGATACTTAGCCATAACACATCTTTTACTAAAAATAGTTAGACATTTTAGACCATTTTTGATAATATTACTTTCTCAAGAACGTTGCGATCAATATTTACATGAGGCATAACTTATTTTAGTTGAGTATTACTAACTGCCACAACGTTACGTGACTTTAAAATAACTTTCTTAGAGACTGATTTTTTTTTTCTTCGAAATAACTTAAGGTGTTTAGCAATAATTTTCTTCTAATTATCTTTTTGAACTAATATGTCTCTCCTACGAATCACGATTATACTTATGACAATTTTCTAAAGAATGACCAATTACTTAAAAATATTTACAAAATAAAGAGAAATTCCCATTAATTTAAACATTTTCAATTTCAAAAATTATTTTCAAATTGTAATATTAATGAGGACTTATAATTTTTACAAATAATTTATTGATATTTTAATTTATGAATCTTTATAAAACATATTTGTGTCCATAATTTTACATTATTTATAATTTTAAGAAAATTTACACGCAAGATTTTTCCCGTGCGAGCACGGGTCTCAAACTAGTTATGGTATATTTTGATAAATGGAAAATTTTGATTAAGCAATAAGTTTATTAGTCTATTTTGATAAATATGAAATAGATTGCATGAAAATAATACATGAAAATATGAAATAAGAATAAGAATAAGAATAAGAAAATAAAGAATAATAGAGGTTCAGAGAAGACTTACAAAAATGTTGCGTTGTATTTCAAAATTAATGCAAATAGTGACTCTAAGAAACATTATTTATAGGCAAAAACATGAGAATACATGGCAATGAATATTGAATCCTAATTGTAAAACGGAATATAAGGAATCATATCATAAAATGTAAATGCTAGTAAATGTGTGAATAATTTATTTATTTGTGCTTAATTTAAGTTTTTAATTATTAGTACCATTTTTTTTGTCAAAAAAAAAATATTAGTAGCATTTTTTTGGTTCGATTTTTTTTAAGAAACAGTTAAGAATGATAATTTATGGTCCGCTATTTTTTTTTAGAAAAAATATTGCGTACTAATTGATATACTTTTTTTTTAATTTTATATGGAAATGCAAAGAAATTAAAATTTTAAGAACTTCCATATACTATATTAATTTTAATATTAAAAACTTCGAAATTTCTATATACTATACTTCTATATACTATACTTTTTTATTCGATGATATTTTATTCAATAAAAGTTTGGTTCTTAATATTTTTTATTTTTATTCAATAAAAGTTCGGTTCTTAATATTTTTTTTTTTATTCGATGATATTTTACGGTGAAATATTAAAATTAATTAATTTTTTTTGAATAATTTTTTTGAAACTAATCTTATAAATATTATTTAAAATACTATAGATGTTCAATTTAATAATAATAATAATAATAATAATAATAATAATTGTGTATGTTACATTTAATAAAAATTGAATATGAATTTTGTGGAAGTTCTTAATATATTTTTTTATTTGATGATATTTTACGGTTTAATATTAAAATATTAATATTAATTAATCTTTTTTGAATAAAAATTTCAAAATTAATCTTACAAATATTATTTAAAATACTATAAATGAAATACTTACAAATTCTCCATTTAGTAATATAGTATAATAAAAATTATATATAGTATAATAATACTAATAATAATAATAATAATAATAATAATAATAATAATAAAAATAAAATGAAAAGATGGGGTGGTGATAGTGTGACAAGTACACCAACTTTATTAGCATGACATTAAATGAAAATAAAAATAAAAATAAAATGAAAAGATGGGGTGGTGATAGTGTGACAAATACACCAACTTTATTAGCATGACATTAAATGCGCGCAACATCATGTGGGTACTATTCCAACTTTATTCCAAACACATTTACAACGAATATTCACACACTTCCTTAGTTTATGTTTGGGACAAAACATGAGTCGACAGTCAATATCTCTATTACAATCATACGCTGCAATGAAAACAAAGAATAAAAAACAACAACTACACCAAGATAATATATTGTGTAAAAAGTAATGAAGGAAATTTGAAAAATATAAAAACTGATTTACCATCTACGTTTGTTGAAACAAGCAATATGAAAAGAAAGATAATCATAACATAAATAAATTTGACACATTTTTTCTCTCCTTGCATGTAAAATATGGCTTTAACACTTTACCATTTAAAAGTTTCTTTACATACTTACAATAAATAGTTTTCAGCTTTTACATACTTATAAAAAATTGTAACTATTATTAAATAACTCTTAAATACATTGATGCATTGTTTTTGTCCATTTAATACTCTTAGTAAAAAGGTCACTTAAAATGCTTACCTATCATAAAATTCATTTTTAATTTTTTTTACTATAATTCCATATTTTCATAACCTTTCAAGATAGGAAAAGGAAGTAAAAAAAGTTGAATAATAGTGTTGACAAAGTCATTTTTCTTAAGTAAAATAGTTTAAGTGAAGCAAATGGTGAGAGTATTGACATCGTATCTTTGTTTGCACCTCCTACATCAAAATGTTATATTGAAAGAAAAAAAAATCTAATGGTGTTTTATTATTTGTCCCTTAATATATATATAAAAGTTTGCAGTTCAAAAAAATAAATATAAAATGATGTTTAATTTTTTTAAAATTTTGTATTAATAATTAATATTATATAAACTTTTATTTTAATAGTAGAATTTTTAAAATTTATATTCGTTATAATGTAACTATAACATGTGTACCGTAGATTATTTGAATTAGTTGTGCATTGAAGCAGTCATCTGCAAATAACAAATTTTTTTAAGGCTTAAGTCTGGCCTATGACCTATTTAAAAATAATGTTTTTGGTCTGGCCTGCGCTATTTAAAAGTCTGTTCTGACCTTATAACTTATATAAAAGCCTACATCACATAAAAATTTCAATTTTTTTATATATATATATTATAGTTTATATTTTTTTTTAAAATTTGCAATATAGTCTATTAAAAGCCTACATTACATAAAGACTTTTAATATATACTCTATATTACCTAATTTTTTTTAAATAGGTTAAAAGATAATCACAACCAATTTTATATGTCTTAAATTATTTTTTATTTTATCTTTATAAATTATAAGTATAGGATATAAAAGTAAGTTTTAATAGTTATCTATATTTTTATATGTAAAAAAAAAACAATCGTGTATTTATAAGCTGACCTATTAGGCTTTGTAGGCTTTTTTTAAAGCCGAAGCCTGACCTATATAAATAAAATAGGTTATTTTAAAGTCTGAATCTGACCTTTTTAGTAAATAGATCGGTCTGACCTAATCATGTGTAGGCTAGGCCATAGGCCTCTGTAAGTCGACCTGGCCTATTCCCAACTCTACCTGCAAACTAATAATGTTAGCCAACAACTTCATTAAAAATCGTTCTTTTAAATTAGTGACGAAAATAATCTCTCACAACATGTCCGTTATAAAATCCCTCACTTTTAGTGACGGAAATTTACTCTTAAAATTCAATTTCGGTCTACCATAATTAATGATGGCTATTTTGCATTTGGGACGGAAAAAATTCGTCGCAAATCATTATGGTTGTCAAAATCCCTCGCAAATATTTTACGACGCTCATTTTCGTTACAAATTTAGGTGTCTCGCTAAATCTAGTAGTGATCTTCTAACCATTGCATAAAATATTTTTTCCACCATTCTTAGAGATTCTATTTCGGTTCTCATTAGTCTTTCAATATCTTTTTATTACGACGATGGAATTGTGCACTTGCAAACTTATCAGCAACATCCTGCGCATAATAAGAGATTAACACAACCTGGGGAGGGTCTTGGTACAAGGTAACCCGTAGGTAAAGAAAGTGCATATCCTGTATGATTTATCTACCTATAATATAAATGTGAGAGATGTGAATTTGTCATTCCTTAATCCTAAAGAGACTAATGATGGAGACAATAGAGGCACAAGAATGCGGTGGAGAAATATATCAATTGAAGTGTGAGAATTATCACAAGTGTAACAACATTATCATATCATATAATTATAAAATTATATTCTTAGAAGTAACATAAACATTATTTATCTGAATTAAGGTTGGATATATTGTGATTAAAAGTAAGGTTGGAAAGAAAATTCAATATGTTTGAATTGCACACCATGGATGGAGGTAACTCTAAAATTAAAAGTGAAGACTTATTTGATTATAATGTAGTAGCTTAAAGTACAAGATCAAAAGTCAAAACAACAAGGTCCTTGAAATTAGAAAATGCATAAATTTTAAAAAAAAATTACTGGAACATTCAAACATGACATTAAATGCAGAATCTCGTGGGTTTGTAATCTAATCCAAAACTTTAACGTCACATCTACAACGACGGGAATCAACACAGGACGGTTGACTAGGTCTGCGACAATACATGTTTCGACATTCATAATCTCTTTTACAAAAATACATCTTCGCTATAATGGAAACAAAGGATAAAAGAAAATAATTAAAATTGGATAATATGTTGTATGAAGGAAATTTAAAAAGGAAAAAAATTGGCTTACCATCTATGTTTGGTGAAACAAGAAATATGAAAAGAACGATAATCATAACATAAACAAATCTGATAATTTCACACATATTTTCTTCCTTTGCATGTAAAGAACTAGCTTCAGCTTTTATGGACTTGTAAACAATTTGTCCTAAAATCAGATTATTAAATAACTCTTAAGTACATCGATGCGTTGATTAATTTGTCCCTTTAACACACTTAGCATAATTAAAGGTCACATATAAAATGCTCACCTATCATAAAGTTCATTTTTATTTTATTTTACTAACATATTATTTATAAGCTTTCAATATAGGAAAAGGGGAAAAAACGAATAATAATATTGTTGGACATAGTCATTTTTTTAAGTAAAATAGTTTATGTGAAGCTAAAGGTGAGAGTATGGACTTCGTAACTTTGTTGGCACCTCCTACATTCAAGTATTATTGAAAGAAAAAAAAAAAATTAGAGTGGTTAGACCAAAACTCAAGATAGAAATAATGCAAATTAAAGATTTGGCGAACAACTTCAATAAAAATCTTAGTTTTGCTATGATGTTAAAATTATGACCTTAGACCAGAAACCAAACTTTAATTTTTTTTTAAGATTAGTTTTGCTATTAAAACAGGCCATATTAAATAGTATCGAATACTATATATTATAAACTTAAAGATTACTATTGTTTTTCATCAACAACAAAATATATCACATGCTAGTAGCACTTAAACCTTAAAACATAATACACAACTCAAATCAATTAGGAGAGTACAACATGCATGTCTTGAAATAAACATATATAGTACATAAACTTAGGTTGAGACTCTAAGACTCAGTGAGCTTCTAACTACCCTATTAACCGGCGTATTAGCACTGAAGCTCTTGATTTCTCAGTTGATCACTTAAACTTATATTCATAATTGAATGACATAAATTAAACAATGGTGGAAGGCATCAATAATATCTTTGGTTGCTTTATAATTCACGGATAATTTTAGGTAAGCGGGTCTTAAAGGTCGGACCGTAATCTCTGATATTAAATGTAGATCAGAAAATACGTCCTCAACTGACATTTCTTAACTTAACAAATTTCTAAAATATGGTAGAATATTTGCACATAAAATACAGTGATTAGAGTTTGAACTCTGATACACCTACTTATTCATTTTTAAGAGGGAAAATTTTAGTCATTAAACTATCCGACAAAAAATTCTAATAAAATTCTCTCATAGCATAAAGCTAATTAAACTCATATATAACAGGCTCATACCACAAAGGTTAGAACATCTGTCTCCCTAGCTATTACTTAAACAATTTTTATAACTATTCATGTGGGTCTAACCATGTCACACATGATTAATTAATTTTAAGTACTTTGGACATACTTTTCTCTATCATATCCACATATTCTTATTTTGAAGTTTTTAATACTATTCATTAGATCTCACAATATAATACTACATATATTTATATTATTTGTTTCCACCTAATTTTGATTAAATTTAAACTTGAATTCAATAGAAATCCAAAAATATTTTATAATAATATGATGTAATTATGAACCATCTAATTTTCAAAAAAAGAAAAACATTCATGGTTTTTGTAAAACACAAAAAACATGTGATATGAAGATAAATAAAATGACCCATGAGCCTAATAAAAAAAGTAGGTCCAAAAACATGTCAAAAAATGTTTAAATGCATTCATATGTGATAAAAAAAAAAACCATCTGATGGTGTAATTTCACTCCATACATCTCCAGCAGCAAAAAAAAATGTAAGGAGCATATTCTTAATTAAGAATCTTGACTAAGAATCCCGTGGTAAAGAAACTCTTAGAATAATTTGTGGTGTGAAATTATCGACCTTAATTAACTTAATCAATTGCATTTGTCAAAAAAAAAAAACTTAATCAATTGCATTGAACATTAAATGATTCTTTGTTAACTGTAATCAACCTTACTGACGAACTCATCACCATTAATTATTAGAAATTGATTCTAATAATAATAACATAAACAAACTTGACAATTTCACACGTATTATTATATCTCTTTGCATGTAAAAAATGACTTCATCACATTATAATTTAAATTATTTTTATATACTTATTACAGCATTTAAATAGTTTTCATCTTTTATAGACTTGTAAATAATCCTTCCTAAAATCATAGAACAAGTATTAAATAATTCTTAAGTATATTGATGCGTTGTATTTGTCCCTTTAACACACTCAGTAAAAAGGTCACATAAAATACTTACCTATCATAAAGTTATTTTAATTTTTTACTAAAATTCCATTGTTTTATAACCTTTCAAGATAGGAAAAGGTGAGATTTTTTTTCTTCAACAAAATACTTTTAAGTGAAGCAAAATGTGAGTGTACGGACATCATATAATTTTGTGGGGACCTCCTACATTCAAATTTAATGAAAGAAAATAAAAAAATTTAGAGGGACGATTAGGCCATTCTAATATGCACAACTTTTGCAAGTGGTCATGATGGACAAAGTTTAAAAGTTTATTGTTACCATTCATTATAGCAAAAATAAATTTTTGTAAAATATATCGTTATATTGAAAGGTTATATCATATAAATAAATATTATCTAAGTAAAATTTTAAAAAAATTATAAATCGTTTGATATATTATTGAGATCCATCAAAATTAATAATTTATAAGTTTTTATTAAATACAATTATATCAAATAGATTGAAAGGTTATATCATATAAATAGATAGTGGTGTAAACGGATCGATTTGGATCGGTTTTGAATGAATCCAATGTCCGAACCAATGAACTTTCAATTGATTCGGTTTATGTCGGTTTGGATCAGTTTTTAAAAATGAATTCGATCCGAACTAGTCGGTTTGAATCGGATACTATATATACTCGGTTTGCATCATTTTATTTTTCCGGTATAATATCTACTATTATTTTTTTCAAACGATATATTTCAAACTCAATTTTTTAAACGACTTACAATAATAACATAAATCAAATAAACAATAACATAATTGTGAAATACAAAATATAATACATAGTAGATTGAAATTTTTTCGGTATAATATATATGCGTGTTTTGTTTTACGTGTTATGCCAAAGTAAATGTAATTTGAGTCTGTTCAAAATATAAGCTCAATGGGCTCTTATAAAATTATCGATTCGGTTCACCGGTTCCGCGAATTGGAAAAATGAAATCCGAGAACTGATCCAAACCATTTCGGTTTACATCGGTTTGGTTCGGTTTTTGATCCTAACCAAAAACAATCAGTTTTTTTTGGTTTGGATCATCGGTTTCATCGATTTTTTCTATCCGCTTACACCCCTATAAATAGATATTATCTAATTAAAATTTTAAAAAAATTATAAATTGTTTGATATATTATTGAGATCCATCAAAATTAATGATTTATGAGTTTTTATTAAATACAATTATATCAAATAATATTCAATTTTTTAAAAACTTGTATGGATAATTTTTTTGATATAAACTTTCAATCAATTAATAGTCAATTTATTTTTTTGGTACAACATAGTCGATTTTATTTTATCCCTAAAAATTTATTATCTTTATTAAGCGAAAAATTATTGTTCCACCGTGTTTGCATTGAAATTTTATTATCTGGTGCATAATTTTTCATACTTTAGAGTTGAAAACAGAGATTAGCATATATAAATCGGCACATGCAAGTGTATTAATGTTTTTTTAAAATAGCAAATATATATATATATATATATATATATATATATAGCAAGGGTCAGGCAACCTAAAGATCTTCGAAAAATAAAATAAAAATTTATTAAGACAAAAAGGTTGCATATAAGTCATAAGTCCAATAGAAAAAGTCTCGGAGAGAAAAATTAAAAGCCTCTTTGAAAAAATTATAAAATGGTACAACAATTTTACAATTTCTCAAAAATTTTTAAATACAATTCCTTTTAAACCTTAAAGAAAAACGTTTCAGAGAAAAATATAAAGACTTCATTATGAAATTCACCACTTTAGGTTACATTTAGTGTTGGCTCGTCTCGTAAATATACAATTCTCTGAAACATAATAAAAATACTACTATTATGTAAGAGAAATATTAGTTAAAGTGTGAAAATTATCACAAGTGTAAAAACATTATGATATAAATATAAAATTATAGTTTTAAAAGTAAATAAACACTATTTATCTGAATTATTGTAAGGTTGGAGATATGTCTAAATTGGAAATAAAACTCGATATGTACGAATTGCATGTCATATTTAGAAGTAGCTCTAAAATTAAAATTTTAAGGCGAAGACAATCTTAATAATACTATTTGTTGACTTATTTGATTACAATATAATAGATCAAAACAACAAGGTTCATGAAATTATAAAATGGGAATAAAAATTAAATTATTCGGTCCCAACGCAACATCAAAATAAAAACTTATGGAATATTCTAGCATGACATCAAATGCATAATTATGTGGGTACGTAATCAAATCCAACTCTAATTTCAATGCATTTACAAAGTTTCACGATACACCTTGCTTCACGAGGTTTGCGACAATACTTGTTTCGACAATCAATATCTCTTCTACATCCATACGCTGTAATGGAAACAAAGAATAAAAGACAATAACTAAACGGAATAATATGTTGTGTAAGAGTAATGAAGGAAATTTGAAAAAGATAAAAGCTGGCTTACCATCTACGTTTGTTGAACAAAAAAATATGAAAAGAAAAATAATCATAACATAAACAAACTTGACAATTTCACACATATTTTCTCCCTTTGCATGTAAAATACGGCTTTATCATCTATCTATTTATAATTTTAAATTTTCTTTATATCTTTACAACAATTAAATAGTTTTCACCTTTTATGGACTTGAAAGAAATTCCTAAAATTAGAACTATTATTAAATAACTCTTAAGATCATCGATACGGTATTTATCCCTTTATCACACTTAGTAAAAATGTTACATAAAATGCTTATTTATATCGTGAAATTCAATTTATTTTTTTTACAAAAATTTCATTATTTTATAACAAGATAGAAAAAGGAAATAAAAAATGTTGAATTAATAAAACTGTTGGACTAAGTGTTTTTTTTAGTAAAATAGTTTAACTGAAGCAAAAGGTGAGATACGGACATCATAAATTTTTTAAAGGGATTAAGCCAAAACTTAAGATAAAAATAATGCAAACTAATGATGTTGTCCAACAACTTCATTAAAAATCTTAGTTTTTCTATGATCTCAAAATTTGGATATGTTAGAATATGTGATGTACATTAATTGAACCATGTTAATTTTTTGTTTTCTTTTCTTGATTAATTAAAATATGTTTAATTTCATACCATCATAAATTGTCCACAAAATATCTTTGTGAATGAATGAACTTAATTGTTGGCAATCTACACGTATTCTTCACACCCAAATAATGTTACATGACCTTTGTTGCTCAGGTTATCATATGTAGCTACATTGTTGTAAATGATCATTTGAAAGAGAGTTCATTTTGAGGGAGGGATGTAATCTATGACACAAAGTTACTACCAAAATATTAGAGAAAGCTCTCCTCCCCAACCGTTGCATTTTGTTAGACCTTGAATGAACTGAAACTGAAATGCAAGTTGGCTAGCTATTGGGATTACGATGATATTGTTATTATTTGTAATAGTTCAATAAAAAGGAAATAACTATTATATTGTGTCATTTTTTCATCGACGTATTCAATTTTATCTTATTTATAAAAGAGGTTTAGAAAAATATAGGCATTATTAGCGACCGTTTCATAAAGAATATTTCAACAAAATCGGTTGCTAATTTAGTATCTACAACCCGTATTGTAAAATCTGTCACTAAAATCGATCCCTAAATCAGTCACTAACCTGGATCAGAAAATTGTCTCTATACTATGTTTATTAAATTGGTCGCTAACGACCAGGGGTTTCGTTACTAAAACAAATTGGTCTCTAATTTGGTCGCTAACGGCATTAGTGACTAATTTCTAAGTTTTTTGCTCACTAAAAGTTCAATACATTGAAAATATCAATAAAAATTACTCCACTAACAGTAACACCCTACATACATTAGCGCACTATACAATCAAATGGATCAACACACCATTCATAAAATAAACATCGCGAGAAACCCTTTTGTGATAAAAGTCATTATATTTACTTGAAACAAGTTATATTTTTTCAAAAACTCCCCTGACTCCATAACCTTAGACTAAAAAATTATTTCACTCCATGACCGCCATAAAATCCAAATAACCGCATGAAAAACCATCAAAATTTCTTGTAGACCATGTTTACCTTTCCTAGGATGCTTCTATAATTTTGTTTATCATATCTAATTTTTTTTGTTTGCTATATATATTTAATATATCAAAAATAAATCATACTATACTCTCCAATTTTATTTATATTTGATTACTACTTTTCTTTTGAATGACAAATATAATTATAATATATAAATAAGAAAAAGGACAAGAGTCTAAAATACAAATGAGTATGAAAAATACCCACAAAAAAGACAAACACCTAAAAATAGTAAAACTACAAATACCACCAAAGACAAAACAACATCACCAGAATATGAATATAATCAAAACAATATTTGATTACTACTTTATTTGGTTATTGCTAATTAGTATTGATATTGTCATGGTTACTATTTGGTTCTCTACTTGCTATTGTTATTGCTTGTTAGAATATGAATATATTTTAAAATATACATTAAGTTTAAACTATATTTGTCGAGAGAATATCTCTTATTATATATTTGTTAGTATGTATCCCTATAATAAAGGGATTTAGTTTAAATTTAAGAGTACTCACTTGGTTATAAATATCAAATTAGTATATGTTATTATTTAGGTCATTAGATATTGAGTCATTGTTATTACCAATAATATTATTTTCTTCCTTTTTTTTTTACCTAAATATCTTAAATTCAACATTAACCAAGTGGATCGATAATATAATGTTTCTTGAAAAATTCTTTTTCATTTCTCATTTGTTCAAGTGGATCAATATCTTTACATTATGATGATAGTATCGTGCACTTGCGGGCATATCATTTATCCCACCATCATGGTTTGTTGGATATATTCTGATATAAAGTAAGGTTGGAAAGAAAATTCGATATGTTTGAAATGCACGCCATGGAAGTAAATCTTAATGATATATACTATCTATTGACTTATTTGATTACAATATAAGCTTAGAGTATAAGATCAAAACAACAAATATAATGTTCTTGAAACTTAATCATGAAAAAAAAATATTATATGATCCCAACACAATATCAAAATGAAAACTAATGAAATATTTTAACATGACATTAAATGCAGAATCTTGTGGGTATGTAATCTAATCCAACATTATTTCAACACATTTACAAAGTCTATTGATACATCTCGGTACGCGAGGTCTATGACAATATTTGTGTACACAATTACTATCTCTTTTACATATTTTCGCTGTAATAGAAATAAAGAATAAAAGATAATATGTAAAATGAGATAATATGTTGTGAAAGAAGTAAAATGAAGGAAAATTGAAAAGGATAAAAGTTGGTTTACCATCTATGTTTATTGAAACGAGAAAGATAATTATAACATAAACAAACTTGACAATTTCACACATATTTTATCTGTTTACATGTAAAAAATGGACTTATCACTTATAATTTAAAAATTTCTTTATATCTTTACAACCATTAAATAGTTTTCAGCTTTTATTGATATGTAGAAAATCCTTCCCAAAATTAGATTTATTATTAAATACGTAACTCTTAAGTACATCGATGCATTATACTTGTCCCTTTAGCACTTAGTAAAAAGTTCACATAAAATGCTTACCTATCATGAAATTCATTTTTTATGTTGTTACGAAAATTCTATTATTTTATAACCTTTCAAGATAGGAAAAAGAAATATAAAACGTTGAATAATATTGTTGAACAAATTCATTTTTTTTTTAAAGTAAAATAGTTTAACTGAAGCAAAAGGTGAAAGTACGGACATCGTAACTTTGTTCGCACCTCCTATATCCAAATATTATTCAAAGAAAATAAAAAATCTTAGAGGGACGACCAGGCTAAAACTTAAGATAGAAATAATGCAAACTAAGATAAATTCTAATATGCACAACTTGTGCAAGTGGTTCATGATGTACAAAGTTTAAAAATTTATTGTTACCATGTTATAATGAATATGAATTTTGTAAAATTTACCGTTGGATTGAGAGTTTATATCATAAAAAATCATCTATGAAAAATTGAAAATCATTTGATATATTATTGAGATCTATCAAAATTAATGAATACAAATTTTTATTGAATATCGTTAATCATGAAGAGACTCAATAATATATATCAAATGATGTTAATTTTTTTAAAATGTTGTACGGATGATTGATAATCTTGATGGAGTTTAATAATGTATCAAATGATGTCAAGTTAGGATATATTAAATGTGATGTACATTGAACATGTTAATATCTCTTTTGAATATGTTTAAAACATTTAGGATTTGATGAAAATTAACTGGTTTTTTCCCTATAAAATTTATAATTTTTTATGCAAAAAATAATTATTCCACCATGATTGCATTGCATGATCTGGTGGTCTTTGGTACAAATTTTTTTATGCTTAGCTTTGGAGAAGAGGGTGTTCTCGCAAAAAATGTCTGAGTACGAGGATCGCTGAAGATTCTTGGGGACTTGCAGTTTAAACATTCAAGCTTCTAGATAAGAAGATATAGGTTCGGTTTAAAAGTAAGACAATTTAAATATATAAGTTTTAGATCTCCGGAAAATTAAAAATGTATTAAGAAAAAAAGACTCATATAAGTCATAATTTCATTAGAAAAGGTTCCGGAGAAAAAATTGAAAGCCTCTTTAATTTAAGAGAATTTATAAAAATGGGACAACATACTTTGCAGAAATGGGCATATATTTGTTCATAAAAATAAAATTGTGCTAAGTCCCAGTTCAGTAAATATAAGGCAAACAAAGTTGCGAGTTTGTATGGTTCGGGTTATATTTGCCGAACTGTTTTGAAACTTAGTTTTTTTTTAAAAAGGGCAATTTTGGTACTTTAGAGGGTGTCGGATCAACATGGGGGGATAAAGAGCAGAAATAGGGGTTTTCAATTTTTCATACTGATAAGGAGATTTGGGCCACCTTAAAAAGGCCGTGTTTATTTTATGTTGAATGATTTTGATCCATCACAAGCAAATTTTTTTCAATATAATGTAATAGGATATGATAATTAGTAAGAAGCTAAGCTAAGTTTAATACTTACTGACTGATATTTACTTTGTTGTGTCTCACCTTAATAATGGATCTTTATTATTATTATTATTATTATTATTATTATTATTAAACTGCACTCTTTTTTTCTTCATTAAAGTTTAATTCCACTACATTTTTTTGATTAAATTTTTAAAGAGGCAGTTAGTTTGCACAATTGATATCTTGGGTTTTAGAGTTCAGTCCCCCAAGTGTTTAAGTTTATTTTAATAGTGTTGGTTAGGGTTAAGTAGTTTGTGTGTGAATACAGTGGTTCTAACATAGTTTACATATTTGTGCTCTATAATAGGTTGCTTCACTTCAACTATTTTGCTTAAACAAATGTTGTCCAAAAATATTAATATTAAAGTTTCTGATATATCTTTTCCTATCTTTAAAGGTTATAAAATAATAAAAATATTAGTAAAAAATAATAATGATTTGATCACATAACTGTAAGTTTATTAAAGAGACAAACAAAAGGCATTGATGTACTACAAAATCATTTAATAATTCTATAAGAGTTTTTTTTTTTGACTAGCAGTTCTATAAGAGTTAAAAACTATTTAATTAATGTAGCGAGATAATGATTTTTTTTAACTAAATAAGTATAATATTCATTTATTTAAATTGGTAAAATAATTCAATATAATTAATACAATGCCAATTTAAAAAGGCTAAAAAAAAAAATTGAATCTTCAAACAAACTCACAATATTTATATTATTAAATAGCAAATTGCACAAGACTACATATTTGACTATATATATTGAAGTGTCAGGAATATCCACACCAATATATATAATCAAATATGTAGTCATTTATGACGATAAAGTCATTAAATTGATTGGATATGCATTATATCGAATGTAATTCTTCAACCTGAAAACAATAAACATCACACCAAGCTAGCAAAACAATATACACCACACTATGATGGGAAAACAAAATAAACCGCAATATGATGCAAAATCGAAACAAACAACGTCGCACTATATATAAGTCGATGAAATCACAAAAAAGACACTAAATAAAGGTGGAAATTAATTAACCACACTAATTTAATTAAAATAGAAAGAAAAAATGATTAGGTGGGGTGGTTCTAGATCTAAACTGACTCTAAATCACTCCTCCGACTAGGATTAGAAAACAAATCGTCCAGATATAATGAAGTTTATAAACTAGAGTTAATTATGTTTTAATACTTCATTCGTCTTTAATTATAAGACTAGTTTGACAAAATACGAGTATTAAGAAAGTTGAATTTAATATTAAATTGGTTGATAATTAGTAATGCTTTTACAATTTCGTCCTTTAAGAAAGAGAATTAATCATTGTTTTTAAGTGTATTTATTAAGATTGTAGAAAAATATGCATTTTAATTAAGGGTATATTGTAGTAAAGAAATATATAATGCTCTTAGGAATTTAAAAATAGTACATCTTATAAAAAGGGACAAAGAAAATTTTGAACTGGTTTTATAAATAAGGACGGAGGGAGTATATAATAATAATAATAATAATAATAATAACTAATCAATGACATGTAATTAAAAGAAGTCAGTTAGAACAATGTATATAAAATTTAATTTATACAAAAATAGGGATTAAAATAAAAAAATTATATTTTATAGATGGATCAAAATTTAAAGAAATTTTTTACAAGGGCTAAATATGAAAGTTAACAATTTAGATGGACTCTGTTAAAAAAAATAAAATTAGATGGACCAATAATATATTAAACTCTATAAATTAGAAGTGATACAACCATTTGTTACATGCAAAAGGTGGAAATATGTCTCAAATTGTGAAATTTTTTTATGTTATGATTTTCTTTCTTTCCATATTTCTTGTTTCAATGAACGTAAATGGTAAAATAATTTATCCTTTTTAAATTCCTTTGTTTACTTCTTACATAAAATATTATCCTATTTTATTTACATTCTCATATTCTTTTTTTTTTCTTTTCATTACAGCTAATTATGGATGTAGAAACGATTATGAATGTCTAAATTTGCGTTGCGTCAATCCTTTAACACCGAAGTGTGCACATGAGTTCCGTTGTAGATGTGTTCAACTTATGTTTGATTGATATTGGATTTTGTACTCACGTGATCTTGTCATTTATCTAGTATCCAATAATTTAAATTTGTTTCTATTTTTAATTTCAAGAACTTTGTAATTTTTCTTGTGTACTCTATGATGATGGTAATTAAATCAAATAAAATAAAAATTCTTTTTAATTATTTAATTATGTGATTTAATTATATACTTTTTAAGTGTCATTTAGAAGAAATTTTTTTGTTCTAGTTATTAATTGTTGTTTTGATAGTTTATAGTTACAATTTGACAACTATACATTTACTTCTCAATAACTCTACTTCATATTTTCTCAAAAAAAATTTCTCAATAACTCATTCCTTTTCAAAGTCTTTAGAAAGACAAAATAAATAATGGTAAAATAGAAAAGAAAAAAAAAAACTCCAACAATCCATTACTTTGATTAGAGAGCTTTAAGCTAAAATGACATTTAAAAAAAAAACAGAGGGAGTATTATTTTACAAATGCCTTATAAACTTATGCATTTTAAAATCACATTTAATTACAGTTTTGACATCTCTATTTTCATTCACTAGAAAATTGGTTTCTCTATTTCAAAATCACTTAGTATTTTTTGGTACAAAATCCCCCAGTAATATATATTGATTCCTCTATTAAATTTTTGTACATTTTTTTGAAGCAATTAAATTTTGTACTCAAAAAATAATTATCATATTTTTAATGCTGTAACAACAATTTTATTTTTTATTTTTTTGAACGGAAAATAAATTTTATTATGTATAAGGGAAGGAAAAAGTACAAATTTTATTAAGTACAACAATTTTATGATAATGAATGGTCAATAATTATGAAATTACAAAAAAATAATTAAAAATCTCAGTTTCAATTTCATAAATAATTCTTTTTTGTTATTTAATTAGTAAATTTAAATAATTATTCCTCCTAGATAAATCTAAGCCATTATAGTGAAAACATTTAGTGAGTGAGTCAAAATTATAGTGAACAAAATTGTAATTAAGCCTAAATTGAAATATGGAAAATCATATTATTTTATTGAGTGTCATTTATACTTTTTTTTACAGTGTCATTTATAATTTTTATACTTATGAAATGTTGTTACAGATGTGATTTTAATCACACTTGAATTTATATTTCTCTCACATTTTAAAATTTTTAAACCATCTTAAAGGATTTCATTCATTTTATATTTGTATAAAATAAATCAGAACTGTGCAAGCTTAATTAATTTTTATTTTGGGGCGTCGTCTTTCAAGTTAGAAGATTAATTTGTCTATGATCCGGCAAACTGCTTTTATGTGTTTCGCAGTTAATTTGTAGCGGAAATTTGATTTTCACTTTTTAAAAGATTTTATGAGAATTACAATTACTCTAAGTCGTAAATTATTTGGATTGAAATTGATATTACCAATCTATAAAAACTACACCATTGTCAATAAATTGGCACGCCTTGTGGTACTTTTTAGTTAAAAATAGTTGATCGTGAAATTTTCAACAATTAAATATGTAAACAAGTTACAATGGCTAGGTGAGGGAATGTTAATTTAGAGCAACGACAACAATTCAAATGAAAATGAAACAAAAGTTAACATGTCTAACAACGATGAAGTGTCGAACATGGAATTGCATTCTAATTATATCATTAGTCAAATTCAAACAATTACTATCTTCTGTATCTAATTATAAGTTATCTTTTTCTTCACTAACTAAAATAAACAATTACTATCTTCTGTATCTAATTATAAGTTTTTTTTTTTATTAATTTCTTTTTTCTTTTACATAAGTTTTTTTCAAATTTTCAAGAACATTTGATATATTTTTTTACCAACATACCTCTAATTATAGTGTATCTTTTTTTGCAATATGTAATAAATACATTAAAAAAAATTAATTCATTCTCTTATTTAAGGATAAAATTGTAAAAATAATATCAATTATCAATAAATTTAATATCACAACCAACTTTCTTAATTTCAATGTTTTCTCAAAGAGGTCTAAGGTCTTACATATATATATATATATATTGAAGGACGGAAGTAATAATTACGACAACATGAGTAGTTTTTCGTTTTTCATATCTTTTAAAATATACAATTCTCTAAAATAGATTAAAAGTACTAATTAATATTAATAATAGAAATATCAATTGAAGTGTGAGAATTATCACAAGTGAGAAAACATACATTATGAATAAATATAAAATTACAGTTTTAGAAGTAACATATATATTATTTGTCTGAATTAGTTTAAGGTTGATATGTCTGAATTAAGGTTGGATAAATTTTTATATAAATTAAGGTTGGGAAGAAAATTCGATATGTCTAAATTGCAAGTCATGGAAGTAACTCTAAAATAAAAGTACAAGATCAAAACTATTTGTTGACTTATTTGAAAGATAATCTTAATAATATTATTTGTTGACTTATTTGATTACAAAGCTTAGAGTACAAGATCAAAACAACAACGCTCTTGAAATTAGAACATGAAAATTACTCCATCATTCTGACATATAAGAGAACATATAAGAGAAAATTAATCAATTAAAATTTGATATATCTAATTAAAATTTTTGTTTAGATACATCAATTTTTGTTGAACAACTTTCTCTTATCTTATATTTTACTAGAACAGAGAACTATTAAATTATCGGATCCCAACACAATATCAAAATGAAAACAAATGAAAAATTCTAACATGACATTAAATGCAGAATCTCATGCGGGTATGTAATCTAATCCATCAACTTTATTTCAACACATTGACAAGTGCTTTTGATACATCTCGGTTTACGAGGTTTGTGACAATACATGTGTACACACTTACTATCTCTTCTACACATTATCGCTGTAATGGAAATAAAAAATAAAAAATAATAAGTAAAATGGGATAATACGTTGTGTAAGAAGTAATGAAGAAAATTTGAAAAAGTGGATAAAAGTTGACTTACCATTTACGTTTATTGGAACAAAAAATATAAAAAGAAAGATAATTACAACATAAACAAATTTGACAATTTCACACATATTTTATCCCTTTACATGTAAAAATGAATTTATCACTTTATAATTTAAAATTTTCTTTACATCCTTACAACCATTAAATAGTTTTCAGCTTTTATGAACTTGTAAAAAACTCTTCTTAAAATTAAATTTATTATTAAATAACTCTTAAATACATTGATGCGTTGTATTTGTCCCTTTAGCACTTGGTAAAAACTAAAAAGTTTACATAACAATATGCTTACCTATCATAAAATTCATTTTTTATTGATATCCATCAAAATTTATAATTTATGAGTTTTTATTTAATACCGTTAATTTTGATGGGGCTAAATAATATATTAATTAATGTTCAATTTTTTTAAAATGTTGTAGAGATGATTGATAATTTTGTTGGAGTTTAATAACCTATCAAATGAGGTCAATATAGGATATATTAGATGAGATGTACATTGAACATGTTAATATCTCTTTTGAATGTTAAACACATTTAGGATTTGATGAAAATTGACCGTTTTTTTCCCTATAAAATTATAATTTTTTATGTGAAAAATGATTATTATATTCCACAGTGATTGCATTGCATGATATGGTGGAAACTGGTGCAAAAAATTTCATACTTAAAAGTTGAAAACATAAATTAGCATAAATCAGTGCATACGAATGTATGATCTGCAGGCTTGATTTCTCTATCCACCCCCATCATTCATTTTCTTCCTAACTATCGTTTCTGCTCTTAAGGGGTTTATAAGGAAAATTCAAGACGTAGATCCTAACTAAAGTTCAGATTTTAGAACCCGAAGTTTGTGCGGAGTTTTGGCAGGTATAGACACCAGTTTGGGTTCTAGATCATGAATTGGTGCTTATATCCACCCAAAGTTTGTTTAGGGTTTTGAAGGATATAGACATCAGTTTGAGTTCTAAATCCCGAACTGTGTAGAGTTTTAGGAGGTATAGGCACTCATTCAGAATCTAGAACTCAAACTGATGTCTATATCCCTCAAAACTCCGCACAAACTTCGGGTGGATATACGCACCAGTTCGGGATCTAGAACCCGAACTGGTGTCTATACCCCCCAAAATTTCACACAAACTTCGGGTTCTACATCTTTAATTTAGGATCTACATTTTGAATTGAAGGACAATTTAAAGTTTTAGGAGATTATAGAGAATCATAGGAGGGGGAGAGGGTAGAGGAATTTTCAGTTGGGAAGGGTGGATAAGAGGTGCCACCGCCTTAGGTCCATAATTATTAATAAGGGCCCAACTTTTTTTCTTCACACTTATATATATATATATATAAATTGTCTTTTCACCTTTACATTTAACCCTTCACTACTACAAATTGATAATTCTATTTAACCTTTTTTTATTATTAAATCTTTTTATATTATTATTATCATTTTTATTATTCATTTCATTTTTTCCTGACACACTATTCACCCCATCATTTTTTTAAACTGTTTTGGTGTGCTAACTTTTTTCATGTTTTCAATCATTTTTATCAAAACACTTTATACAAGTATTCCGGTTTGGTGATTAGAAAGTTAGCTAGTTACTCTAAGTAACTATAAATAAGTCACTTTATTGTACATTTGACTCATTCTCTTATTAATATATATTCATTCAATATGAATTTTTACGAGAATTTTCTTTATAAATACTCTTATACACTCTATCTTACTATTTATTAATATGATCTTCATCCCTATAATTTCATGATTCTTTAACGAACACAAATAAAACCCAATTAGTACAACACACCAAGATTTTCTAACCTTGTAGTCTTACCGAGACTTCCACCAGATTTCATGCCTTAACAACTTAAAGACTTTTTGCCTTTAGGAGGACTTCATTGTTTAATTAAGAAGAAATTTCTACCACTAACGAGCAAGTTACATAATCAATAACAATCATATATACTAAACATGTATTGATGACAATACTTATAACTGATTTTACAATGATTTAAATAACTCTCAAAAAAGATGATACAAATTTACAATGCATTCTTTTTGAATGTCGTCAACAAAGATGTTTGGTGTATTCTGCACACATGATAGCTCATGCATGGCATAAGCAGTTGTGCGTTTTAACTTGCTAAATACACACATGAACACACAATTAAATGAATGGTTCCACTTGTTATGTTATGTTTATTCAAAATACTAAATGAACTAGATCTTGCTTAAACATATTTTATCCTAAATAATAAATGGTTTGGGTCTTGTCGCCAATTTTATTTTATTTTTCTTTTATGAATATTCAGTTAGAGTTGTGTAGTTTGGGTTGTTCAGCATAATTGGAATGTCTGAGTATTCCTTATTGCTTCACGCAGTGGCAGAGCCATAAAATTCATAAAGTCTGGGTTAAATTTTAAATTTAAACATTTAGCTGCTTCAAAAAAGAAAAATTTAAATTTAAACAAAAAAATTCAATTTTACAATGAAAATTTTTAATTTAAAAAAAAACTCAGTTTTATCCTAAATTAATTCTCACCAATCTTAATTTTACTCTAAATTAACTCCTAAAACACCAAAAAAAATATTTTACGGTGAAAAATCTGAGTTTTGAACCCAATAACTTCAATTTTCCCTAAATTAAATCCTAAAAATATTTTTACCTAAATTAACTCCTAAAATACTAAAAATTTTGGGTCGAGTCCGGGCACTAGCCCCAACAGCCCTTATGCTCCCTCCGCCCATGACTTCACGCTAATTCTTATGCTAAAAAAAATGTTCTGCAATAATAATAATAATAATATAATTCTTTGATTAACCTTTTCCTATCTAGAAATCTTATAAAATAATGAAAAATTAGCAAAATAATAATAATGAATTCATATGATCGCGTATTAAAAGAAAAAAAACGCATCGATGTACTTAAGAGTCATATAAAAACAATAACAATTATAATTTTAGGTAGGATTTGTTGACATTATGAGAGCTAAAAACTATTTAATTGACATAAAGAGACATTGAGATTTATAATTTATAAAGTGATAAAGTTATTTGTTACATGCAAAGGAGAAAATATGTTTGAAATTTTCAAGTTTGTTTATTTTATTATTGTTATTATCTCTTTTTTCATATTTCTTTTTTCAACGAACATAGATGGTAAGTCATTTTTATCGTTTTAAATATCCCTTATTTTTACTTCTTACACAACATTTTAATTATACTTTTCATTTCTCTTTTTTAATTTAATAACAACAGGTTATAATTGTCGAACACATTATGAATGTCTAAACAAGCGTTGTCTAAAGCCTTATTATCAACCAAAGTGCGTCGGTGGCAATTGTAGATGCGTTGATTTACTCACTGTACGACTCCCCAAACAATCTGTGTAAAATTGTAGAACTTGTACTTTTTGTTTTGTATTTTAATGGTGGTCATAAAATTATATTTAAATTCTTCACCTATTTTTTTTTAAAAAAATTAGGATACAATGAAAGACGATGTATTTTAAATTTTAGTTTAATTGATAAAAAAATTTAAAATTATTAGGTTGAATGTTCATTTTTTCTTTTTGAATAAATAGATTGAACGTTAAACTTCAATCTCTCTAAGTTTTCAATGACATGTTATTTCGTCATTTTATAAAAATAAAAAAAAGTATTATTAATTGAGTTGTCTTCTTCGATCTCTAACCAAAATGCACCGTTACATGTAAGACATGCACATGTACTTTAATGATGGTCATAAAATTATATCTAAATTGTTCGCCAATTTTCAATTCAAATCTCAACATAAACAAAAAAAAGTGGTGTTTAGAATCTAATTGAAGTGTGTGTGTGTGTATATATATATATATATATATATATAAATTAATTACATATGAATATAAAGTAATCGGGCAACAAGCTGTGCCGCTACCCTTTTTTAGATTGTAAAGTTCAATCTTTTAAAAATTACCAATGTTTTTTTTAAAATTATAAGAATATAATAAAAAATGTATCTCAAATTCTAGTTTATTTGACAAAAGATTTTAAAATTATTAGGTTAAACATGTATTTTATTTTTGAATAAATAGGTCGAACGTTGAACCTCAATTCCTCTATATATGCATGTGCATAAGTTTTTAATAAATTACTATTTCATCTTTTTACCAAAATAAATAGATGTATTTATAATTGGATTGTCTTCTTTGTTCTCTACCGAAAATGCACATTTACACGTAAGACATGCACATGGACATTTATTGAAAGTTATATTAAAAGTTGTATAAATGATATTCTTTCCGTCCTTAAATAAATGTTATAGTTAACTAGTTAATTCTTTCCGTCCTTAAATAAATGTTATAGTTAACTAGTTAATGTTTGCTAATGCACAATTTTGATCGTTAATATATTTAATTATCTATCTTTAAAAATTATAAAAGTTATATGCCTAAAAAATACTCTTGAAAACAAATAAAACAACATCTTTTTTTTTGAAGCAATAAAACAACATCTTAAATGTTAATATTTACATTTATATATTAGTAGAAAAATACGGTCAAAATATGTTATGTGAATAGTGCAAAATGGTCAAATGTGACATTTATTTTGAGACGGGTGGAGTATTAAATAAAAATAAAAGTTATATTAAAAACTTAAAAGTTTAACCATAATAAAACAAAATTAAAAGTTTTAAAAAATAACAAGGACTAAAAACATAGTTAATTAATTAACATAAAACTTTAGATTAAAAAGTGAAGTGACATTTTAATTTTTTGATTAAGTGTCATTTTCACTAATATTAAAGAAAAATAATGAAAACTAATATTTTAAAATTTTCATAGTCTTGATTCAATATGAACTAATTCTTATAAATTTTTTTGCTAAGCAAAGAATTATATATTATAAATTAAAAGAGTACAAGGGGTACTTTAACCTTTACAACGCAGAGTAACAATTAAAGACTAGTTAAGCATATAAGAGGATCATAAGACCAGTCAGAAAAGGATAGAAAAGTATGCCGACCCGTTCTGCCACTGAAACATAACAAAGAAAGCCTCTTAATCTTATCTATTACAAGACCAACATCGGGTTGACCCCCTTTGAATATCACACCGTTTCTATGAAACTGAATACATCAAGTTGTCGCTAACCAAATCAAATAACGAACCCGACAACCATTTTTTGACTTGACGAAAAGACCGAAACATAGAAAGTGAAACTAACCAACAATTCCAGGTAATAAAACCCAACCTAACCAACGAAACACCGCTTCCCATACCCCAACGGCGAAGGGGCAGCGGAAGAAGAGACGGCGACAATCCTCAGAAGGTGATGAACAAAAGCAACAAGCCGCTTCACTACTACCTAAGAGAACACCGCGGAGATGAACATCAACCCGTGTAGGAAGTCTCTCTAATAAAAGTCGCCAACCAAATACACTAATCTTAGAGAGAATATCGTTCATCCAAAGCTTCCCTAAAGCCCCTATAACATGAGAATTCAAATTAGGATTTAATCGTAAAGGAACCAAGTGGATCCGCCATCCACCTCCACCTATCATTAATCATCCACCACGGGCTCTAAAGAAAGATAAAAAATAATAGTGTGAACCTCTAACAATTGTCGATAGTCATCATCAAACAAAGATATTCGCCATTGCCAATTCCAAACAAAAGACACACCATTCCAACACAAATGATCTGAAACCAAAGCATCTTAGTTAACATCTTTCCATCGTTCTTTCACTACAAAACTCCAATTTTTTTGTCAAAAAAAAAAAACTTTCACATTCAGTGATCATTCTACGTAGATTTATTCAAGTTAATCACATCAAACTACATTTTTTTAAATACAGTGTAAATTAAAAGTTTTTCATCATCGTTATCTCACTCTCACCTGCTTGGTTTCTAGTAATTCACATGTAAATTTCAAAAACGAAAAAAGTATGAATAAATAGACAAATTGCATTTCACAAAACTGCCACATTTTTTTATCCAAAAAAAAACTCGTGATCCTCATACGTTTATTGTAGATTTTTTCATTTGAATTTCATCAAACTACAATTTTTTTTAAATACAGTACAGTGTTTAAATTAGTATATTTTTTTCTCATCGTTCTCTCACTACTAAACTCCCACTTTTTTGTCAAAAAAAATTCATACATTCAATGATATTCCTACATTTATTGTATATTTATTCAACTGAATAATCAAACAATATTTTTTTTAAAATACAATGAAAATTAAGATATTTTTTTCAATGTTCTCTCATCTTATTTAAACTTATTTTCGTAGTAATCCACCTGTAAATTTCAAGAACAAAACAAAATTAAAAATAAAAATAAAACATATTTAACCCTTAAACTTATGATACCATAAAACTCTCACAATTTTTTGTCTATTTTTTTTCTATCTTTAGAAAAAATAATTTTTCTAAGTTTTTATTTATAAAAATACTGTGTAAATTATGATATATTTTCTCATTGTTCTCTTACATTATTTCAACTTGTTTCATAGTAATCCACATGTAAATTTCAAGAAAAAAATACAAATAAATAGACAATCTTGCATATCAAAAAAATTCCACATTTTTTTGTCCCATCAAACAACATTTAATTTTTTTTTATCTTTCCTTTCTTATCTTGAAATGTTATAAACTAATGATAATTTAATAAAAAAATAATAATTAATTTTTATAATTGGTAAGTTTTTTATGTTACCTCCTCATTAAGTGTGTTGAAGGGACAAAAAAAATATGCATTGATGTGCTTAAGTTTTACTTATAAATATTATTATGACAAAAAAAAAGTGGTAAAGCCATTTGTTAGATAATGGGAAAATATATGTTTGTTTATGTTATGAGTATCTTTCTTTTCATATTTCTCGTTGCAATGGACGTAAATGGTAAACCATTTTTACCCTTTTGAATTCCGTTCTTTTTTTCTGTCAAAAAAAAAATTCCGTTCTTTTTTTTTTTTGGTACAAACCATTCTATACTTTATACAAAATATATATATCCCATTATATAATTACATTATTTTATTATTATTTTTCTTTACAACAGGTTATGGATGTCTAATAGATTACCATTGTTTAAACAAGCATTGCATCAAGCCTCTTGAACCGGCTTGTATCTCCAAGAAATGTAAATGTATTATAATTGATGTTCGATTATAGGTTATTCCTTAGTAAAAAAAAAAAAAAATTAGGTTATGCATCCACATGATTTTGTATTTAACGTCATATCCAAGAGAACACAAGAATGTCCTGTTACAATATTTTATGAATTGTCATTTAGTGTTGTGTTGGTATGAAATAATTTATTTTTTTTCTCTAATTTCAAGAAATGTTTTGGTTTTGTAATGAAATGTAACATTGCAGCAAATAATATTAATTAGATTGTCTTCTTCTCTTTTAATTTAAGAGATATTTTTTCCCCTACATATATCCTTAGTTATTACTACTAACTTACATTGAAATATAAAAAGTCAAATTTCTACACATAGTATATAGTAAAATTTACACATAATAATTACACTACCAATTTTTCTTAATATATGCAAATTAAATCAAATGAACTTATATATTAAGACGGAGGAAGTAAGTCATAAATCAAAAATGTCAACCATCTAATGGAAATCAAGTCGAAAACATGGTTGAAAGTATCCTTTATAAGTATGGTTTCAATGTTGGACACATAAACATACTACTGTATTTTGTATCAACAATAATTCCTAATAATGTTCTACGTATACGTACAAACAGAAATTCCTAGAGGATTAAAAATTCCTAAATTCAGTAAATTTGCTCGTGAAGAAAAAGAATCGATAGTAGAACATGTGGCCAAACTAAAACACAAAAAATGGAACAATAAGCCTAAACTAAAAACACACAAAAACAAACATGCAAAATAATTAAAGACATACAATAAGACTGAAAATGAGTCGAGTCGAACCTGTTTTAACTCGACTTGACTCGATAAGAATTGATTCGGCTCGAGCTCGATACAAACTCAAATTTTGGCTCGAGATTTATAAGAAATTTGCCTCTCTATATTGATTAAATTTTTTGATGTGGGACTTCAATGTATCTCTATTAGACTTTTTTCTTTCTATGACTTCTATTTAAATATTTTAAAATAAATGTTAATTTCTCATTTTTTTTAATAAATGACATGTTAATTGAATCAGTTCGTAAATCAAATGAGTCAATTATATATAGTTCAAGTTCAACTCGTTTAATTAACGAACTTAATTTTAATCTTCAGCTCGACACATAATTGGTTCATAAATCAAATTCAACGAATCAATTATCAAATCGAGTCTCGAACTTTTTTCGAGTTGGTTTAGTTCATTTAATCATTGTCACCCCGAAACAGAGATCTAGCAACAAGCCTAAAATAATGGTGTATTTGAAGTTAATTTTATAATCTTAATAGGCTTGTTCTACTATAGTTCGTATTTAAATAATGTATATTCATTATAATCTTAATGTTTTTTGTTTTCCTTCATCAATATTTTATTCCACCAAGTAATTCTTGATAAAAAATTTAATGAGGTAGTTGGTCAACTTCATTGGTCTGAACTATTTGCTATTTTGGGTTTTGGTTTAGCATCTGCAAGATTTTTTTATCTTGTTTTAATAATATTTGGTTAGAGTTGGGTGTAAATATAGTTGATGTTCCTTTGTTCTCACCTGTTTCTATGCTTTAAATCTTTTGCTTACAAAAAATGTTGTCCAATATAAACTATTCAAAAAAAAATTATTTTCTTTTTCCTATACTGAAAGGTTATAAACTAATGAAAAAATAATTATGTGACCTCATTATTGAGTGTGCTAAATGAACAAATAAAATGCATCAATGTCATTAAGAGACATTTATGAGCGATTCTAATTTTTTAAAGGAATTTTTACAACTCTAAGATTTAAAATCTATTAAAATGAAATTGATTTAAGGAGATAATGAGATGTATAAATTGTAAAGTTTTAAAACCATTTGTTACATGCAAAGGGGAAATTAAAATATGAATGAAATTTTCAAATTTGTTTATCTTATGATTATATTACTTTCAATATTTCTTGTATCAACGAATGTAGGTGGTAAGATATTTTTTATCCTTTTCAAATTTAATTTGTCCTTTACATTTTTTACAAAATATAAACTAATTTTAATTACATTCTTCTATGTTCGGTATTTCACCACAACAGGTTATAAATGTTATACAGATTATGATTGTCTAAACAAAAAATGTGTCAAGCATCTTGAACCGAGTTGTATCGACCAAAAATGTAGATGTGTTCAAATTGATTATATACCCACTTGATTTTGTATTTAATCATAGATGAAGAGAGTACACATGAATGTCCCACAGTTAATGTGATGGTATCCAATAATTTATATATTTTTTTTATTAATTCTCCGGTTCTGAAAGGAGCGTGGTTGTAGAATTTTGTGGAATCCAGTATATTAGTGATAATATGATTGCACCTTTTTTTTCTTTCAATAATTTACTTTAACTATGTATTGCATAAAAAAATAGTATGTAATAAGATAATCATTAGAGAAAGATATGACAAGAAAATTAAAGACAAATAATTTCATTGCAAAGGGTTCAAATCCTCAATCCTTTTCCATATGTAACAAGCTAATACATGAAACCATTGCAATTTTGCTCACACAAAACGACTATAAATCACTAAAGCGCTATATACTTAAATCTAATATGCTAATCCATGGATTTCAGTTCACTTTAGTTCGGACCACAAATCTGTTGTACGGCTTTTCTAGTGTCTTGTCTACTTTTGGTCTTATTGAACTCTCGCGGTTTTGTCCTTGAGAAAAAGAGTTGTTTATAAACTATCCTTACCTCGATTCTCAAACAATATAAAACTTTTTAGTTTACTGAAACGACTTCCAATTACAAAAATTTGAAAATAGAAGAAAATAACAAGAAAACATGTTTTGGTAATTTTATAATCAAAACTTTAAACAAATATGATTCAGAGATTGATAATTGACCTGAGACTCAATCAAGGTGCCTCCAAATTGAACAAAATCATGACTAGTAGAAACTATAGTTAACTGTTTTGCAACATCAAGTACATTTCCTAAGCATGCTCCTAAAACTCTACAATAGAACTTCCTTTGAAAATATTTCTGATTGCAACATCAAGTACAATTCTAGCCTTTCATTTTCACACTGCGATATCAAAACAATAAGTAAAAATTACTCGTAAATGCAAAAGAACTAAATGACACAAGTCCATTAGTGTTCTTAAACTTAGTTAACATCCAATTAGGTGGTTACATTAATAAGGCTATTTTGCAATTGTTGAAAAGGTGACATCTCATGGAAAACGTTGGAGAGAACGGGAATGAATGTCTATGAAGCGAAGATTTTGGAGCCGGTTTGGGATGTGTTCTGAATGTTTTTGATATGAGACTGGTTTGCATTATGATTATGCTGTTGAGAACTAATCACATTTGCAATGACTGAGACAATATGATGAAAGTTTCCGTATAATTTATACCGTATAAATATGTTCGAAATTAAATGTAAGTAAAAATTAGAACATAACAGAAAAATTGTTAATGTTATTCGGCTGTGAGTTATAGTTTTGTTCAGTTAGTTAGTTTAGTTTTTCTGTTAGAAATTCTGTTAGTTAGTTATGCTGTGTCATTATCATATAAGTAACAGAATGGGATGAGTGTAGTTTTTATGGTATCTTTTCTTTTCCTTTGATTACTTTCTTGTCAAGTGATTATCCAGAGACCAAACTAACAATGGATTTTGCAATGGAAAAAATAATTAGCACGTTGGAGACGGTGATCAAGGAACAAGGAGAATTGTTAACAAAGTTGAAAGCAGAAGAGGCTCGTCTCAAAGATTTACTTATTAAGCTCAAGAAGATTACCAAAAATAATGAAAAAGATGAGCAACCATCGCGTTCTAATGGTGGGAAGAATGAAAAAGATGAGCAACCACTGCGTTCTATTGGTGGGGTGAACGACAAAGATGAGCAGCCACCGCGTTCTTCTGAGGTGAATGGAAAAGAGGAGCAGACACCGCATTCTTCAGAGGTGAATGAAAAAGAAGAGCAGTCACCGCGTTCTAATGGTGGGGTAAAGGATGAGAAACCACCGTTTTCTAATGGTGGGGTGAACGACAAAGATGAGCAGCCACCGCGTTCTTCTGGTGCGGTGAATGAAAAAAGAGAGCATCACTGTGTTCTGATGGTAGGGTGAATGAAAAAGATGAGCAGCCACCGCATTCTTCTGAGGTGAATGGAAAAGAGGAGCAGACACCGCATTCTTCTGAGGTGAATGAAAAGGAAGAGAAGTCACCGCGTTCTAATGGTGGGGTGAATGAAAAGGATGAGCAGCCACCGTTTTCTAATGGTGGGGTGAGCGACAAAGATGAGCAGCCACCGCATTCTTCTGGTGCGGTGAATGAAAAAGAAGAGCAGTCACTGTGTTCTGATGGTAGGGTGAATGAAAAAGATGAGCAGCCAATGCGTTCTTCTGGTACGGTGAATGAAAAAGAAGGGCAGTCACCGTATTCTGATAGTAGGGTGAATGAAAAAGAAGAGCAGTCACTGTGTTCTGATGGTAGGGTGACTGAAAAAGATGAGCAGACACCGCGTTTTTCTGGTGGGGTGAATGAAAAAGAGGAGCAGCCACCGTGTTCTTCTGGTACGGTGAATGAAAAAGAAGAGCAGTCACCGTATTCTGATAGTAGGGTGAATGAAAAAGATGAGCAGCCACCGCGTTCTTCTGGTGGGGTGAATGAAAAAGAGGAGCAGCCACCATGTTCTTCTGGTGTGGTGAATGAAAAAGAGCAGCAACCACCGCGTTCTTCTGGTGTGGTGAATGAAAAACATCATCAGTTACTGCCGCAGCCTTCTGGTGTTGTGCATCAAGTTTCTAAGCCTCCTTACTCATTGGTGCATTCAAATGCATCTCCCTGGTTTCCATCTAGTCACCAACGGCTGCAACGTATCCCATACGCTTCTTATCATTGGCATCCAACTCGCATGTACTACCCTTATCCTTCTCTCAATATAGGTTTTTATCCCATATTTCCGCCCTTATATCGTGCACCTACCACTCAAATCGCTCCGCCTACTTTAAGAATCACGTCCCTACCTGACAATAATGCAAACAAAGACGATGAAAGTGAGAAGATGTACAAGATTGATGTTCAAAAAATCAGAAGTAGTGAAGATACAAGGACTACCTTGATGATTAGCAACATTCCTATCAAGTAAGAACACTCAACAACATGATGAATGAATTTCTTTATGAATTTCTTTGACGAGTTTTGTGTCTTGCAATTGCTTTGGTTTTAAGGTACACTTCAAAGATGCTTTTTTTGGAAATAGAGAAGGATCACACTGGGATTTATGATTTCCTTTACTTGCCAATCAACTTTGAAGTATGTTATATATCTTTTCAAGTATGGATTTATTTAGTGTTTTATTCGGTATTTTTGTTTCCGGGTTTACTTATTCATCAATGTCTGTTTTGCTTGCAGAAAAAGTGTCATGTGGGTTATGCTTTCATCAATATGTTCTCTCCTAAACTCATCATCCCCTTTTATGAGGTTATTATACTTCTCTCTGTATTTCTTGTAATGCAAGAAATATGAGTAGAATTATGCTAGTTTCTGTTAAATTGCTTGCATTAATTAAACTTGTTCTACTATGTTACATGTATTATTAAATTTGTAGGATGATAACTTATGCAGGATTTTCATAATAAGAAATTGGACATGTATCTTGGTACACTGACATATGCAAGGATTCAAGGAAAGGATGAAATTGTGAAGCATTTTCAGAGTTCAATCAATCAGGACAAGAGCAGTTGGCCAATTCTCTTTCGCTCAAAACTAGCCGAAGATACCGGTGTTCAGGTAGGTATTATTTGATTCAATTGCTTCAATTTATTCATGTAACTCTCAAGTTCTTATCTGACTGCTCATCTCTGTTATTACCTAGGAACATATTCCATCCGGCAATTTCAATATTATCACTCGTCACAAGGATGGATCTTACTCGGGTGATTTTTTGGAGAGCCGGAACGGTAATTCAGATGAGAAGCTAGATTAACCATTTTGGCACCTTGTCTAGGAGTGCTAACTACTGCATAGAAAGATCTTAAGGCGCACAAAGTTGATTCATAAAACAAAAATGCAGAAAGCATTCTATTGATGCTTCATTGTCAATATGTGAATGTACATGTCACTATGTCAGTAAAGATGTGAAATATTGAAGGTTTTCTCTTATATGAATGTGTCATCCTTCCTTTCTATAAAGATAAGCATGTTAAATTTAGTTAGACTGAATGTCAGATTTTAATTGTTTGAGTAATGTAAAAATAAAAATGATTATTTTTCTTTTTCTTATGACATTTTTGACTAATGATTATCTTTTTACATAATTTTTTGCTGCAATAAATAGTCATAGGTATTATTTCAAAAAACGTAATTAATAATGTAACCTTATGCTTTGAAAGCAACAAATAAAATTTTCATTTGAGCCACACTTAGAATATTTTTCATATATTTGTATTCATTATTGTTTTGACAAAATTGTCTATTGTTGCTTAAATAAATAAAATATATATACACAATGCAACCTGTACACGGCCGGGCTCGAGTAGTTTTTAGAACCCATATTTAAACTGGGCTTTTTAGCCCACTGATGAAACCTGATGCTCATTAGGGCTGACACGTTTAAAATCGGATACTTTGTTTCGACAACTCTAGTTAAACGTAAAATCGGATAGTTTGTTTTGATAACTCTAGTTAAACTAGAGTTGAATGACTTTTCATTTAGTTCTAAGATGAATCTATAATCATCTTTTAGTAATGTAGTTTACTATGTTGAAAGACTTTACATTTGTGAAACAATTTTTGCTGTTATTTCAGTTCTCTTGATATCAACCTTTCTAAAAAAGATAACCATGCAAGATTTTTCAATGAAGACAGAATTTTAAACATGACTTCAAATTCTGATGCCTGTTGATGACTAATCTCAAGCATGATTTTGCAGTCAAATGTCTTATACCAGAGTTAACATTCAACATAGTTCAATAAGACAGGGTTCAAGATGTTAGAAACTAAAATCACAGGTTTCGGCGTGCTAAGCTCATAGCAATGCAAAACGATATTATGGTAATAATGTTAAACTCGGAAAAAATTGTACAGGAGAGCCCCTTTATTCACAAAGCTCAATTTTTGGCTTCAAATTTGAAGGGCATTAGCAATTGATCCTGCTAGACTCAACACTTCAAAAGGAGCTTTATTTGCTAGAGCTTTGACAGTAACTGGGCAAGAATCAGTGATCCAAAAGTAGGCAAATGCTTTCTCGGAGGCTTCTGCAAGTTACAGATAAAATCGCAATAAGATATAAATATATAAAAATGTAGGAATGTTGAAGTGAGATTAGGCCACAACTAACCATCTTTATGAGTGAATCGCAACCATGATTGGTTAGGGAACACCCCGTGTGTGACATAGGCACTCACTTTTGCTGCGCCATTGGCCGCCAATACTTTCTGAGGGAAAACAACAGGCATAAAGTGAGAAACGTTAAGTTGCATCTAGACGAAGACACATGCACTGAAAATAGACAAGCCGATACATAAACATGCAAATAGAGATTAATGGTCTATTTAGTTTGAGAAATCGATTTCTGTTGACTTTAGTTCGGACGTTAAATCTGTTGTACCACTTTTCTAGTGTATTATCTACTTTTGGTCTTACTGAGCCCTCGCGGTTTTGTCCTTAAAATGGGCCTTAGTAGTTTGAGAAAAAAGGGTTGTTTATAAACTATCCTTACCTCGATTTCCCAAAAAATATAGGACTTTTTAGTTTACCGAAACAACTTTCGATTAAAAAAATTGTATAAAGAAAATAAAATGAAAACAACTTCAAAAAAATATGGAAATAATATGTTTTCTCAAACCAAAGGAGCCTAAGTATTGCTTATTTTTGGTTTGCAAATCTATCATTAATCATCAAACATAAACAATTATTTTCTGAAAAAATAAACATCTTTTATGAGAAATTGATAATTGACCTGACACTCAATCAAGGTGCCTCCAGATTGAACCAAATCATCAACAATCACAACATGATGACCAGAGACATAGCCTTCCTTGAGCCGGACTATCCTCTTGTCACCTTCACGTACCTTTGTACATACAACCTGCCACTCCAAAATTTTAGACACTATAAACAAATAAAATATAAATTAAATACAGAGATCCGTATTCAAGACCAACCACTGAATAATTGTCGAATAGCTTGTGGAATCTCTTCCATGCACCGTCATCTGGAAATGCAATAACTACCTGATAATAACAAAAATAAATTCAGGCTGCAGGTATGTGAATTTGTCAAGAAATATGGAAAATTCACTGTTTTATGTTTAATATTTTTTTGTTCAAGAAGTGATTGAAACATTGCAGAATACTCACATTATCAGCATCAGGAAGTTGTTTCAGACGTTCCTTTAGGAGAGGAATACCAGTCTCAAACAACGGCAAAACCTCATCTCCGAAATAAAACCTCTCCTGCGTAATTTCAAATCATGACTAGTAAAAACTATAGTTAACTGTAGCAACATCAAGAACATTTCCTAAGCATGCTCCTAAAGCTCAATAAAATACAACGAAGAAGCCATGATTTACTAAAAGTTTAAGAGTGAATGTTATAAAGAAAAGTTCATAAGTTTTATCGTGTTGTTACTTATTACTCCCTCCATTTCAAAATGAGTGTTGCTTTTCAATTCTCAATGCAACATTTTCCAATTCTACCCACTAACTACTACTTTATACACTATTTACAAGAAAACAAAAGAAAAAGTAAGGTTAATTAAAATTGCTATTACTTTTAACATAATGATTGTATTCCGTAATATGTGTGAAAACACCAGAAGCGACACTCATTTTGAAATGGAGGGAGTACTTAGCAATTCAAATGGACCTTTTTTTCTGTTGAACATAAGAACCTTAAATACAGAAACCTAGAATAGAACTTCCTTTAAATGCATTAAAAACACAAACCTGCAATGCATGAATGTCATATATGACCAAACTAGTAGGGCCACCTCTTGAAATTGGAATATTAGACAACATCCTTGCAAGGGTGAAGGCAGTTGCTACATCACCTTCTTCTTCCATTCGCTCGAATGATCCCGTTGGGAAGAAAGGCAATACCAATGTGAAGGAAGCAACAAATAGCCGAGGGAGTGCATAAATAACAGAAAGTTGTTCAAAGACTTGAGCTGGAGAGCTGAATGATGCCAAAAAGGCAACATGTTGACCACGGAGCTCTTCTGCATTATTTATAAATATATTTGGAAACCCATCGGCAAAAGACCTGGATAAGCATAAAATAAATTCTTTATCAATTTCGTCAACAAAAAAAAAAAATTACCTTCAACATTCAGTTTGTTTGTAATGTTATATGTACAGATGAAGTTTTATTTTAGAAGTCAAGATCCCCAAACTGCGGAGAAATTGGAAAAATTTACATAACCAAGATTTCTACTGAAGTAATTAATTAGCAAAACTAAATATCATGATAAGACAATTTCGGACAAATGCATGGTAAACATGAAAAAAGAAATGCAGACAATATAATTTCTTCCAAGCTACTGTCATTGAGGTCAGGGAAAGGCTTGGATCCATTACAAATCTATTGTAGTAGGCAGTGTTGTTAAATTGTAGCTATGGCACCGCCATGGCAGATGTTTTTACAACCATCCTAGACGATTTGAGAAGGGGATTCCCACCATGGTGGAACCATAAGCTGTAATTGTTTGTTGATAAGGCGGATTTTAGACCATCCACCTTTGATAACACGGAGTTGTAGGCAGTCTCATCTAGCAAACCTTATAAGTTATAACAATCTACAGAAGTGTTCACCATTGACATGCATTGCCTCATTATCACCATTAATAGTTCCATTAATGAATCAGAATCATTCTTTTCAAAAATAACTTTATACACATTTAATAATCAGCTCAACTAGTTAGTAGTAGTAAAGAATCCATGGTTCAACTCAAATCTGTCAAGTTTTATAGTTGCCATTAACAACCGACAATTAAAATTTCCTAAAAACATCGAAAAAAATTCACCAGAACATTGTGATTTTTTCTTTCTAAACATTCAATTTACTCATGAAACCGATAATATTAATAGGTATCATCTCCAAACCTAAAATTTAGTCTAAGAAACCCTTCAATAACAACATGGTTAATTCACCTTAACATTAACAAAAACACAATCTTTTAAACCAAAAAAATAGACAAGACCAAAATACAGAAATCAATTAGCAAAATGAAACAGAACCCTTAACACCAAAAGAGACCCAACATGGTTAATTCATCCTACCATTTACAAAAAACATATAAACTTTTCAACCAAAAGAATGGTTATTTAAAATATTTATTTAATTCATCAAAAATACAATTTTTAAAAAACATGTTTTTTTCTATTAGATAGCCTAGTTGCTAAAATTTTACCATTGGGTGTATCTTCGAATCTCGGTCCTACACATTACGTGCAATCTCCCTATCAACTGAGTTAAGCTCAAATACACAAATATATTATTAACAGTATATAGTAAAACCATAACATCATAAAAGAGACATAAATATATGCAATAAAAAAGCAAAACAGAGAGAGAGAGAGATTCGACAAACCTCCATTTGATATTCTGGAGAGTGATATTAGTTTGAGAGTGAGAAGCAACTTTGTTAGCAAGTTGTTCACAATCAAGTGAATAGAAAAGATTTACATGTTTCTTTTCAGACGACTTTGCCATTATTCAGAATCTCTCTCTCTCTCTCTGGCGTGGAGAAAAAGCACAAGAAGAAGAAGAAGAAGAATAGAAGAATATATGAAAAAGAAAGGGTTTTTGGGGCTTTACTCGGTCTCGGAAGAAGAGAGTCACAAAGGAACGTATTGGGTCGGGTCGGGTTTCGTTGATGACCAATCATGGCCTAGTCAACTGTTGTTTAAAAACCGGACCACTCAGACTGAGAAATGGGTCCGGTCAGGTTATTGCATCTGACACGTAAGTAAATGAATGTCATTTTTAGTGAAAAAAATTACTAGTAGTTTTAAAATAAATGTCGTTTTTAATTTATAATACAATATTTTTCAATTCTGCTATTTAACATTACTTTTTGTTAACTATTGCATTTGACACGTAAATTAATTAGTGTTTTTCTTTTCCTTAACAATTAATTTTTTTTGTTTTAAAATGTGTGTCATTTTTGTTTTTGAGTGCTAAAATCCAATTTATAAGAAGAAAAAAAAAGGCTCAATTCACCTTAAAAGTACAAATTGACATATAAGTACCGTTATCTCCACCGAAACTTGTGGTGCATCCACTAGTAGTGGAATTGATGGTTCATTGTATTATGGAGGCAACTTATTCTTGTAAGTAGAATCATCATTCCCATGCAAGGACACTCTTATATGGAGTATATACTTAAGACTTTGCTTGTGAGTAGTTTGAAGGGGAGGGGAGATAATGATTTTAAAAAAAAAAGAAATAAGTGGAATGAATAGATGAATTTGGGAGGGGAGAAGTTTGGAAAGTTATTTTTTCTTCATAACACAAAAACATCCTAATTTAGTAGAACTCAAAAATTGTATAGGATACTGTCAAAAAAAAATTGTATTGGATGAGGTTTGAAAGGTTTATGAATTCTTCAAATTTAGTTAACGTTGTTATAATATTCTTAAATTCATAATATATTAATCATAAATATTTATTTAACATTCCCTATAAAAATTACTTTCTTAAAAAATATAAAAAAAATTTCTATTTTTTTTCTTTTTATTTTCCTCTCTCCAAAGCTCTCTCCTCCCTTCCAAATTCACAAACAAAACCTGAGAATTTGAGTTAACGGTGAAGTTAGTCCAAAAGAAAATATGGTTTGAATAATGGAAGGACAATGTGAAAGTTAGGTGTTCATAATTAATGAAGGAGGCTTTAAAATTAAATTAAGACCTATAACTAATTTAAAAAGGATGACATCAACATGCCGAACCAATTAATGTTTCGTTTTGTTTGTACTTCCTTCGACTTTAATTATAAGCAATTTTTCATTTTTTAGATTCATTAGATGAGAATAATATTTTATGCTCTACCTTTTATTATAAAATGTCTCTTAAAAAAATTGTGATAGTGTTCTAATTCATTTTTCATGAATAAGTGGCCTAGAAAAGACAATATATATATATATATATATATGAAAAAGGAAAATTTGATAAAAACTCTTTTTATGACAATATGAAGAAAAAAAACTATTTAAAAAAGCGCAATACTGACATCTATTCTAAGAACACGTGTTAAAGTATATCTAAATATAAAATAAAAAAAAGTTGTATTTAATAATGCAAATAGTATAGGTCTATCTATATAGTCTACTTTCCCCTCTAATTCAAGCAAGTTACCATTTCAATTACTATAAATGTCCTCTACTATATCTTCCTTTTTCATCACAAAATTATTAGTAATATCAATATCTAAACTACATTAAGAGAAACTGAAAAATAATGTTTCTAGCACTCTTAAGTCTCACAAAATGGTTCTGGTTCCATGTGATTGTAAAATCATGTTATCAAACTACAAAAAAATTGAAAAATCATGGCTTTAATTTGTTTGATCTTTCATCAAAACCACTTCATCAACCTTCATCTTTTCCTAGTATTTTGAATTGTGATTTAAAAGATAGAGAATCACAAACACTTGTTTGTGACATTCATAGTATCCTCTTAAGAACTCATTCTTTCTTTCCTTATTTCATGCTAGTTGCCTTTGAAGGTGGTAGCATCATAAGAGCTTTCATATTACTTTCTTCATGTCCAATATTATGGTTTTTAAGCTATGAACTTAAGCTTAAAGTCATGATATTCATCACTTTTTTTGGACTTAAAATAAAAGACATGGAAATGGTTGCAAGAGTAGTTTTACCAAAGTTTTACATGGAGAATCTTAACCTTAAAGCTTATGAGGTTTTGGTTTCAGTTAAGTGTAGAGTTTTCTTCACTTCTTTGCCAAGAGTTATGGTTGAAGGATTTTTGAAGGAATATTTGAATGGTGATGATGTTGTAGCCACAGAGTTGCACACTGTTGGATGTTACTTCACTGGTTTGATTTCTAAGCATGGTTTGGTTGTTAAGGATAGTGCACTTATGGATTATTTTGGAGATAGAAAGCCTGATTTAGGAATTGGAAGCACATCTGTCAATGATCATCATTTTATCTCATATTGTAAGGTGAGATTCTGATTTTTGCTATATTTTATTAGGGGTTAGTTACGGTTTTAGTTCCTTATATTTTTTTTAACTTATTATTCATAAATTAGTCATCATATTTTTTTCGCCACCCGTATTTGATTCATGGGCTGCCTAATTTGGTTCTAGACGAGTTCTAACATCAAGTGGTTTCAGTCATCTTTCAATTAGTCCTCATATTAAAATCACTTAATCTTAATCTTTTCTCATTTGATTTTTATACTTAAAAATGATGATTTAACATATTTTAAAGGCTTAAACGTCATTTTAGTTCCTGAATGTACGCAAAATTTTGGTTTTAATCCCTATATAAGATTTTAGTCTCTGTATCGACCAAATTTTTTGTTACTGGTCTCTAAAGCAAAAATCTGCAGGAAAATTCGCAGGAAAATCTGCAGGAAACTTGAGAATTTTCCTGCAGATTTTTGCTTTAGGGACCAGAAGCAAAAAATTTAGTCGATACAATGACTGTTTTAAAGTAAAATTACATACAAGGACTAAAAACAAAATTTGGTATACATACAATGACCAAAAGGATGTTTAAGCCTATTTTAAATGATGTAGAATACAACTTGATAATACTAAAAGATCAAAGTCATGAAATTATAAAGAAACTAATTAGAAAATTTGGTTTCAAATTTAGAAATTATTCATTTTTATAATTTAATTAATGAAATATAAATAATTAATCTACATAGATGATTATACATCATAATGTCACGTGTCATTTAAAATATGACAATCATTTCTAAGTATAAAAGTTTGTTGCTTGGTTTTTTTTTTTGACCGCAAGTTTGTTACTTGTTAGAGAGATCAAAATTGGATAATTTTAAAATGGACCAACTAATTTCATAAATGAATGAAAATAAAAAGTTTAAAACTATAATTAAGTGTTTTTCAACCATGATATTAATGTGAAATATGGATCAATTTTACCCATGATTAATCTGTATTAGACACTTTGGTTGACCATTATTAATAGAGACTCTCTTTTGAGAAAGAGTTTATATCTGTGTCAATGTCATGACTCATGGCACCAACTATAGTACTACCACTTGAATATCACTATTTTGTGCCAGAAAAATGTACATGTTACCCTATCTTCTTACCCCACAAATAATCCCTGTGATCTTCTTACCCTAGAAGCCCAAGCAAAATTTTCCATTGCATCCTCAATCAGTTTTAAATTATTTCAGCTTTTCATTTTTTTTCAGTCGTTTTCACAAGTTTGCTGGAATTATTGACTTGTACCTATCAATTTAAATTTTCCCTTATAAAAAAGTACGTTTTGAATAACTTACATTTTTTGAATTATTCAAATCGTACTTCTTTTATATATAAATTAAAAATTAAGTTTTTTAAATCTTTTGGAATGTTAGAAATCTCAAAATAAATTGTCTAATATTTTTGTTATTCCGAAAAATAGTTAAATTTTCACTATATTATAGTGTTCTTTATATTGTTAAACACCATAAACATTAGACTCAAATAATCATAATATATAACTCACAAGAAAAAATTGATGAGTGATGTAGTAGCCACTATCTGCCTAGCCACATACATATGGCCCGAGGGAAAAAGGGTGAAAACATGGGATTAAATCAAATAAAATTGAAACATTAACATAAAGTTAAAGGGACAATTTGCTTATCCTTTTAAGATTTAAGAGTATTATTATTATTCCTATAGTACTACTCAATAATATTTTAACTAATATAAATTTTATAAAATATATTGTTAGATTAAAAATTTATATTATATCAATTTTTTGTGTAAAGTTTCAGACAAATTTAAAATTATTTAATATACTACTTAGCAGGGATGGATCCAGACGTTGCGTATTTGTGTGGCTAAATTTTATAGTAAATTTTTTGCTTAGGTCCTAAACATTTATTTTAGATTTAATTTTAATCCCGAACGTTTTAAAAGTTTTATATTAGTCTCAAACGTTTATTTTAAGTTTCAATTTGATCATTTTTGTTAATTTTGTCCACATGTCCAAGTTTCCAAGTTTTCACATGTGTAAACCGTCTGCCACATGGAACAAAGTTGACAAAAATGAACAAATTAAAATTTAAAATAAACGTTTGAGATCAATATAAAACTTTCAAAACGTTTGAGACTAAATTAAAATTTAAAATAAATGTTAGACATGTAATTAAGCCTAAATTATTTTTACAGAGAGTGGACTTTTAGGGTGCGTTTGATTCGCAAATTAGTAAGTACTGGACAGAACAGTACAGGACAGAACAAGACAGTACAGGACAAAATAAGATGGTACAGGACAGGACAAAATTGTATCGAAGAGATATAGGGAGATAATTTTTTCATATTTGAAATTAAAAAGGGTATTTTCGTATTTTTTGTAGTTGTACTGTGGACAAAAAGTTGTCCTGTGGTTTCGTGAAGAACAAAAATTCCTGATTTTGTGCTGTCCCTTGCTACTTATTTTGTCCAGTCCCATAACCAGTTTTTACATCAAACAGAGTACAAAAAGTTGTCCTGTCCAATACTCTGTTTTTTAACAGATCAAACGCACCCTTATTTTTTCTTTCTTTCTTACAATAGGTGAGTTATATATGTCATCACGCTCATCAGGTTTGTAACAAAAACAAAAAATATGTAACAAAAAGTAAATGGGTCATTGGGTCAAAGTATGTAATAAAGCCCAACTATTATTTTCCTTCTTCTTCAACCTAGTAAGCAGCAGAACAACAACCAGTGAAACATCATTGTGAGGATGTCATGTGGAGAGTAATACATATGTATATAAAAATAGGAAAAATTCTGGTGTGGCTTTAGCCACACCATGCCTCAACGTGGATCCGTCTATGCTACTTAGACACATAAAAATTAACGGTCTTTAGAAAAATCACACAAACCGTTAATTTTGACGTGTCTCAATAACATACCACGTGATTTTGAATTTATTTGAAATTTTACACAAATAATCTATATGATATAAAGTTTCAATCTAAAGGTATATATATATATATATATATATCGGTTAAAATATTGTTGAAGTTATTGAGTAATTGACTTGAGGAGATAAATACTTTCAAATCTTGAAGGGTAGATTAGAAAAAAAAATTGAATCCAATTAATTTTAAAGAAATTGACAAATCCTCAAAATAAATTGTGTGGTAACCCACAAACTAGTTGGGTACTATAGAACAACTATAGCTATATAACTACACTATTATTACAATAAACTATACTACATCTATAATGAATTTCATTTTCCTATTATTAATTATTCCATCTAATTAATATTCTCATCTAACTCCATTAATATATGAATATGACAGGAAGCTTATGTGGTGAGCAATGAAATATGCCCAAATTCAATCATACCAAGAGACAAATATCCAAAACCATTAATATTCCATGATGGAAGATTAGCATTTCTCCCAACACCTTCATCAACTCTCTACATGTTCATGTGGCTTCCAATTGCAATTCCATTATCAATTTATAGATTAATTCTTGGTACAATTGTTTATTACAAATGGGGTCTAGCCATAGTAGCACATAGTGGTATAACTATAACCATAAAAAACTATAGTAACACTAAAAATAATTTAGAACAAAATAAAGGAGTAATTTATGTTTGTAATCATAGATCATTATTAGATCCTGTTTTTCTTAGTATGAGTTTAAGAAAGACATTAACAACTGTAACTTATAGCTTAAGTAAAGTGTCAGAAATTATGTCACCAATTAAGACAATGAGTTTAACAAGAGATAGAGAACAAGATAGAGAAACAATGCAAAGGTTACTAAGTGAAGGTGATTTAGTTGTTTGTCCAGAAGGAACAACTTGTAGAGAACCTTATTTGTTAAGATTTAGTTCACTTTTTGCTGAACTTGCTGATGAGATTGTTCCTGTTGCTATGAAAGCTAATGTGAGTTTGTTTTATGGAACAACAGCTTGTGGATTAAAATGGTTGGATTCTTTTATGTTTTTGATGAATCCATGGCCTTTTTATAACATTGAATTACTTGAAAAAGTTCCTAAAGAATTTACTTGTGCTGGTGGAAAATCACGTTTTGAAGTTGCTAATTATGTTCAAAGAGAGTTAGGTAATGCTTTGGGATTTGAATGTACTAATATTACAAGAAGGGATAAGTATTTGATGTTAGCTGGAAATGAAGGTGTTGTTCAAAAAAAGATGTAAAAATTGGTGTGATTGAAGTTGAATAAGTTACCAGAGTTTGAATCTCAGTTTCCATATTTTATGTGCAATGTTCTTTTAACTGATTTAAGCTCATATGACATTGAAGTTGGAGTTTTACGTTTAAGAAGAATTACTCTATTTTATTAAAAGAATGGATGAAAAATGATTGTGGTAGTAATTAATAATTATGTATATATAGATGTAATTAAATGTATAAAAATAGTATTTGCACATCAAAATTATCATTTTATGTATAGTTGTGTTTCATTTAGTCAAGAAAAATTTCATTGTGTATTGCAACTTTGCAAGACACAAATGAATTCTACATCAACTGTATCTTTGTACAATTATTATAGTGCATTAATTCTTCAAATCGTTGAAAGCAATGGTCCTATATAGATTGTGATAGTGTCGGTTTTTTGCAGCAAAAATACTAAAAAGTTAGGACCATGGAAACCCAAACTTGTAGTTCAGTTTCCGTCCCCATATATAAACTGGAAAGTAGATAGAACTCATAAAATTAGATGCAGCAATAGTAACATCTGTAATTTAGATGATGTACATGTCTATAAATAGATGTGACATCCTATCTACATTATATTCTAAATAAAATAAATAAATAAAAAATAAATAAATATTTTTTTAAAAAAATTAAAACATTTAGAGTATGTTATATTAAAAGTCTTAACTCTATAAGTAGATTAAGAGTTCAATTCTTGACTTTTATGTATGAAAAAAAAATGGTTGTGAATGGAGTTTCATGTGAAGAAGTAAAATCAAATTTTAATGGTTATTGTTTATTAAAAAAATAGAAGAGAGTAAATTAAATGTAATTATATTTAATTTCATGAAAATAACTAAAAACAACTATTGGTAAAGATAATGGGGTTTGCTTCAACCGGCACCGCCACCCTTGTGGCGGTAGTGGTCACTTATCAGTGGTGTTTGTTTGTTGTTATGAGTGATGACTTTAAAGTGTTTTGATTCTCATGTTCTATTTTTAAATTTGTTGAAATTTGTAGGTTTTAAGATATTTGTTTGCTTATATTGCGCCAATGGATTACACTGTTGTTGTTGGTTGTGTGATATTTTGTTCTACCGAATTGGAGGTTCGCATGGACCAGCTTATATTGATTGTACAGGGTTGATCTTATGTTTGATCATTTTACATGTTGTTCTGCTTTGTCTGATCGAAAGGGCTAAGCTTTGTGTTGTTAAGCTTTTCAGGTCGTTTCAGGGTCACTTGTTGTGCCGTTGATATACCACAACGAGTTGGCAGTACGTGAATATTTCGTGTTGACAGTAAGATTCATTCATCGTATGTATCTTAAGAATTCAAGTTTGCTGAGTTGTGCATGTGGTGCGTGTAGGATTGTCACGTTGGTACCTTTTTTGGTTGGTTTAAACACTTTGAATCAGGTTTTTGCCCCCCCCCCCCCCCCCCACACACACACATCTATTTTCTTTTTATTTTAATGAATGTTGGGTGTTGTAAGTGGATTACCATATTTACTCCTTATTTGCCTAAAAAAAACTTGTTTCAGGTCATTTTTTCTTTGTAGGCCGACTTAATACTTGGAATGTGAATTGTGAAGAAAATAGTGCATTTGATGCAATATAGTGAGAGACATTCCTTAACGTAGCTATGGTGAAAAATCATTGCCAGTTTTGCTAGTTCGTAGCCAAAAGTCAAGAAAACCATCACTAAATCTTGAGAGAAGTGAAAACTCTAGTTATTGCACTCTAGAAATTGGCCATAGTCGTGCTAGACTTGACAAGCTATTTATACCATCCGTTTTAAAATAAGTGTAACAGTTGACTATTTTGTACTATTCATATAATCTATTTTAACTATAATTTTTTATTAATATATAAATGTAAATAATAGGATCAGAATGTTGTTTGATATGTCTCGGCGATTTACTCTCTGGTATTAAAGATATATAATTTTAATAATTTTTAAAAATATATAAAAATTAAAGATATTAACGATTAAAATTATGCGTTGACAAACATAAACTGATCAACTGTACACTTACTTTAAGACGCAAAGAGTATGCTTTTGAATATCTGCCACAACCCGTGTTCATTTGGCCACGATCATCGCAGACTATGCAGAGGAGAAAATCAATTTATGTCTCTTCATTTCACTTTCTTTTTTTGGAGTCAGGTAGCTTAGCAGCTAGATATTCACCATTTAAAGGTGAATAAGTGGGCATACTGGGTTCGAACACTAATCACTGCACAAATATGCAATGTCTTTTATCAATTAAACTAGTTCATGAGGACCTTTTCATTACCATTTTTAATTTTATATAAATAAATAATTACACTTCCTCTAACTCTAACTCTAACTATGTTATTTAAAGGACCTCTACTCTTTTAAAATAATCAAAGTCCGTCCTATTGTAAACAATTACAAGTTACAACTTCTCAATGAAGTTTTTCTCTCTTTAATTACTCTCGTGTGTTTTTTGTTTAATTTTGCAGCTGCTCGTTATGATTAAGTGTGAGTTGTTGACCACCATCTTAAGGTTGTGTAAATTAGTCCATGGCATATATTCTCTTGATCTTTCAATTACGATTTTGTTGATTGAGATAACTAACAACTTTTTTTTTTTGACGAGAACTAACAGCATTATATTATATACATGATATATTTTTTGTTTCATTATATGCATAATACTCTTTTTTTTTTTGACTAAATGCATAATACTACTTATTATCAGCTTGATTATTAACTTTACATTTACTTATTATAAATTTAGTCTCTAACATACTTTCAAAATAATTAATTGCACATGCATCACGTATTCACGTTAAATACGTATCGTTTTCAATAACAATTCTAAACAGTATTATTTTGATAAAAAGAATAATATATTTATTTTTTGACTAAGCCAATGTGGAATAATTAAAAAATATTACTTGAAATACCAAAAATATGCAACTTGCTACAGATAAGAATAAGAAGAATTATTATACAATAATCCGCAAAGGTTTGTGGCTTTCAAACCTAACACGCCATCCAAAATACGATCATGCCACGTGTCTCTCATAGCTTCGTTCAACCGTTGGATGAACCCCTTCTCATAGTTTTCACAATAATGCAATAAACGTGCAACATGAGTAGGGTCCTTATCCTTCCACCATAAACCACGACCAACTTCACATTCCGGCAACCCTATGACATCACCGGAAAGTCTCTCACGGTGGAATCCGGCTAACTCGGCGACATATTCCGCCATACCATCAAGAAGCCTAGGTGGAGCCTTAGACTTTCCATCCCATAGCCAAACACGAGCCATGGCACGTTGAATCTCACCAACTATAGCCATTTTGTTGAAATTTTCATCTTCAAATAACATAGGACTAATTTCAATTACATAACTTTTAATATTTTTTTCGTCTATGGTGATCGCAGTGGTGGTATTGAGATTCTGGCGAACAAGGCGAAGGGTGACACTCTTTATATTCTTCTTATTCTTGATATTATTATTGTTGCTATTAGGGTAAAGAATTTGTTCTACAAAGGAGCTTGTGTTGAGAACTATATGTGTGGCTTTGTCGTTTGATATGTAAAAAAGAGTAAAACGACGACCAGCTAGGGAGTCTTTGGTGTCGTTTACTATGTGTATGTCAAAGGTTTTTGATGCTTCATAATTTGCCCATATTGAGATTAGTGCTACAAAGAGAACAAAGAAAATTCGAGTTATGATGTTGTTGGTTGTGTTGTGTTGGTTAATTTCATAAGAGGAAGGGTTGAAATGAGGTAGGAGTGGTTGGAAGAGGAAATGTTTATCTTCCTTTTCCATTGATCTTGAAGAGAAAAAATGAAGTATATAGTTGTGGGAAATGTGAATGGAAATTTATAAAAAGCCAAAAGGATAGATAGTTGTGCTTTTTTAATGATAGAAGTATAGTACAATGTTGGCCATGTAATTTTATCTATCAACTAACTTCTTTTATTTTACTATCTAAATTCTAAAGACACTTGGTAAGATAGATATCTATATATAAAAAAATTATATTTAATGATATAAAAAAATTTAATATTTTAAAATTTAAATGCACAAGTTCTAAATATATTTTTTTTGTCTTCTTATCATATTCTCCTTGTCAAATAACCGATTATCCCAAAAGCTTAAGCTGTTAGGAAAGGCCACATCAATGGTTTTATATTATTTCTAACACACCCCCTCACGCAAGAGCCCATTGGGCTTGAAGCGTGGATAATGCATAGGCCCACCTACCATATGCTTAAAATTCCACTTTTAATTAGAAAGTGAGGGGAGCGGGAATCGAACTCTAGACCACTTAGTCATAGAGGCTCTGATACCATGTCAAATAACCGATTATCCCAAAAGCTTAAGCTTTTGGGATAATCGGTCATTTAACACTCCTAATATACATCTGGATATATGATAACACGAGAGCAATATCCTAATAAATTGATGAAACTGTTGAGTTAGAATGTTATAAATAGGGACATATAAACATATATAATCCTATAATTGATTTGGAATCGTATCCACAAAATTGCTTGATAAATTGATAATTAAATTAGTGTATGAAATGAGAGTATATAAGAGCATTGTTATTTGCACACGACTTTGAAAGGAAAAGAACAATCATATTTATCTTGCAAGAGCGGTGGACAATAAAGAAGCAACAGAGAATGGCTGTTGCACGTGAAAGTGGGGTACACAAATGGGATGTTTAGGTCTAAAGGACATGACATGAGTATAATTAGGGACACTCGTGTCGAGGTTTGATTCGATTTTGAAACAAAAGATCATTCAATAATTTTGTATGTGTGTGTATATCTATTGCAAAAAGATACACCCTTTAAAAAAAATTACTAGTAGTTCTTAAATAATCTCGAAAAGTTTAGTCCTTATCGTATAATCTAGATCGTTGACAGAGTTGGTCCTGAGTTTTTGGAGGTTCAAGGCGCAAATTTAAAATGGACCCTTAATTAAGGTTGTCCTATTACATTTTTTTTTTGACGGGTTTGTCCTATTACATTTTAAAACTCCGATAAAGTATCTTATTTAATAATATATTTTGAATGAAGTGATATGTCATTAAAATTCTCTAAATCAACCTTCCTTATTTGTCACTTTGTTTTAATGGGGCTTTTTTGAATTACTAAAATAAAATAATAAAATATCAAAAGTATCTCAAAAATAAATAAAAAAACAAAACCCAAAAATACAGTTTTGTGAAACATAATCTTTGACTAAATTTTATTTACTATTTTGACTAATGGATGTGAAAAAAAAAATTGAGGCCTTCAAAAAATTGAGGCCCAAGGATGTAGGCTTGGTTGCCTTGCCTCTGCAACGGGTCTGATCGTTGATTATTCTATTTTTCTTGTTCTATGTAAGTTAAGTTATGATTCTATTATCCTAATTAATTCGGATTTTGCGTGCCTCAATCAGTTAGGATAATAGAATCCTAACCTGCTAAATTATACAAAGAAATTGTAAATTTGAATTCTACGATCCTAACTTTTATTTTGAGTTCTGATTTTACATTTTTAATTTTTTAGACACCTTTTCAAGAACAAAAAGGATTGTTAGGAGGAGAAAGAGAAATATGGAAAGTGGGATGAGAAAATTATCTTATTTTTGAGCTATTGAGGCCTAACTCATGTGGCATGGCCTATTTTGCCAACTCTAGCTTGAATGCTTATGTCTAATAATTTTTCTTCTGTTTGAAATACTTCTTTCTGGGTTTGATTATTCTATCTGTTGGTTTTAGTTCGTCTCTATGTTGAGTTGGTTTTTCACTCTATTGGTTTGGTTAGTCTCTCTAATTTTTTTTTATAGACAATATTAGCGGTTAGTCCTTTTATTAGTTTGCTATGTTTTTTTTAATTTGGTTTCGTTTTATGTACTCTATTGGATAAGATTGATTTGGTTTGGTTCTTCTATGATATGGTTTTTCTATTTCCGTACCAATTTTTTTTTTGGTACAAAGAGGCAAAACAAAATAAAAGGAAAAAACTATCTAAAACTATTTGGTTGCTTTGCTACCCAATAGTTATTATATTAGTTGATTTAAATTAATGTTATTAAATTTATTTGTAACAAGTTTAAAGTTTAGTAAACTTAAATTTGAGAAGTAATATTAAAAAAAATGTTTCGAGTTTTTACTATTATGTTTTTTTTTTCTTCACTTTTTTGGTTGATAAATTCTCAACTATTACTGTTGTTGTATAGTGACTTTGAAGAAAGATGTTAGATAATAAATTATAAATTATTATACTTATGCTATTAGGTGCTTTAGATTTCTAAGTTATTAGTGTAATCCATTAACTATATATTTCGTAAATATAACTCTTGTATTCATGATATAAGTTATTAGACTCATGTTATTTGTTTTATGTTTGATTCTTTGCCTTGAACGATAGAAACCATTTCTTTTTCTACTTGAGATTGGGAAAAGAAGAAAGTAGGCAGCAGATAAAACAAACAGAAAACAAATTTTTTATACATGTGTATAAAATAATTAAAAGAATTATTAGAAAAATATTTGGGGCTCCTTGACCAGAGCACTTTATTTTTTATTTCGACAAAAGAACACTTTATTTATTCATTGAAAAACAAAATGTCCTTAATATAAGTCTTATATATATGGTAATGGTGTGTTTCACAGGCCTAACAAGTTTGGATTGAAGAGTACCCATAGCAAATTATGAATGAGATTTTGTTAGAACTTTCTTTGTAATATAATTTATTCGAATCTTTTCTTTAAAAACAAAAGTGTGTTTAAACAAGATAATTAAAAAAATTAAAGAATTGTTAAAAAGTCTTAGCTAAACTAATAAAAAATGTCGAAATTGTTAGGTCGAATGCTCATAACCGGAGTTTGAATCATGTTCTCTATACTTTGTAAGCATGAATTTCAATGACTTGTCATTCTATTTACGTGAAAAAATAGAGAATTTAAAATTTTAAGTGATTCAAATTGAATTATCTTTATTTTTAAATATGTTTGTTTGGACAATATAATAGGGCATATTCAAAAACTTCAAAACAAAACGAAAGGAAAAAATTTCAAATTTTTAGGTGTCATTTGAATTTTCTTGAATTTAACTTGGACAAATATTTTATAAATTTCTATAATTTTTAAAATTCTCAAAGTTAATCATCTAAAAAGTAGAATTTACAATAAATAAAAGTGAATTTTTTAAAAGTTTACTTCAAAAAATTTCTCCATCCTAACACACTATTAGGACACTGTTGGTTGACTAGGTCATAATTATAGTTAGGAGTGTTCAAATTAAAATTCAAATCGATCTAAGAAAATTGCACAAGACTCAATATTATGGAAAATACTTGTATGCACGATTGAATTGATCGTGCAAATGGGACGACATCATGTGGCAGGAGCCAATTTCATCTCATTGACAATTGTTTTTTTTGTTGCAAAATATGATGTCGTGCTGCAATATTATTGATGTGTTTGGATGCCCATTTGTAAAACCGCTTGAATTTGATCGAATTTCAGAATCATTTTTCAAAACCAAATCCAAACTGCATACATATATTTCAATGTTTCTTAAAATAAAAATTGTATAATATTTTACATTAATCTATTAATTAAGAAAAAGAGAGAAATCCAATATAATCACTACAAAGCATTAAAAAAAAGTATGGTATAGCTATAATCTATGCTAATAAATTTCTATGCTAATAATCTCCATTATATATAAATTTCTACAAAGTGCATCTATCATCATGTATACTATTATATTGTTGCAAGTCTTCTTCTAAACCCTATACCTATATATTTGCTTTCCAGTCACACAAACCCCCACCAACAACCAAACAATAGGCAAATTAAATTATTTTGGTAGGAGAATTATATTCCAAAATTGCAATTGTCCAAAGAATGAAGCAAATTTGTGCAAAGGTATTTGAAGTGGTAGCAGCTGCAACAGAAACAGAGGGGTTTGTTGGGACAGGCACATACCCAAAAATATTTGCACCACTTGTGTTTGTTGTGTTTAAGAGTGATGAACTTGTACTGCAATTTAAATTACACACCAAATATGAGATTTTTCTGTTTTTGTCACCATAAATAAATCAATAGAAAACATAGCTACTTGACTAAAATTAGAACTTTATATTTTTCAGTATTTCATTATAAAGGTACCAATAGTAGCACTTTTTATATAATTTGTAGACTAAAAATTGAATCAAAGGATTAAAAAAATCAGAGATTAAAAGTGTATTTAATAGATGCAGTAAACATTATATATTCACCCAAAATTAAAATATAATATAAACAATATACTATATGGTTTAAGATGGTCACCTAGTGGATGGATATTGACAAGTCCCAACACCTGAAACACAGATTAATAAATTATAAGAGGCTTATAAGTTATACTATTTCGACCTAAGATATAAGAGAAAGTTGATCAAATAAAATTAATATATCTGAACCAAATTCTTAATCAGATACATCAACTTTTGTTGATCACTTTTCTCTTATATTTTGGAACGCATGGAGTAACTTATAATTATAAAGGGATAAAATTTAGACAAAATGAATTGTGTAAAGAGTACAAGATATATAATATAGAAGGCTATTGAAATATAGCCTCCAATAAAGTAGAAAAAAGCTTGACTTCTGCATCACTCAATCACAATATTTTAGTTCCTATATACATATCAGTATCACCAAAGCACTTTCAATTTCAATGTCTATTCAAAGGTACAGTACAGTCTTTATTTTATTTGTCTCTTGTATGTGAAGAATTGAACCCAAGAATCCTCCATAGAGATACATCTGATTTCTTTACCACTTTGGTTTCCAGCACAGTTCTGTTCAACTTTTTTTAAACAGTTCTAATATTTATATTCGACCACAACATTAAGCCTATGTTTGATATCACGGTAGATGTAGCAGAACCATTGTGACCCATCTGAAAGTGAGTTACTGTGATTCTGACACATCCACCGTAATACCAAACATCCTGTAATTACAAAAATAGTAGAACTAGAAGCCTTACTTGGATTTGTGTTAGTAATGACAGCAGTTCCACCAAAATTGCAACTATTTGGAACAGGATTCTTCTGATAGTACTTATTAAATGCAAAAGAAGCATGATCATGAACAGAATTTGGATTGTAACAGCTTCCACCAACTTGAATTGCAGAACAATCAGTAGCACCATATCCACAAGCATAATCCAATGCAATTTGTAAAGCTCTTTGTGAAGCACTAGGACTTGCAATGCACCAACTTGCACCAGAAGAAACAGGTGAATTTGATGATGTTGATGGAGCAGTGTTTGGCACTGTTGAAGATGGTGAATATGTATCTGGATTTGAATTAGGATTCAAAATTGGTGATGTTGAAGTTGTTGGAACTAAATTTGGAATTGTTGTGATTGGAGTTGTAATATCCCTTTGAGTGTTAGAAAAATTTGAAGCATTAAATTCTAATAGTTTCTCTTCATGTCTTTGTACATTCACATGTGTAACATTTCCATGTGCTTCTTTATTTGTCACACTGTAACCTTTGTATTAAAAAAAAATTGAAATAAGTTAATTTTGTCTTGTTCTATGACTATAAGCAACTTTAAGAACTTTTCTGTTGAGGGGGCAAAAGGGCCACCTAGATTTAATTTGTTTCATATCATTCAACATGACTTGAGACCAAATTACAAAATAGTAGGAAAAATTTACATGATTGCATTAATCTAGTCATTAGATCCTTAAACCTAAGCACTATATACTTGTTTCAAAACTCAACGGCTAGTTTATCTTAGCGAAGTCTGAAGTAGGTAGCTCGGTTGGTGTGAGTTGAAAGACATCGAAGAAGTACTAATTTGAAGGTTTAGAGCTCAAATCCTAAAAATTGACATAACCAACTAACAGATAGAACTAACGGATAAAAATTCTCCATCGCTTAATATAATGGAGAGAAAGTCGGCCAGGGTAAGAGATGACCCAAAATAAAATATAATGAGTAAAAAAAATTTGGCCCATGTTTTCAGGAAATGGTGGTATAGATTGGATACAACTACTCTATAAAACTATGTGCATGTTTGGTATATACTATAATCACAATGACTTATCGTGATTTTCTAAAAGTTACATCTGTAACTTTTGCAAAATCACAGTGGATCACATACAGTGATTTTGATGATATACTCACTGTGATACTAAACTTGCCGTGCATAGAGAAGGGAGGGAGGGAGAGAGAGAGAGTAAAGTTGTTTAGGTGCAGGAAACACAGAACATATTCATGTGGTCCAAGAATCTAGTGTTTAAAAGAAAAAACAGAGAATATATGCAAAAGATAAAGAAAAATAAAAACACTAAAGGAATTGAAAACAGGAGAAAATAATGAAAAACAAAGATATTTAGTTAAATTTTATTAAGAATTTTTATCTTAAACTAGAAGAAACTAAGCAAACCATGTAAGAACATAACAGAACAAAACAAAACAAAACAGAATCAACTAAATAAACATGATTAAGAAGAAATAAAGAAAATTACCAGAAGAAAGGAAATGAGCAAGTAGAAGAAGTAGTATGTAGTAGTTTACAGTCCTTTCCATATTCAATGTATAGTGTTCTTTGTGCTTCTTGTTCAATGTGGTTCCCAAATTATACTATTTTTTCTTTGGAAGAAACTAGAGAGAGATGAAGATATCATAAACTAGAAAAATAGTGATGTTTGGAAAAAAAGGTGAGTTTTTGTGCTAATGATGTGAATAAAAAAATATATATTATGTGGAGTTTGAGAGACAAAGAAATGACAAGGGAGAGAATGGTGTGAAGGAAGTAATAGAGGGAGCAAAAAGGAGGGAAGAGAGTTGAAAACAAAGTAAAAGGAGGATTTTTTTGGAATTTAAGTTGGGTGTGTAGGGTTTAGTTAGTCATGATTGTAAATTTGTAATGATGATTCTCATGTCTCTTTTTTGTGCTTCTCTTTTTACTATTTTATAGAATACAATTCTATTATTTTTCTTCTCTTTTTTCTTTTCTTTTGCCCTTTATTTATTCTTGGCTTGATATATAATTGACACTTATTTTTATTTTTAATTTTCTGATTCTCAAAATGTTGATGATTTAGAGATCGGCTAAAAGTGGTAAAAGCTGAGGGAAATTCCTAATAAAAATAATTTATCTTTTTGATATACCAAAAATAAAATCGGCTAAACAATAAGTAAAATAGAAAAAATGGTTGAGTAAAGAAAAATGGTTAACGAGAAATGTTAAAAATAGAAAAAATCAAATCAAATTTTTCCAAATAATTAATTTCTTGTCATGTTTATTTTAAGATTTTGTCTCATTTTATACCTAACTTTCTTCTCATCATCTCTCTCCACCCTCCCAATCTTCCATTACATCAATTTGTGCATGGTTGCTCTCTAGTTAGTAGTCACTACGTATTTCACACTCTTTGTTGGTATCACTCTCTCTTGAAACAATACTACTAAATATATAACAATGAGTAACAGTAGTTCTTTTTTTAGCTTTACATAAAAAACATGAAAGGAATGAGAATTAATGAACAACATAAAAAACATATCAGGGATTGATTAAGAAAAAACATGAAATCAATACAATTGAGTTGAGAAATGTCAAGAACATATAAAAATTATATGTCCAATGAAAACAAAAAACGGAAACAAAAAATTTTATGAAGACAAAAACCTCCTAATTTTATTTTTAAAGACTAAAATTAAATTTTGCTATATTTTTAAACACAAAAACTTATTTAACCATTTAACTTATTTATCGTAAAAAAAAAAACTTATTTAATTTTAGCAAAATTTGTTGATTCTCTTTAGCCATTTAACTTTTATAATTGGCATTACGATTTTGAAAATTTTTAGTTTCTCGTGTGAAGTGGACCATCCCACCGTCTGAATTTGGCTAGAAAGATTAATTAATTTGAGTTAGTGAAAGTTCACTCCAAAGTTAACCATCCAAAGGTGGAGTATTTCCTAACCTTTTTTACTTTTGAGTAATTAATTAGTAAATTCAAATTAAAAAACATCTATAAGGATATTAATAATATAATCATAGGCCATCCTAGTTCCTAGTAAAGGCAATTATTGAACTTTATTTCATATAATGTGTATTAAAGTTATTTAATCTGAATCTTTTAAAAATAAAATTAGACCATTAATGGCTTGCAATGCATGGGTGATATTGAAATATTGAATAGTTGTTGTTGCATTCACATATTAACATGTTCCCAATTCTGATGTAATAAAAAAAATGTCACAATTTTGAGTAAAAACAAATGTTCCAATTTATTTTATCAAGTAACATATTAGCTAAAAATTCCACACATAAGGTATTAAGTGAGGTATTTGCATGTACATAGTTCGAACGCCAACCCCTATATTTTGAATGTGATGCCCTGCCAAAACACAAGCACTGCAAACTACACCCGCACTTCCTTTTTCTATTTTTTTTCCTCTCATAAAAATCATTCAAAAATTGGTTTTCAAAATAAATTTTGGAAAACATGATAGTTGTAAATAAATTTTCATAATTTAAACCAAATAATTCATAGAGACCAAAACTATCAAATTTTAATAGAAGGAACAATTACACAAAATTGTGAAAATAGAGAGACTAAAACTACAGCTAAAATACTATAAGAGCTAGTGCTTGTAATGTGATAATTGCAATTATGTTGGTTGAAAAACTACATTAGTGTGTAGCCAAAAAACACCCCCTGTAATATAATAATTTAAAATAATACAAATGTCACAAGTGCAATGAGTTGATTCTCTTTGAAGTATGTACAGTTGAAAAAGGCTCGAACATCATCAAAATGAAATGTAATAACACCTATTTCACCTAAACCTGCTATACCATAATTCTAATGACAAATAAGGGGGAGAAAAACGAGCTGGACTGTGCTGTTAATGGTTGTTATGCTGCTGCCAATACGGATGTAATTGTCTGGGTAACAAATCTTGACCACTACCTGACTGCTTCTGTTCTTCCGGAATTTGGCTCCAAGATCGATGGAAATCTGAATATTCAGGACTTGCATACTGTGACAGGGAAGCTTGACTTGGTTGATTCAAATAGGTATACTGGGTTTTCTCTGGGAGATATGGAGATCTTGATTTGTTCGCATAATCCCATTGCGAAAAGCTATCATGCTGAAAAGAAGATTGACAATAAATTCTACCAACCAATTGATAAAATTATACAACAATACGCTAAAATTATACAACAATACGCTTAACAATGTAGAGTATCTAAATGATACCGGTGACACTTTGGGATGACACATCATTAGGATCATTAAGAACAATTGGATGCCAGCCCTTTCTTACAAATACAACTATGGTTTGATAGTATTCAATTTTGATAGCATTCAATCATGTAAACATATTCTATGGTTTTTTTTTTATAGCGTTCAATCATGTAAACATCCATTTACAAAGTTAACAGTGGTTATCATTTATCACCACATTCAAAAATTCATTTAGAAAAGATTATTCTTCAAAATAATATTAGAACTTACCGGTTGAATAGAGCTCCTGTTAAGTCCACCATTATATTGAGAAGGTAAAATCTCATTGAAGTTGCTTGAAGAATTCATATTACCAACAGATGGATTAGACAGATAGTTTCCAGGATAATAAAAGGAAGAGTCAACATTTCCATAACCATGCGCATCATTGGCAGTGGAAGGAGGCAATCTACTCATAAGATATTCATTTCTATTTTGCGGAAGGTTGTTGTAATTCATGTTTCCAGGAGATAGATTATACAAAGTGTTGTCTGAAAATGCTCTCTGTGAATCAATGGCTGTCATATATGACTGATTTTGGGGTAGGGAATGATATGCTTTCATGTCTGGCGATTGTTGAAAGTGGTGTTTATTAGGTTGCACTGTAAATGCCTGGGTAGGTGCAGATCTGTTATGCGGAGCAAAGGTGCCTGGCTGCATGTCCTGCATGGTTGAATAACTGTCAATAACAACGGCACTAGCTATTATAAGGTAAAACTTATCAATATGTTGGATGAGGGAAGTGATCCACTGCTGAGGAAAGTGATACACTGATCCTTGCCACCTTAAAGAATCATAAATGATACCAGTGTTTTCTCAATATTAACTCAAATTCATTTGGTATTTCATATATGCATGAAGATAAGAACGAATTATACGTGGTTTTAAGCTTGAAACAGAAAATCCAAGGATGGTTATTAATAAATGATAAAAACTGTTTTCAAAAATTGTTTTCTACATATCAATTTTTGAAACGAAAAAAGTAAAACAGGTTTAAGGAGTTTCGTTTTTCTCTTCTTAAAAACAGTTTTCTAAAACACATTTATAATACACATTTTGAAAACTAAAAACCAAATTTGTTTGAAACATGCCCTTAGTGTTTTGTTTTCATTTTTCAAAAGTTACATAATTGTACCTAATCATCCCTTAGACTATTGAAAATACTGTATTCCATATTCATACCCAAAACCAGTAATCGTATGTAACACTGCACAACTTAGTTGTTAACAATTCCAACAAATGATTAGCTAGTTCAATTCTATTGCAAGAAATGAAGACATACGCAAAATAAATTCACAATTAAAGGGTGTATAGAAGAATGTTTCCTGGATACCTCAGACACGGAGAGGGGGAAATTGTTTATGGGTGGTTCTGCATTAACGTGTCTTGGACGTTGTGATTGTGCTAGGAGAAATGCCAACAAATCTTGAGGTACTGAGTTTGAATTATTATGCTGCGTCAAACATATGCAAATATCAAAATTATTTAGTATTTTAAAGCTTAAAAGAAGGTAGGAATATGTAAATACCCATCAAAGAACATAGTCACAAGTTGATAATTAGCAGGGAAAAAACACTTGGAGGAAAGTGTAGATATACATTATTATCAAATGCATAATAATCACATGATAAAACATATTAATTGCAAAACATTACATGCATATTGGAAAACAGAATAAACACACCACAGCACAAAAACAGTGTAGTCATGAAATCATGCATGTATATATGCATCCAGATTAATGGCCCAAATATTAGGCTTAAATAAGACAAGGGATTAGTGCCCTCAACTAAGTTATTGACAGATTGGACTTAATAATCAGTGTTATTGATATTCTTGAGAGTTGTTGAACCACACAGTACATGGAGCCAGGAATCTTAAATATAAAAGCTGTGTTGCATTTGAAGCATAGAATAGGACAACAGTCAATTTTTTCTTTTAACTCGTAACATCTGTACAAATTGTTGTAATCATGGGAATCAATCTCTTGCAAACACTAACATAAGCTTGTCCACAAGATTTGTAACAGGTTCTCTTAGGTTTTTGGATTGACCTTACTCATCCTTACAAAAGCAGATTGTAAGGCATGTCCAACACTATTAGGCATGTCCAACACTATTAGATTTGGGGCGTGGAAAATATGGTGGGTTGTCCAATAGATTGGTTGTGATGCCATCTTATGTTTAATCATAACTCATTCCAATTTGTCAGGTGAGAGATGCCCCTTCTTTAATTGGATTAATTTAAATAGGCTCAATCCTTCCCTAGACTCCTATCATGTAAGGAGTATAGGACCAAGTTGCTCTTTTAACTAATCCCGCATACACCTAATTAGCTACATAGTGAAATTAGTGTAGAATCACTTCAGAACATCAGAAATGCATAGGATTGGCAAACTTCCTCGAGTCTTATGCCCAAATGCCCATGATGGTCAAGAGCTGAAATGGATGAACCACAAATACAACCTACATTAGTTTTACTTAATCTCACAACCTTCTTCCTCCATCAATAGTCAACACCTAATCCAGTCCATGCGGCCAACAATCCGACCGTCTATGTCTGAGGTTAGAAGTTTTTGTCTGTTTCATCTCAGTTGCACAATATACTTCATGTTTGATTGTTGTCCCTATGAGTGGAGGTACCACGTCAAAAGTGAACAAAGATGCTTCTTCCTAGAAAATTGAGTGATGTTGGATTTTGGGTTTAAAAGATTATTTTTCTTATCTATGTTATCTTATATGCAAACAATCCAGCAACTCATGTGTTGACTCCCTTTCTAATCCTACTGTGAACGGGAAATTGCTAACTTGACCACAGCAATATGTTAGTAGACATCTAATTATTAAAACTCATGTAAGATGCAGGTCTAGTTAAGCACGGCCAGGCCTGACTAATTAGGATGGGCAAGAATAGTTAGGATTGTTTTGAGTTTAAACAAAATAAACAGAATAGGAGTCGGTAAGGTAGGTAGTCAGTTATTTTGTTAGGAATCCAGTTGGTTAAGGAGAGGACTGACTCTCAAATCCTGTCATTGTTAGAAACTGTCACGCAAGAAACAGCTTACTGCAGTTTCGGCCTTCCTTAACTGCCTAATGCATTTCTATGTAACTCAGATTCAGTGTAACAGTTGTTTCATAAGAATTTCATCAATAATATTGAATGTATTCTTCAGTAAAATTCAGTTTTTCTTATTTACCAGTTGTCCTGGATATGAAGAATGACTTCCACTCTGCAAGCCTGGCTGCTTCAAAGGCAGTGAAGAAGTCTCCCAATGGGGTTTTTGCAAACTAGGATCTGGTATAGATGCTGTAGTACTGTATTCATGCCCAAGAGTGTTCTCATAAGCATTATGCTTCACATGCTCTTGCCAAGGAGTTGAAAGGAGGTTATAACTTTGATCTCCCGATGTTCCTCTTACAACATCAAATCCAAGTTGTTCATCACCATAATTTGCAGCATCAAATCCAAGCTGATCATTACCATGGTTCAGAGAACTGGTACGGAAAAACAACAAAGAGAACACATGAGAATGAGTAGGAATAGACAAAGCTGAATACATCAAAAGAAGGAAACGGAAAATAAAATGCCTGGCATCCGGGAGCTGAACCAAAGAATCATCTACAGCTGCAGATTTAATCTCCAAGCCACTTCTAGAAAGATTATTAGGTGCCAAATTTGCAGAAGATGCAGAATTATTGCCACCCTTGTATGTACCAAAACTCAAATGTGAACACTCAGCAGCCAAGGCTTGTAAATGATTCGGAAGAACCACTAGATCCTCAGATGATGGTGCTTTTAGGTGAGATTCTTCCACACTTATCCGCTGTAGATCCAAAGCAACGGATGACACGCCTACAAGGACATCATTAGAAATTTGTCAGAATGAAGGCAATTTGTGACCTGCTCCTAAGAGCAAAAGGGTGAAAAACATCTATTGCATGTGAATTTTGAATTGCTTGCTCGTTTGTGCTTTTGTAAGAGAATGCTAAAAGAATTGACCATTTACAAGAAGCATAAACAAGAAGAAATAGAAATGCTTTGCATTTGGTTCAACAACTTAATAAAGCACTTGTCCAATTAGCACATATTTAGAAGCTATTTTTATAAGCAAAACCAAATACTCTTCCAAATGACTTTTAATTTACTTCATAGTTAGAACTATAGCTTTTGGAAAAAGTATTATCAAAGAAAGCACGTTTTCTCAGAGCTGATCCAAATACAACCTAATAATTGCTGGTTTCTCCTGATTAGGGATATTAACACAGTCACCAATGAAGACACTCAACTGTCAAATTCAGGGGTCAATTGACAAGAGCAAAGATGAACACAAAATGTCTTCATTTTTTAGTATTTAAATCTGAACAAGCCAACAATGAGTTCATCGACAAAAGGAGATCTAATGCCATGTTGTAATCACTATTTAACAGAAAAGCAAAGAATGAGGTTATTGTAAATTTAAGACTTGAGTCACAGTAGTTTACCTTCATGATGCCCATAAGAACTACGAAAGTCAGAGGTAGTTGTATTCTCTAAATTCAAAGCAGAATCAAATTTTTCAGAAATAGTATTATCAATAGCATTCTCCTCCCATGAAACTTCGGCTGCATCTAATTCACAGTTCCTGTGTAAACTTACTTCAGTAATATGCAAGTTAGGATTCTCAAATTGACCATTAACATTTGATGTAGACATGCTTAGTGCTTGTGCATTTTCAGTGGTTGGTTGTTCAACTACAGGCCACTCATCATGAAAACCTTGTTGCTCAGAATTATTTTGACAGGGGAGACTCATGCTGAACTCTGAATTTCCAGATGATGAAACTCCTAAGGAATTACAATGGTTATGTGAAACATCGTCTTGAGATGTTCTGCCCATTCTAACAATGTCTGCCATTGAAAGATGTCCTTTACTCGCTCCTACTGACCAGGGTTGAGGAGCTGGAGACACTTGGGCAGTATCTGACATGGAGACACCTGTTCCTAATGACTGTCTTCCTTTATCAGTATTTAATGAATCACTGCACCAAAATTTTAAAAAGTATGAGGCGAATACTTACAGTTAATTTACAAAAATAATCACAACATTCTAATGGCAGTGATATCAATAAGTCATTCAAACTTTTCCAAGAAAAAAATGAAAAACAAAAGATATAGAGAGAAAGAGCAACAGCGTTGTCAATTATGGAATGAGGAAGATAGTGATATGTCAAAATTCATCTACGTTTTGCAACACTATAGTGCTGCTATAGTCGTTATTTGACAACAACTTGTACTAAATAGATAGCATATTGTGGAACTATAGTGATTTGTTAAAATTCCACTATGGTCTAGTTGCTATCTGACAACATTAGAAACCGACAAAGAGAATATCGACAAAATAATACCATATACAAAAATCATCATCAAAATCAGTAACGCGACATTCTCAACACATGGCATATCTCATGGAATAAACTAACATCAATTCACATACCATCAATAGCTCAATTACGCAATCATAAAGTCAACGCCAAATTAGATGATAAAAAATACTCACACTTTTGAATTTTTCCGCACATAATGAGCTGTGGAAGAGGTAACCGGTGCACAAACTGACCCAACATCTTGTTTGTCAACCGTTTTACGGACATAATGAGTTGTGGATGAGGTAACCGGCATACAAACTGACCCAACATCTTGTTTGTCAACCGTTTTACGCACATAATGAGTCGCGGAAGAGGTAACCGACGCACAAACTGACCCACCATCTTGTTTGTCAACCGATTTACCGTTTTCTGACATACGTTACAAACATTCAACAACATAAGACAACACAATATTAAAAACCAATATCCTTATCATTATAACAGTAATCATTATTAATTAAATGTTCCACATTCAAAGAAGATACCCTTATACGTCACATGCGGAAATCCAGTTTGCACAACACCAGGATCATTGCCAATACCAATTTTGCCTCCCCTAGTCCACCCCATACTATTCCCCCTCGTCCTCGAATCCAAAGCATCCTTCCCCTAAATCCAAAACACATACACACTATACACATCATCAATCATCACATAATATATTCAATATATTCAAATTCAATCTAATGTCAATGACTCAATGTAACTTAGCCTACAAAATCACGGTGAGTCACCGAGATTCTGACATATTATTCGCTGTGATATGCAGTTAATTAAATTACCTCTTTTCTTTTTTCACGTTTGCTTCTCACCTCATGAAACGTATCTACAATCAAAAATAAACCAAACAAGCACATAAACTAATCAAAAAAACGAAGTCATTAATCACTAATCACTAATTTTTTCTTCACAAAGCAACACACTCCAATGCAAAACCAAACTCAAAATCACAAAAAAAAAATCGAAAAAAAAATCTCAAAACCTTGAGAGAGAAGCTTCTCGACGGCAAGATTAGGGTCCATATCACAGTCTTGAAGAACATCATAGATCTCTTGCTCCGTACAATTAACGATCTCTTTAACCGTCGCAACAACATTCTTGGCCGGTTTAGGAAAATCTTTAACCGTCACCGCCGCAGTAGTGGCGCCGCCGTTAAGAACAGTTTCACTTCCCATTGTTTCCGATTATTTAAATAATAATCGCTTATGCGGCGAGGTTTTGTTTGAGTGAAATCGCTTTCGCTTTATCACGTTTACGCTTTTTGATAATATAAGCGGTTTTTGTTTCTCTTTTGCTTGTGGACTGTGATAGAGTTAGAGTACTGTGTGTGTGTGTTATGTTATGTGTGTCTATTTAAACACTAGATATTGGGCCACGTTATTCTCACTGTTTGTCATTTATTTTTTTCGTCACAGCTTTTCTGATTCCTTCTTTATTTTGTGACACCTGTGGCTGTGTGTGTAGGGTTTTGAAGAGGATACTCACAGTCGTGTGATATTTTGATTTTTTTTTTTTAAAAAATATATTTTTTTTGAAACAATATTTTTTTTTAGTTTGCTTCTCTTTTGTGGTGTTTATGTGTAAGAATATGTTTTTTTAGGTGAAATTTTTGACACCTAACTTTTTGGTAATTTAAATTATAAATTTTTTAAATATAACAAAAAAATTATTGAATCAAATTTTGTGATATCTTTAATTTCTGTCTTATCTATATGACAAAATATATGGGGAAAAAGAGTAATATATTTAGTAAAAGAAATAGTGATATATATTTTATATTTTTTTAAATTGAGTCAAAAATTATATGTATTTCTGAAGATATTTTAGAGAAACTCTTAGAAAAATGAGATACCTTTTTTTTTACTAGCTAGAAAAATTAGATAACTTAGATACTTATATATTATTCATTATTCATAAACAAACAATAATATTTGAATAGCTACATTGAAATTTTCAAATCAAGTTTGAGTTTGTAGTAGCAAGTAGCAACAATTCTTTACAGTTGCGTCCGAAAATATTTGAGTTATACAACAAAAAAGTGCCGGCAGTAAAATTTGAACAAGTATTTTCATAGTATATAGAATCATTATGAACAAGGTGATTTCTTAAAAGCAAGCAAAAGAGTACTTGCGAACGATTTGGTATTTTTGTTTGAAGAAACTCTTCAATTTCGAGAATGTTCGCCTTGGCTCAGAGAATGTTTTGGCAGATTAATCTTCGAATAAGTACAAACTAATATCCAACTGTTTGAACAACTTTTCATCGAGGCAACCATTATCCTTAGGCCTCAAGACTCAAAAACAACTTGCTACAGCTTGGTCAGTTTAGTAAAGATTTAAGTTCAACAACGTTCTGGTAGACATAGGTGATAGGTTTTTGGGGTGTTTGTTCGTTATTCTTAGTTAACAAATGGAGACATAGGTTTCTTGATAGAGTGAAAGACAAACTTTATGTTACTTCGATGACGACGGCAAAGAAAAATGTTCTCACAAAACTTAGGCATGTACTAGTTGAGATGTGTGTATGTGTAATAAGTCTACTTATTACTAGAAAAGTTTGAATTACATCACGCCAATTTCAATGTCGTGTTCTTATCACCCGAATTACTTTTCCGGCGAAATTTGTCAACTCAAGGGAAAAATCCCGTAAGTAAGCATTAATAACCTAATCATGTGTCCAACTCTTTCTTGACTTGAAAGGGTTCATGATTAAGCAAACCTCCTAATTAACCAATGCATTCTCTAATACTTTAAGCTCTTATTTTCAGGAAATGGATAATATGCAAAAACATCACTAAAAACTTGGATTTCAACATTGTTGACATCTTCTCAACCCTTATCAATCACATGCAACACACTAAAAATACATTTTAAAAGTAATAACGAAGGAATAAGAACAAAAATAAAGAATAAGAATGGGTGCATTACCAAAACATGAAACAATCATTTCTTTAAATCTAAAAATAGAAAGACCAAACCTATAGCTACATATAATATTTTAACAAACAAGAGCTCTATAAAGGCATCATATGACTGACAAATATCCCAACTATGTTGCCACCTTCCTGTTGTTGCACTTTAGGTCCTCAGTCCTCGCTAATAAATTTAAAAGATCATATTTTCTAAAATAAAAATCTAGAAATTAAATCAGACCAAAGGAACATTGCATATGGCACTGTGTTCTAAGGATGAGGAACATGAACAATATTTACTTTTTTCTTTTTGAAAATTCAGTATCAGGCTAAAAGGACCGACTAATTCAAGGGGTCTAATCTCACCATCCATTTGCAGTGGGCCCATTGGCACTGGGGTAATCGATCATGAGACATTGAAAAGAGCAAACTCCAAGATCCGAAAACAATACGTCAATATCACTATCATATCATATGGAGGATTGGAAATTTAACCATAGGAAGTATATTCTTAACAATTTGAAATGAGAGGAAGAATCATAACTTCACTTAATAATTTCTGTAGCATACTAGCATATACACATAACTTAAAAGAAAAATCCATCAGAAAAAAAAAAAACAAACAATAGCAATCATGTAATTCTGAGGAGATTGGTTCATGAGATGACATCTATACAAAACTAACACTCACCAACCAAAATTGACTCCATCCACCTTGCATATTTGGCTTTGAATATTCTTGTTTAATTCTCACTATCCAACTGAGCTTTCTTTTATATATTATCTTCTCAGGTTCAGCAAAGTTTTCTCAACATAAATTTGTGATACGGTGTTTGATTGGTTACAGAAATCAGTACAAAGGCGAATATAACACCAATGTTAAGTCGTGTGGCTCTCAATTATTTTCTTGAGTTGTCTTAAGTGCACATTCTTCAGAAACTTTCGTTGTCTTATCGATATCTGAAGGACCAGAGATATCCTTCAGAGATTCAATTTCCATGCTAGCGGTGCGGCTCCTTCTATTCCTTCGATCCTGAAATGATACAATTTACATGATTAGCTTGAATAATACATCAAAATTTAGTATATAATATAATATTAATCATGAAAAAAGCCATGCATGCATACTTCAAAGTTCAAAGGATGAGTTTTGAGAGAAAAATTAAGGAAAGTAAAAGGGATTAGCCATCATTAGTCTTCAAGTTCATATGCAATCGATAGTTCTAGTTGATATCTTACATTCTAGTCATTCTAGTTGATGTTATGTACTTATGTTATCCAAGAATGAGAATGAGCATAAAATCCATAAGTTGCCGAAAGTTTCAGTATAAGTTATGCATAAAAGATTAAGTCCTGCAAAAGAAGTTTTATATATGAGAAGAAAAGATAACGAAAGGAACCTCTCTGAATGGATATTCATCAGCTTCGAGCATCCTTACAACCTGACTCATTTTGGGTCTCTTCTCTGAATCAGGATCAACGCATCTAAACGCAACAAGAAGGGCACGCTTTATGGCACGAGTTGGTGGTTTCGCTTCGAGGCTTGAGTCCACAACTTCCTCGATCCTCTTTGTCCCCACCATCATCTTCATCCACTCAACAAGATTCACCTATCATGACAATAATTAAAATCTTATCAGCTAGATGAAAGACCACGGTATCATCGCTTTCGATTGAAGACAGATAAAAGTAGAAAACTGGCTGCATTTGTAATTATGTGAAACCTCGTTGGCAGGACGTGTATAGTCTACAGGGTCCCTTCCAGTGATCGCTTCTAGTAGGAGAACACCAAAGCTGTAAATGTCACTCTTCTCGTTTAACAAGCCGGTATTAGCATATTCGGGTGCAACATAACTGAAATGGAGAACAAAAGTAAGCTTCTGTTTACAAAATCGTTAAAAGAAATAAATAAAAAATAATGAAAAGTTCAGCATACCCAAATGTTCCCATTACTCTGGTAGTTATGTGACTTTCTCCTGAATCCAAAAGTTTGGCTAAACCAAAATCAGAAACCTTTGCATTGAACTCGCTATCAATTAAAATGTTGCTCGACTTTATATCCCGGTGAACCACTTTTGGTTCTATTGCTTCATGTAAGTAGGCAAGCCTGCCACAAGTCATGGTAAAATGGCAATTTTAATTAGTCGGATTAGGTCTAATGTTGAAACTAGCATAGCATACGAAATAATTTAAACAAATTTGAGGACGTATAGGAAAAAACATAATGATATAAATTATTATCATGGTTCACGTTTCCAATTTTTCAAATTGAACTTACGCTTTCGCTGTCCCTAAAATAACTTTCATGCGAGCTTCCCACGTAAGTACTCCATGTTGGCTCATTGCCCCATGTAACCATTGTTCTAAGTTACCATTGTTTACATACTCATACACAAGCAACCTGAAAATTAGACAGAAACTAAAAATTAATTATGAAACAAAGAGGCATACAATAATATAACAAACAGAAGAGCTTTGGTTCAAAGTTTACCAAAATAAAAAAATGTCGCAAACACAAAATTTCAAATGTTATCGAGTGAGATTTTGATACATTAAAGAACACTAAGCTTACCTGTGAACTCCTTCTACGCAAAATCCAAGTAAGCGCACAAGATGCTTATGTCTGACGTGGCCTATAGCGTCGACTTCGACCCTGAATTCTTTCTCAGCTTGTCCCCTATATAAGGAAATAAAAGACATTATTCAAAAAAGAAAAAATGTCAATAAGATAAGTGCCGCAAAACAACTAAAAAACAGTATCAACAATGCCCTAAAGTGCCCTTACAAGTTGTTAAGAAGTCTCTTAACTGCAACCTCAGATCCATTGATCAATCTTCCCTTATAAACAACTCCATATCCACCCTCACCAATCACATTCTCAGCAGCGAAACGGTTAGTTGAAAGTTCGAGATCTCTAAGTGTGAACCAATGCCCCCACCCAAGATGAGAGCCTTCAGGCAATCCAATCAGGGGAGAAGCAGTTACCATATACTGCTTCTTAACAGTTCCAAAGTTTCCATCTTCTGCCGACATTGAACTTAATCCTCTCTCATGGTGATAAACTGAGCTACACTGACTAATATTATCAGGATCACTGGATTTACTCAAATGAACAAACAACTTATCTGAATTTTTATCACTTGCAATGTTATCATGAACATGAATAGACACACTCTCTACTTGATCATGAGATGGCTGCACACCAACCTTGTCAACTTTGATATCTTTCGAGACATGTGGTATTTGCGATAAAGAGTATTTGTCGACCGATCTCCTAGTTTTTCTTCGAAACGTTATCCATATAGATAATAAACAAAGAATCATAACTATAAATGCACCAACACCTATTCCTATCAAAACCCATAGCCTCAAACCTAAAACTGATGTCTTCTTCGACAATTCCCCTTCTAAAGAAGCGTCAGAAGACATAATTGAATGTTATAAGTCAATCTTTATACTCCAAATTCTTATAGCAATGACATTCTCATCTGAATACAAGAAAAAACTCTAGTTAAGTATTTATAAACAAACCAAAACATTCTAATTTGCATGAAATTTTTTAGTTCTTGCAATCAATCACCACAAACCAAATAGATCAAATTCAACAAAATAGTAACCATTAATTGCATTGCACCTATATCAAAATTCAAAACATTAAAAAAAATCAAAAACCTATTTGCATCCATGTCACACCAATCAGAAAAAGCACAATAAATATTCACAATTTATTGGATAATAAAGTATAAGGACTAGTTCACTGTCTTAAGCAAAACTCTAACAACAAAAAAGTAAACTAGTAAAGCATCACTTATGATCCAAGCAAAACAAAAGGTAAATCCAATCCAACCCAAATGTAATAAAGCAATCACCTTTGTGTTGATCTAAGTTACCCTCTTTGATCTTCTTCCTTCAACATCTATAAAACCAAAAAGGGTCTTGTTTCTAAGACCCAAATGACTCATTGAACATATATAAATGCAGAAAAATCAGAACAAAAATCACAAAGATTCAATTTTTTTCATAGCATTAACTAAAAGAGATTGTAAACTCAAATGGGTCAATAAGGAAAGAGTGTAAGATAATAAAGATAAAAAATTGAAGCAATGTCAGACAAAAAAAAAATGATATTTTTAATGGAAAAATGCAGAGAGAGAGAGAGAGAAGTGGGGAAAAGGGTGTTGGTGGGTAGTGGTAGTGTGGTTAAGGAAGATGATTGTGGGGCCAAAACAAAGGTGGAAAGGAAGGTTGGTTTGTAATGGAGGAAACACAGAGAGGAACAGTAAAGGTAAAGCAAGAAATGAAAATGAATAGGTGTGTGTGCATTTATAGCTGGTATTAAAAAAGTGTAATGAGTAAGATGAAACATAAAGTAAGAAGATGTGGAAATTGTGGAGAGATGGAGAGTGAGTCAACTTCAATCCAACAAGGATGAACTCCAAATCAAATCTAGCTTATCATGAGTCTTACAAGATATTTTTCCTTTTTTTTTTCACTCTAATTCTTAAGAGAATGATTCTGGTAGTTTAGAGTTCAGAGTGAATTCTGACATAAATTGGTTATAATTCTCTCAGGCGCAGCTGTGAAGATTGAATCGTAATTTTTTTCATCAAGTTCAGTATCAGTCATTGGTGAATTAACTAATGTTTGGTAGATATTTTCCTTTTATTACCTCGTAAGAATTCTTTCGATAATAAATTATGGTAATTAAAAAATTGATTGTAGTAATAAGGTGTAAAAAAATAGATAAAATAATTATAAATATGTAGGTAAAAAAATAATAAAAGTGGTGGAAAATTAAAATAGAATTTTGTAAAATGAGACAAAATAAATTTAGAATCTTAAAAATGAGTGTGACTTTTGTAAAATAATAAATTTTAAAATAAATGTGATTTAAAAGATTTTAATGCAGTGTTAATGTTTTTAATTGTCTCTTAATGAAAAAATTTACATGCATCATCTTCCACACACACGTAAATTATGTGAGTAGTGAATACAGCTAATATTATGCATGAAATGATTAACGGTGTACAAGTCGTTGATTTCATATAACGAATATGTATTTTGCAAAATCAATTGTTAGATTTAAAGTATGAGTACATGTGTTTTAAGGGTGCATTTTAAAGATATTTTAAATAGTAATATTTTTTTTGAATCAATAGTAATTTTATTTTGAAGAAAATAATATTTAACTTTAAAAATATGAAATGCACAAGTTTTAAGACCAAATTTCTTTTATTAATATAGTAACAAATATTATTAGGACATATGTTAACATTTCTCTTAAAGTGTCGTATATATTTCCACGCAAAGTTTTGAAAAAATTAAAAATCATATATTAATTTTGTATGAATAATTTATATGATATAAACTTTTAATTTAACAATAAATTTGAAAAAATCTATACTCATTATAATAAAATTAATCCACCATATAGACCATTTCCCTTGTACATGTTAGAGCAAATTTATCCATTCGTTATGGACACTATGATACAGTGAGAGCAACAGGGTGGATGATGTACATGTGATCATGAAAATTTTTTCTACGTTCCCTGCATTTTTTAATTTATCCTTTCATTGTTCGCTGTGTAGTCAACGAACTCTAAAATAATTTGTTGTAACGAACTCTAAAATAGTTTATTGTATTCGTTATTTAAGATGCGAATGTTATAAAAATCAATTTTTTTGTTCCTCTCTCTCTCTATTCTCTCACCTCATATAGTCATATGTTCTTTTTGTTGAATAAAACATTGTTTGCAAGTTAAAGTGTGAACAATTCCTTCATCTTAAAGTATGATTGATCAATATTATTGGATAATCATTAAACAAATCAAGAAAGAAATCATGCATATAAATGCAATTATACCATATTTCAATTTATAATAATTGATTAGTGATTAATAAATAAATAAAATTAATTTATAGAACTATACTGTGTAATTAGTCGATATTATGTCACAATCAATTTAGTGTCAATCAAAATATGATCTTGAATAGTTGTCAAATCTTAATAAAATTTACTAATTAAAATATAAACTAAATTTTCTATCTAGATAACAAACTTCAGTTTAGTTCGAACTCTATATATTCGCTACTTTAATCAACGACTATCGATGCAGTTTTTTTATTTTATTTAAGATTCTCGTCTAATTTATTACTCTTTAGAATATATTCTGTCGACCATATTATTTGGTCCTGTTGAGTGTAGACAGTACACCGTATCAAAACGTCTGAAAATTCCAAACAAAACAAGTGTATAATTTTGTGTACTTTTTGTTTAATATCGTGTACTTCACATGCATCATGTGTGCAATACGTGATTGAGCAAACTTTTTTTATACTAACACTTTTTATTCTTCTTTTTTGATAGATTGATAAAGACAATTTGAAAATTCACATACAAGTAAGAGAGATAACGAATTAGAAGTAGTGTATGTACTACAAAAAAATATTTAATATAACAATCTCAAGTTATTGTCAATTGAACTAAATATTTAGGCAAATGCTAAATAGTGTTTTTGAGACACTCTTTAAGTCATTAAATAGTAATTTTTTATAAAATATTTATTAAAATCTGTAAAGTCAACGCATTAGAAATTGTGTTGTTTAACTTTTTAAATAAAATATTTTCTTTTAAATAGTATACTTAAAGAGTGCCCCGGGGCAATCGTTAGCAAGACCCAAATATTTAAAACTCTTATGCTAACACTTTATTACTTTAAATTTTAGTTTTGTAATGAATCTTTTTTATTTGATATTTTTTTTATTTGATATATTGAGCTTTAAATATTTAAACTTTTGATTATAAATACATATTTACAACATTAACATTTTTTTTACGTAAAAAAAAAATTAACATATGTGTTATAATTTTCATATATGTTGTGCATTTGAATTCTTCAATACACCTCTCTCTCATGTTCAACACTATTGAATTTGATGTGTTGATATAAATGATAATTGACTGACCCAAAATCATATTCTGATACTACGTTAGAATCTTAGATTCAGTATAACTTAACCTTACAAAACTGATTTGTAAGCTGAAAATGTTATATTTTATAAACTATAGTCAAATCTCATCTTTAATCTATGTCAGACTTGATTTTTCCAATATTAATTATACTTTTAAACTTATTTATGTCTTATAGTAACACATTTAGTGTATGCTACGAATAAATTCATTACCTCTGAGGAAGGGAACTTATGAGGATAAATAAAGTAGATAGATTTAGCATATTCTTAATCAAGTTATTTATTCTCCTTTACAAAAGAAACTGACATACTAAATTAAGGTCAATGGACGAATGAGAGCATTCATGTATGCTTCTAGTCTTCCAAATTCCTTTCAACTTGGCCCTTAGCAGCTTAGCTCCACCATTTTCAACTTGTTAGTTGGAGTCCACCTTTTATAAGGGATGGCATAAATTTAACACATAATGAATGCTTTCAAAATATAACATTTTTATAATGTTTGATTATAGATAATTAAAGATATTAGTGGGTCAAAGTTGTACATTAACATATGCAAAGCGATCAAAATTCAAAAAGCGACACTTAAAAATGAATTGGGCCGGGGGAGTGCTAACTAAACAATCCTGATATAAATTTTAAATAATCTTAAACAACTTTAGACTTCTTAGATTACACAATAACAAAAACAATTTCGAACAATCTTGACCGCAAATTTGAGATCGCCCAGTTGAGATTGAAAACTGTCTGACACAGTTAATTCACCAAATCGAAATTCTAAATTACATGCCATGTATCCATGACTTTGGTAATGAAGATCCAAATATTTGGTTGAGCAATATTTTCTCCTTTTTGCCTAGCTTGTTTACACCATAGCCTCGAAAAACACCTAATTTAAATGCTTCTCTTCCTTCTTCTACAGCTCTTTTCCTCACAGATCTCAATAAAGATGAACCTTGAGGAGTTTCTTCACTACTTTCAGCTTTTCTAGTTTCACATTCCTTCTTTTCTGCCTCTTCTCCGCTTTCTTCGGGTGGACTCTTGGCTCCCTCTGGGATGGTTTTGGTACTATCATCACGATTACTACATCCCCACCATTTATTTGAAATGGTCGATAAGCTTCCAGATGGAAACCCGTATTTAAATTCATCCAATGTTGTCATTCCTTTGGCAGAAATTGTGTTGGGCAAATTCTGAATACGACTTTCAACGTTTTTATTTCCTTGCTGATTTGAATTGTGAACTGTAGAACCTTGTGCTTTGGTCCTCTCATCATTTGCTTGTTGTAGAACACTGTAGTTAAACATCAGATAAAAATGTAGTTAGAATCAAGGAATCGTACCTTAATAATCATTATTAGGATTAGATGATGCAAGCCATATCAATTAGCATTTATTGTATGTGTTAGAAATAGAGGTGAATGTGGTCTAATTTAGATTCTTAGCCAGCGCCAACTGCCACTACAAAGTTTTCGGACAAATTTCCATCTTGTTACAGCACTTGTGTATCTCTTTTCTGTGAGCCACCTAAACATTTTTGTGTTCTGTTTCCAATAGCGTATTTTCTGTTCAAATCTGTCCCCATCGCCTTAGCTACCATGTGCAGCTGCTAGAAAAGCTTTCCTTGTAATTTTTGCAATGAAATATTCATCATCAGCATTGGGTCCTTCCAATCTACCTGATGCCGAAGCTTTAGACATCTAGCTGTGATTCAACCAGCTGCACCTTCTCCAGTGAAACTCAATCCCGACAACCAGTATAGTCACCTTAGGAATCCTCTGGCAGACCCAACCGTCTTTGCTACAGTCATCTCGTACCGCAATACAACTTCCCAGCTGTATCAGTGCCACAACCCTGTTGTTTCTATTTCTCTATATTGCAACGATCCACCCGATGTAACAAGCATAAAGCTTAGTAAGCTTTAGCTTAAGGGGATGTGTTAAAAATATTTATCAGAATTAGAATTCACAAACCATATATCAATAAAGTTTAGTCTATTTATTGTACATGCTATTGGAAATAGAGGTGAGTGTGATCTGATTTAAACACACTGAAATCACAAACTATAAAATATATCGATATGATCTGATTTAGAACATATTAACTATGTTGTATACAGCATGGATGGTTCCACAGAATTGAATATACTACTGAAGTACCAAGTTCTAAATTCTAATGGGATAAAAGTTTCATTTTAGTTTTTGAAGTATTGGCAATACTTTTCGGAAATGCGAAGATCAACATGAAATAAATGCTTCTAAAGGGAAGACCAACAAAGAAAGCCCTCCAAATAACCATTTTTATGATCTGAGAACCATAAAGAAGCAAATATGAACACTTCAGCCCAGTGATTTTAAGAAGCAACCGCAACAAATTTTCCTTAAAATTGTAAAATTTTCCTTAAAATATGAACACATCAGATTACAACATAACTTTTTCATTATCAGAAAAGCTTGGCTTCTATAATCCACACAATAATTCGCTGACAACATCCGAAAGAGACACATTCACCAAAATAACGAACAAAACATACTTGTTAGGCAATACACAAGTGGTTAAGAATCAAGATATGGAATTCAAAGAACAAAAGAGTGAGAATAGGAGACACAATCTCGTCTCAAAGGGTTTCTTCTTCTACAATAGAGCCAACGCATCCCCTCTATCCTAGTATCCCTCCAGTTTATACAAATATATATTCCTCTAACTAACTAACTAACTAACTCGTAATTATCTCCTAGAGCATAACTCAGTTAACAAGGACATCAGAGACAGGGTTTTTTGAACCCGGGATTCATTCCCCATTATTCCCTTCGGCGGATGAATTTCTATCCACTAGGCTACTTGACCGAAAAATTAACTAACCCTTAATTACTCTAAACAAATAGGAGCTGAGCAATAACAAAAACCATACCTTTTGTTATTCCCGCTTATCAAAACCATAGTCACACTTCAAACCACACCTACCTGCAGCATAAAAATCAACAAATCAAAACTTGTCGAAAATTGGTTGGTAAATTATAGCATAAGTGCTTATCACATAAGCGCTTATGCAAAAAGCTATATCTAATCTAATGACAAAAGACAAAATACAGTCAAACTGAGGAAGAAGAAACGGAGTGGGTTTTGTTGAACATTCTTCTTCTTACAGAGTTTATTTGCGCTATCTCTGTTCTGTTCGTTTGCCCCAATTAATTCATCTTGTCTGTTTATTGGAGTGGAATCATAATTATTTATTTTAATGTCAGAACTGATCTCCAACTCTAGAGTACCGACTCCTTTTTTTCTTAAAAGTCGGAGGAGTGTAAGAAAAAACATAACAATCATCTTGTCTATAAAGTTTTTTTTATAAATATAGTGGCTAGAATTCCGAATTTCACGTGAATAAGTGTTATGGTCGATGTATATATTAATAATTAGTAATATTTTTTTGGTCGAGATCGTGGTATCCACCGCCGAACACAATGACTAATCCCTCGCTAGATTGGAGGCACCTCGAAGGGTGGGATAACTGGCCCAAGGATTTAAAGCTGCTCCATATCCAAGGTGAGAATCGAACAATCGATCCTTGGTTAAGGGAGGATGAGCCCACTGCCGCTCAACCACACCCCTTGGGTTATTAGTAATATAATTTTATCAACTGAGTTAAATTTATGAATCATTTTTATTTTATTTAATTGTAAAATATTATAAAATTGAGTTTTTGTTTTTTTTAAAGCTCGGTATTCGGCCTAAACACCGACTAATCCGAGTGGATCAACCCCACCGCCCACTTGCGGGGACCCCATTTAAAGCCAGAGTTTTTTACTCTGTATGAACTTAGCCCACCGAAAAATTGAATTTTTGTTGTTAGTGAGATTTAAATAATATACATCTCTAAGTGAATATAACCTAAGTAATTTTTATGAAATTCTAATTAAATGTCACATAAACAATTTTTATTGATTTATAATTGTGTATGAAAAAAAATTACTTGGGAGAGAAGAACCACCTCATATATTCCAAAGTTTCTCCAATAAAAATTAGTCATAATTAATAATGGTCAAAATTTTGTATTTATATTGTAAGAATCTTGCTAACGAGTGTCAGACACTCTGTAAACATTTTATTTAAAGAAGTTTTTTATTTAAAAAGTTGAACACTATAATTTTCAAATGCACTTTATGAATTTCAATAACAATTTTATAAAAACTTTCTATTTAAGGTTTTAAAGATTGTCCGGGGACACTCGTTAACATTTGCCATATTAAAATTACAAAAAGACTTAATTATATTTTTAGTCCCCTTATTTTTAGTCATTCACGAAACTAGTCCTTTTATTTTAAAATCGTACATTTTTGGTCTCTATGACATTTTTATACTTAAAACCATATTTTAAATCATGTGACATACAATCCAATAATAAAAAATTATAAATTATAAGAAAACTCATTAAAAAATTCGGTTTTAATTTAAGAATTTATTTATTTTTTGTAATTGAATTATTGAAAAATAAGCAATTAATCCACTTGGATAAATCTACGTCATCGTATCATAATGTCATTTAAAATATGTTAAATTATCATTTTTAAATAAAAATCTCTAACAGAGAAACCAAAACTGTGTGATTTTAAAATTGATAATCAATTTCGTTAATTATAATTGAGAGACCAAAGTTGTAATTAAATCTAACAAAATCAAATTAACCATGAAGCAAAAAAAAAACAAATTAAACGTTTATTTTGGTTGAGACCGGAGTATCTACCGCCGAATGCAGTGACTAATCCCTCGCTAGATTGGAGACACCTCGATGGGTGGGATAGGTCCAATGATTTAAAATTGCTTCATACCCAAGGTGAGGATCAAACCCTCGACCCTTTGTTAAGGGAAGATGAGCTTCAACCGCTCAACCACACCCCTTGAATTAAACAAATTAAACGTTTGCACACACATTAAAGAGTTACAATTAATTATAGGATTGAAAATTATTAAATTCACTTACCGAAAAAATCAATTAAACTTTTTTTTTTAGTTCTTATTACGTCATTACTAAAAAGATTACAAATTTGTTCCCCCAAAAAAAAATCACAAATTCTTCTGAAATGCTTTTGTATTGTAAAAATATAAACTCAAAAGCTTTCGAATATTGAAAAGATTTGATATATTGTTATTATAGTTTTTTTATTTTATTATTCACTAGAAAAAAAAGTGAAAGATTTGATTGTAAAAATAAAATAGAAAAAATATAGTGAAAAGATTTGAAAAATATCTGTATATATAGTACAGCAAATAAATCCTTGCCGCTTCTGTTTTTCATAAGCTTCTTTCTTGCACACTAATAACAATCTCAAACCTCCCTTCGTTGCATTTGCCTTTCTGAGAAAAAGGTTAGTAGTGATAACTACATTCCTGATGATATTGTTTTCTCTATTCTTTCTAAATTTTCTCTTAAATCTCTTAAGCATTTTTCTTGCGTTCGTAAATCATGGTCTTTCTTATTTCAAAACCCTAATTTCTTTAACATGTTCTGCAACAATCTCATATCCAAATCTAATCCATTCTATGATGACACATGTCTCATTGTAAATCAGTCTGTGAATTCCGACTTTAATTTGTAATTACTTTTGGGGGATAGTTTTGAGAAGAAAGTAAAATTGAATTTTCCATCTCCATGTGATAATCATGCTACTATTAATTATTTTTTAGGGTCTTCTATTAATGGAATTTTGTGTATCTATAATCGTGATAAACACACAAAACCTGTATTATGGAGCCCGGCTACACAGGAAATTAAGGTCATTTCCCCTAGTCTTGGTGATGAGATTTCACCTAGGAAGTTTTTTAGAGACTTTAAACTTCATGGATTTGGATATGACCATGTTAACGGTGACTATAAAGTCATTAAACATGTGAATTATATTGGTTGGGAAGTTATGGCGCGGTTTAAATCTTTTTGGGAGATATATAGTTTAAAAACCAACTCATGGAAAAAACTTGATTTTGATATGCCGACTCGCTATCTGGCTCTGAAAGATAGTGAGGTGTACTTGAATGGGATGTGCTATTGGATGGAGAATGCAAGTGGCGAAAAATGTTTGGTGTCATTTGACTTATGCAACGAAGTTGTTTTATGTACAACTTTACCCTTATATGTGCATGATGATTTTGATGTTTACTTGGCTGTGTTAAATGAGTATGTTGCTATAATATCTAATATTAAAAAGAATGCATATTTTCAAATATCAATTTTAGATAAATTCGGTGTCAAAAAATCATGGATTAGACTCTTTGATGTTAACCATTTTTTTTACATGATTCATCCTATCGGAATAGTGAAAGGTAATATATTATTCAGAAGAAATAATGGCTCGCTAACTTGTTTTGATTTAACTACCGAAAAGTTTGAGGAAATTAGTTTTCAAGAAGAAAAGTTCATTCGTCAAATTGTAATTTACAAGGAAAACCTTCATCCGATTGGAGGAATCAATAATTAACTGCTTTTTTGCAGCCTATGTCTAAAGTTTTCAACCTTGAGGTTTGTTTCTAAAGCAGAAGCATTTAATCTTGCTTTACAAGTTTTGTTTCAATGCTTTACTCATTTTCTATGGATTAGTTTCGGTTATTTCAGTCGTATGAATGAATTTGTCATTCTTTCATTATCATATTTCTTAAATAAATTGATTTTTCTATTATTTCAGTTGTGTTTTTCTCTAATGAGTAATGACATTATTAACATTTGTTTAGGATTTGATTTGCAATCAGAATTGTAATTAATTGTAGTGTTGTATTGTTGTTTAATTTTGAAGTTGAGGTAACATGATACTAGTACGCTACAAGATATATATACAAGTTACAATCTTAAATGCTAGTACTTGAAATAATTTCTCAAAAAATTATAAGCTTGTTAAGAAATTGTAATATGCATGCCATACATACATTAATATAAGATAGCAGTTGATTTTGTCATACAGAGTTTTGGATGAAATTTCTGTTCGAAACATAGAAAAGCAGAAAACTGATTTAAAATAGTCAAAAGTAGTAACTTTGCATTGGAAAGAACAAAAAATTGACTTAAAAATAATTGAATGTACAACTTTTAAGACAAAATTTCTATATTAAGTTTCTTAACATGTGTCTCAAGGGCACATGTTAACATTCTCTTTTAAAATATGCAATTTTTTTATCTTTAAAAGATTATCTGAATGTAAACTAGCTTTAAAACAATATATGTAATGAATGTAAACTAACATAAATAAGTAATTAAATAAATAAATAAATAAATAAAAATCACCCTATACTCATCTGATGATCCATATACAATATTGACACATATATGCCCTTTTAACATGTAAAAATAAAATTTTGTCAAAAAAAAAAAACATGTAAAAGTAAAAAATCCTATTAAAGTCATTGCCTAGATTTTGGATTTTCACTTGTCATTCCTGTTATCACTTAGTAAAATTAAGCTAAAAAGAAAAGGGAATCAGAACTTCCAAAATTTTCTGATAACTAATAAGTGGGAGTGTTACTGTCAAGAAAAAAAAGTGGGAGTGTTATGAATTTAATTGCTAAAAGACTATGCTAACTTTTTTTTAAATGGCAAAATATTATTAATCACATTAACTCCATAACAAGACGTATAGAAGAAGACAAAAGTACTGAATTCAAAGTACATAAAGTACTCGACCAATAACAAAACACATACACCACTACTCCCCCACATTCCCCATTACACAGCAAATACCCCAAAAAATACAAGCCACAAAACAACACCAACAGCAAACCAACAAAAACTCCACCCACCCCACACGAAACAAGCACTAGAACAAAGGCAAAAAAAATGGGGCTATCGAAGCAAACAATCTCTCGATCCTAACACCACTCGTAGAGTAAACACAGCATCATATTGAATTTCCTAAAACTCTATTTTCAGCTCAACACCTTAATGTCTTCCACCAAAGCGATGATATCCATCTCACCGTTGCCAAAAATCAAGTCATTACGCGCCCTCCAAATTGACCACAAGGTAGTATGCCAAATCAACAAAAGGCCTTTCCTAATCCTTTTATTCCGCACCACTTCCTCCACCACCTCAAATAACGAAACAAGCGAAGGTGACATAACAAATACCACTCCCGTCCATCTAAAAATATCATACCACACCGTCATGGCAAAGGACAATGCATAAAAAGATGAACCGAAGTTTCAAGCGAGGACACACATCCCACACAAAATCTTGAGGCTTCCGAAGTAAGGATTCCCCTATATATAGTCAAGATTCACTCTCGTTGGGAGACAATCATGAAGAAGTTGCCAAGAAAAATAAATAACTTTGGAAGGGGCCGGACTCTCCCAAATAAGATTAAACGCCCCAGCCCCATCATCCACACCCTCCTCTCCACGAAGCTCCTTAACAAGATAATTATACGACGACTTGACCGAGAACACCCGATCGAATCCGGAACCCATCTCCACGAATCCGGAACCTATGCTAACTAATCTAACAAACTATAAAACTAAACTTCTTCATTCATATTTTGCTTCCTTCATTACATTCCACAATGCCATTATTTATAGCACTAATAACCTACTATAACCTTCTAAAAGGATGACTTATAACCTAAAATAATTTGGGCCTAGTCTATTCAATTGGTCCTATATTAATTTGTTACATGGAGATCCATTTCTTTTGAAACTGAACTTCATCGTTACTTTTTTAAGAAAAAAAAATGTATTGAATTTTACACTGTCGACCAATAACAAACATGTATCCCACATTGCAACACTTTCTTATTATGACAAAGAACTTTAAATCAATTATATTTGATAGCAGGCATGAAATATATAAAATGGTTAGGAAGACAAAAATTACAATTAATTCAAAATAAATATAGAAGAAATTAATAATTTTTTTTTCTGTTGTTCAAATGACATTTTTTTGTGAAATATATTATATGAAATTTAACTATAAATCTGTAATTAGTAATTATTAAAATGGTTTGATTCCTAACTCATTTATACAAAAAAATTTATGTTGAGGATAATTGCCTCAAGAATTGTTTCTTGATAATTCTTCTTTTTTGTTTGGGCGTAAGCCTGTTGATATTAAAAAAAATCCCTTTAAAAAAATATTAAACATTGTACCCATAAAAAAATTAAACATTAAAAAATTACAATTAACTAAAGGATTTAAAATTATTAAACTCAAACACCAGATTAAAAATTAAACTCTTTTTTTTTTGACTAAAAAAATTAAACTCTTAATTAACATGTTTTTGAATTATAACAAAAAAAAACATGTTTTTGAATTAAAAAATTAATTTAAAACTGAGTTATACCAACAAAAAAAAATTGTGTAACAAAAAAAAAGAATTAAAACTGGAAAGCTTTCAAATATTGAAAAGATTTATTATCAAAATAAAAAATAGTCAAAAGATTTGATTATTTTTTTGGTTACAAGATTATTTCTTTTTTGGTTACATGAAAAGATTTGATTATTATTTTAAAAAGATAAAGATTTGATTATTCACCAAAAAAGAAGTGAAAAGATTTGATTGTCAAAAAAAGTAAACAAAACAAAAATAGTGAAAAGATTCTTGATTTGAAAAAGATTTGATTATAAATCCTTCGCCGCTTCTGTTTTTTCATAAGCTTCTTTTTTGCACACATCTTATTCACCATGCACGTTCTCTATGGCTCTAACAAATGAAAAGAAGGTTAGTAGTGATAACTATATTCTTGATGATATTGTTTTCTCTATTCTCTCTAAACTTTCTGTTAAATCTGTTAAGCGTTTCTCTTGCGTTTGTCAATCATGGTCTCTTTTATTTCAAAATTCTATTTTCATCGATATGTTCCGCAATAATCTCATATCTAAATCGAATCAACTCTCCGACGACTGTCTCATTCTAAATCAGTGTGTGAGTAGCGACTTTAATCTTAATAATAGTGTGTGTCCCGACTATAATTATAATTTGTATTTACTTTCTGGTGATACCTTTGAGAACAAAGTGAAATTGAATTTTCCACCTCCATTTGACAACATTCAATGGAATGATGTTGCTATTATTAACATTTTAGGTTCTCCTGTCAATGGCATTCTTTGTATCTACGATCGTTGTAAAAATACAAAACCTGTTTTATGGAACCCGGTAACCAAGGAAGTTAAGTTCATTCCCCCTAGTCTTGGTGAGCTAGAGATTTCACCTAGGTTTAAAACTTACTTTCTTCCTCATGGATTTGGCTTTGACCACGTTAGTGGTGACTATAAAGTCATTCAACATGTGCATTATAATATTGAATTTGGTTGTGAAAGTTTGACGTCCGAGCCTTTCTGGGAGATATATAGTTTGAAAAACAACTCATGGAAAAAACTTGACTTTGATATGCCAACTAGCTATCCGCATGGAGGTAATGAGGTGTACTTGAATGGAATTTGTTATTGGACGGGGATGGAGAATGCAAGTGGTGAAATATGTTTGGTGTCATTTGACTTATGCGACGAATTTGTCTTATGTACACCTTTACCCTTATATGTGCATGATGGTCTTGATGATTTTGATATTTACTTGGCGATGTTAAATGGATATGTTGCTATAATATCTAACATTACAAAGAAGACATCTTTGCAAATATCAATTTTGGGTGAGTTTGGTGTCGAGGAATCATGGATTAGACTCTTCAATTTTGAACCTTTTTCTGGCATGGATTATCCTATCGGAGTAGCGAAGGGAAAATATTTTTTCAGAAAAGTACATGGCGAGCTAGCATGTTTTGATTTAACTACCGGAAAAATTGAGAAAATTGGGTTTAAAGGAAAATTATTCAATTGTCAGATGCTAATTTACAAGGAAAACCTTCATCCAATTGGAGGAATCAATAATTAATTGCTTCTTCAGCTTATGCCTAAAGTTTTCACCCTTGAGGTTTGTTTCTAAAGTAGAAGCATTTAATCCTTGCTGTACAAGTTTTGTTTCAATGCTTTACTCACTTTCTATGGATTAGCTTTGGTTATTTCAGTTGTATGAATGAGTTTGTCATTCTTTCATTATCATATTTCTTAAATAAATTGTTCTTTCTATTCCATTCTTAAATTACTATTGTTTGATTTTGAAGTTGAGGTAAAATGATACGCTATAAGATACAATCTACAATGTTAAATGCTACTTGAAGTAGTTTCTCAAAATTTCTCAGCTTGTGAAAAAAATGTAATACGCGCGTAACGCGATACATTATAAGATAGCTGTTCGATCTTGTCAAACAGAGTCTTGGACGAAATTTCTATTATAAACACTAAAAGATATATAGAAAAGAAGAAAACCTATTTTATGATGCAACTTTTTTTTCCCTCAAAATATTATCTGAATGTAAATTAGCTTTATAACAATAACATTATATGAGAAAAACAAAATTTCTTGTATTAAATTCAGCTATCATGGTTTTCTCTAAATCCCTTTCTCATGTAACATAAATAAGTAAATAAATAAATAAATAAAAATCACCTTATAATCATACTTATACTTATCTGATACATATACAATATTGACACATATATGCCATTTTGATAGGTAAAAATTAAAAAATCCTATTTAAATCATTGCCTATATTTTGGATTTTCATTTGTCATTCCTGTTATCAGTTAGTAGAATTACTTCAAAAAAATTCTGATAAGTGGGAGATCCATTGCTTTTCAAACTGAAAACTTCCAATTCCTGCCTACATTTGGAAAGATATGGAATCAGTGAGGAGAGGAAAACATGTTACTTTTTAAGAGAAAAAGGAATATGCACTGACAGTGTAAAATAATTTTAGACTGTCAATCAATAACAACCATGTATTCTGTCATGTCACCTAACTTTGTAAGACTTTCTTAATATGACATGGAATTTTAAATCAATTCTATTGGATGATAGTGTAAAAGCATGCCCATTAAACTCAATTTTTAAAACATGATACAAAGATTAAGCGGATTTAATTCATATACACCATCAGTTAGTGCAAAGGTTGGTTTTTTACACTGTAAATCATAACTTTTTAAAATAACACATGAATGATTATGATTTATTTACAGTGTAAAACTTTCCACAATGATAGTATATCAAAATTAAACTCAATGTATAAAGACTCTATCTTGATGATGTGTAGTAAAGATTTCACCAAATAGATACTTGAGGAGATATATGACGTGATTTAATTGAACGCGTTTGTAAAAATTTACGCTATCAGCGCATAGAAATTACTCTGATACATAAATATATATATATAGTAAATGTAAGATTACCTTAAAATTATAAAAACATGTCAATCAGCTTTGTAAGTGTCCTTTTTTCCAGCAAGAATCATTGAAATCTGAAGACCTCTACTAAATGCTTGATTGAATAGCAACCGAGTTTGAAACTCGGACACAAATGGAAACCACGACAAAACTGCTGTTGGCATGAAGATTATTAATCCCATTACATATTCATATGCTCTTGAAAGCTCTTTCACTGAAGCCCATAGTTTAGCCCATTTCAATAGTCCCCTACATGTTTGTGCAATCTTCATTGCGAAAAACAACATATATATAAGTGTGTCTGCAATTTTAGGATGGTGTAGAAATCCGATAATATGATGTAGAAGTTTTAACTTACCAGAATAATGGCCCATCCAGAGGGCATGAAGGCAAGAATTGAAGCAAATAAATCAGATACAGTAAGTGCGCACACAACGAATAACACTGTCATTACTGACAAGAAACCGAGAAATAGAAGTGCCTTGAGAATTCGAAACATGAGCTGAAAGTCGGTGCTAAATCTTCGTCTACCCATGGAAACCATCTGTTGCGCATGTGAAAATTCATGCAAAACATCAGAATTTAGATTTATTTATGTTGCGCAAAGGCAATGGTTGTCTAAACTATACAATGACTATGATTGTCTAAACTAAAGCATGCATCGTTTCTTCTACAAAATTACATACCTTTAAGACAATAAGGACTATAATCAAAACTGCCCATGAAAGTGCGAATACCTATAATGAAAAAAAAAATCAAAGTTAGTAAGACCGTGCCGTAAAACATGCGACATTTAATGTAGAAAAAAGAAAATGAGTTGCTTTACCAGAATATTTTTGCTACGACGTGCAATATTCAAATGATAGACGATTCCATATTGGTAGATAAAGAAGCGACATGCAAGAATAATCTCGAGTATTTTCCCTCTGGCATTTGAGTATTTCAGGTGTTCATTTTCTTCATCCCACCAAGATTCCCAGCTTTTATCAGATGGAATACCGATACCACCACGGTTTCCCATCCACCGCTTCCAATCTGTCCAATCGTCCACCGTTTTTTGCCAATCAAAGCCAGAAGGATTGAACAAGAAAGGAGCAAATAGCCAAGAAATGCCCAAAAACCACATTGACATTGTGATGAAGAAATAAAGAGTTGAGCTGCGGTACGACTGGCCGTACACTTCGTAAATAATCAACAGTATAAGTATCTCCAAGCCCTTCACAAAGTGACTTCGCGAGTACATCCTGTAATTATCAGCGAATTTTGCATGGAAGACGACAAATCCTCGTCCAGTTGGTCTATATTTAGAGCCTCCATGCAAGAGCGTTCTTCCGTAGTAATGAGCTTTTGTTCCAAGCTGGAAAGTAAAGAACACAGAAGCTAACTGCAGCTGCATAATGATGAAATCACCCAAGGCAGTACGAAATCCCTTCTCTAAACCGATTTCCATAACCATTGGAAGCACCAGCAGCAAGCCCAACTGAACAACAGACTGAGATGCCAAGGCTTGTTCAAGGGACTTGCTCTCATGTATGTCTGAATTTTGAAGAATTTCTCTCTCAACTCCACTCAATACCATATATAATCGTCCGTATAAGAACACATACACAGTCAACACAGTTATCTGAAAAATGTGTCACATAAAAATAAATGCATTAGCGTCAATCTATTAGTGTATGCACCAAAATCTAACTCCTACATCAGAAGAAATCACGATATACTCAAATTCAGCAAAGTAAATTTAGGGAATGTAATATTAATATTAGCAATCAACTATCACTATAAGATCCCCAAAAGTCGATTTGATAAATTACCATGCTACTGAAATAGAAGCCAACTGTTGTGAAGTAGAATGACAACATTCTGAAGAAGTCAAATCGTCGGCCAAGACGATAAACATCACGGCAAAGTGTTTGTTCTCCATTTCCATTTGCAACTTTAGCCTCAAAGAGTGAAATCTGATTCAAGCCAACATCTCTCCCCTTACCAACTTGAATGTACTCGTGATGTGTAATATATCCTTGGCGTAGAGTTGAATTGTACCCTAAATCGTTAAAAGCACAATTAGTAAAAATTTCATTCATCAACCAAATGTTAGTTGGTCCAGTGGGTGATTGACGCTGGACTTGGTGGGGAGGACCACGGTTCGATCCCTTGCAACTGCGCTTGGGAGGGGACTGAAACCAATTGATGCCAGAACTCGCCCCGTACCGGATTAGTCGGTCGGTGGAAACCAAAAATAAAATAAAATTCATCAGATAGACAGTTTCTACTCAATCTTGACGTACCTGCAAATATATCCTCACTCAAGTTGATAGTTTTTGATGCTTTGCTTATGCCACCTCTGGTTATGTGGAAGATTCTATCAAATATATCTGGATGACCATAATGAAATCGGACCCTGCGAATTCACGAACATGGATTGCTTAACATGTGTAACAAAAAAGTTTACTATGCAAGGAATAATACAAGATATGGCTGTTGAAGAAACATAACGCATTTTTTATTTCTTATTTACTGTATTTTTTTATAGAATTAAATTTGAAAGCAGTTAAGAAGAAACGAGTTGGGATGTACTTTAAAGGATTTGCCAAAACTCGTTGGCCAATGGTCACAAAACTGGTCTCCTGGTTTGACATAAACCAAGCAAGTGATGAAACACTGCAAAATAGGAATTAATTTAGACAATGAAAACATGTTAACTTGGTCATGAAATAATTAATTTATATAAAATTAAATACTATATTAAATACTGTAACAATACAGACCTTCCAGTAAATATATGCTCTCTTAAACCCAATATAGTCGGTTTCCTTTGCCCTTTATGTGCATGGAATTCTTCCAAAACATTCCTCATTTTGAAAGCTTCTTCATAGTAATTATCCTTTAAAAAAGTATATAAAAAAATGAGCATCGAGTTATATCTAAAGTACTTTCTAATTGTTAATATTTTTTAAATTAAAGTCCAAGGAAAAGTTACCTGATTCATGTCGATTGTCTGCAAAGCTTCTCCACGGGTAAATATAATGGCATGATTTTGGTTTTCAGGTTTCCCTTCACCAATTTCCGTCGGAGGACCAGGAAGCTTGATGCGATATATTTCCTTTCAATATATATAAAACAGAATCATTATGGCAAATCCTTAAACCAACTTGACGAAACAGATTCTGTTTTGATATATTTCCATACCTGATCATACTTCTCCCCTCCCTTGACAAGAACTGAGTAATAAACCTTCTTTCCCCTTTTTGTGTCTTCTGTTTCATCGATGTAAGCAACACGAAGAGCCGAATGCCTGCATTGAATGTTCCATTTTATCACCGTCAATCTCATTCTTAACTTACAACAAGGACCTTAAAAAGTTCACCAAAAGCGGTTGTATTGACTTACGTTACCATCAGATTGAGAATATTGTTGTAGCAACTTCTGTCAAAAGAATTTTTAGACTTTTTTTGCGAACCGTACAGTTGACAAGAAACAACATAGGTGAATTTTAAATCAGCCAGAGCTTTTGCTTGTTGTTCAAGAAGCTTCCTATCTCTTTCATTGAAATCCACTGTCCGATAGCCTTCCGAAATACCTGTATTAGACACAATGTATATTGTTCATATGTAAATAAAACTATTTCCGTCAAATCTTGTGATTTAAATTTGAAAATCAGCACGTGAAAATACGAGTGAACTGACCATTATCTCCTGCATTTTCTATGAGGTACTGAAGTAGTAAGGCTTGCCAATAGTACATCATTCCTCTCACTGCATAAAACAAATAAAAATTCAGAAAATTAATATTTAAATTGGAAATATATATATATATATATCATTGACGGTGATTGATACCTGTACGAGAGAGTGTCTGCCCTCTGTAAGATGCCCACTGACGAACATACTCTTCCCTATCTTCTTCAAGATTTTCACTTTTTATGCGCTCATCGAAATTGGCCCATTCATCTGCATTGCATCAATGTATGGAAATGACATGAGATCAAATACATTAAAGGGGAAGATGAAATGGTAACTAACTATATAAAAGCAATACTCACCAGGATATATCTTTGTAAGGTAGAATAAAATTGAAATTCCATCTTCATTTTCCTTTTTGAGTTCATCATTGGAATATTGAACATTCTCTTTGTAATATGGTGTTAGAACACTGAAGCAGAAGTCATAGAAAGGAAAAACAGCGCTCATTAATAACAAATCTCTCTTTATAGATCGGTATCAACAGAAAGAGACGAGCAAATGAAAATAAAGAGATAAAGATGATGCATCAATTTGGTGCATCTGCTCATATTTTAAGCTTGACGAGCTTGTGTGATGAGTTGCGTAAAATATAACAATGACGAACCTGAAAGACAACATATCCCGAACTTTTGGAGCCTTTGGCATATTCATAAATAAGGAGTTTGCAAAGAATGTAATACGGCGGCGGGCTTCAATATTTTGGGGCACATTTATAGCCGATTCTTTGACTGTCAAAAGCAAGTGAAGCCTAATAACCTAAGGAAATGAAACAAAGAAGTAACCAATTATATGAAAAGAACAATGTAATGTGTTTCGTGGAGTGTGGATGTCAAGAGAAAACTACCTTCTCCATCACTGATCCCTTCTGTGTAAAAGAAGTGTCGATGTGAACAAACCTCTGCTGTTTCTCTACATTATAATGCTGAGGTGTTTGCAGAATTCTGAAGACAAAAACCAAAACAGAATCATAGAGCATTATATTATAGTTTTTTTTAAATAAAAAAAATTCATACAACAATATCTATCCAACTCAAATTTAAAACGTACACATTGCCATCAACCATAACATCCTGTATGATGATTTCTACAATATCCTGCAGCACATTGACTATAGACTCCGGCTTGCTGTCTTCAGCTCGCTGCCAACGGAAAGGTGAAAAATATAAGACCTCAATAAGTCCATGAAGAAGGAATTGAACTATAGCGACAAGAAAAGGGAAATTTTTTACCAAAAGAGTTAAGAATTTTTCCAACTTTTCACTGAGTGAAGGCAAGCCACTCGTCTTGAATTCTTTGACAAATGTTTCTTCTTCAATGCATTCTTCTACTTTGGCGCATATGAGCTCTATAACCCTACATGAAAAAAACCAAAATAATCATGAGGATTCTATTAAGAAGAAAATCAATCGGGTGAAGAGAGGCTATAAAGTTTTTTTCTCTCGATCCTTACTTCCTATCTTCTTCACTTAGAAGAAGGCTCAGAATGATGCCCTTGAGAGTCTCGTAGCATTCGACAACTGCTGAGTACATATAACCATCACTCTTAATCTTCTTAAACAAATCAGCATCATCATCCTTCTTATAATCTTTTGCCATGTCAACCGCTATAGGAATCTATCACATATTAAAAGAGATTTAGAACGAAAACAAATGACACTGCAATGCAATCAATATAAACTAGTGTTGTTAAATATCGGCCATGGCTGATTGCAGTGGAAAATCTTTAACAACCGCATTGACCAATTTGTGAAGGATGGCGGCACCATGGCATTTTATGGCGGCTTAAAATGAATGATTTTTGGCTCTCACTCATGGTTTGCTGTCTGCAATTAATAACACTGATATAAACCGGTGGCCTTAACAAATGACACACCTTGCTAGCAAGCAAGAACGGAGGCCACTGGATGACAGAAACATCAAATGAACTGTATGGAACAAGAAGCAAATCTCTGTCCCTGAACAATTAGTAAACACAAGATATAATTATACGCTTAAAATTAAGAAACCTGAAGCAAGATATGTTGCTAGGGAAGAAGATTTTTGATTTGAACCTGTTACTGATGAGGTCTTCCTCTCTCATTGAATTTATAAACTCATTCCAAACCTGAGAGAAGTATGCGATATTATCCCGTTCGTATGCATCATCCTACAAAAGAAACTCCATTCGTAAGATTCCTAGTAAATTTCTAGCTAGAAACTATGTGATCGTATAATTTAATCATGATTAAGTTCAGCATTTTGAAACATGAAATGCAGTACCGATTCCTCCTGCATATTCTTTCTGTTTCTTCCAGTCCAAAAGCTTTCACTGAAAGCTTGTGGTACAGATAGAAATCTGGAGCGTAGCATTCCAAGTGTCCTTATCTAAAAGCAATATGAATTTAGTACGGTCATTATCATCAAAAGAGGTAAAATCCTATGATTCTGTAATTTTTAATTTATTCCGGAGGATCTATAAATCACACAAGAAAAGTGGAAATTACAAGATGTAATGTAACGTAATGCAATAGATTAGCTACGCATACGTACCTCACCCAAATGGCTGAAGGCTCCAATAATCCCACCAAATAAAGTGGCATAAATGGCATACCATATTTGCGTATCCATAAAATAAACCTATATTGAAGAACCATTTTAGAATGGAACGATCTAAGGCACAAAAATGCATAAGAGAAAGCAATGAAATAAGATAAAGTTTTTTCGATCCAAATTCCTGTTCCACGAAACTCACCAGGATAATTGGAGCCCATATTGAAACTACAACACTTAAATTGTGCATATCTGTAACATTTACAGAATGTGAGTTGAAGTTATAACTATAAGTCTATAACAGAAAATTTACGCAGAATCGCAGATAGTGAAAAGAATCATAAATGTTACCATTCTCTGGAAAGACTTCATGCCATTGGTAGTTATCAATATGCATTGCCATGATTATCTTTGTTGGCTCAACAAGGGGTGATATCTATCAAAAGTTAAGTTTAGTAGATCAACAAAACAAATCACCGTAACTGAATGTGTAACAGAAAAAATAAAATAAAATCATAGTTTATAGACATAATACCTCCACATAGTAACTGAATGCTAGCTTGCTAATTAGAAGCATGATCCAGAAGAGGGTGTACCTGCCAAAACAAAATTTATTTTATAGCTGAAATAATATATAGAGACGAAGTTGATCATAGAAATATAGAATCGGGCCATAATGTTTACGAAGAAAAGATTTTGAGATCAGAAACGGAGCCAACTTTAATTAAAACATGATTAACAAAAAAGGAAGGTCATATAAAGTCTCTTTCCCCACCCTGGTACTCTTAGAATTGGGAGTTGGGCCTAACTCAACCCTACAAAACCGGCTTGTAAGGTGGGGATTACCCTCACTTATAAACATATATTCAGGTCATCTCGCAACCAATGTGTGACTTCTTAACAGGTACTAAAAGGAATTTGCAAAGAACTTATGACTTACTTAACCAGTGAAAACATGCTCTCATGCATGCCCCGACCAACATACAGTTTTGGCTGCAGTAAAAGTCAAAGTTAGATAAACGACCAAAATATATTCCAATTAGACATACAATGCTTGATACTAGTGTTTCTGACCTGAGCCCACCACATTAAAAGGGTAATGATGCGCATATTTGAGCGCTCCAATGTTCTGCGCATAGGTGGAAGGAAAAACAGTATTGCAGCCACTATATTTGGTATCATATATAACGCAACAACCCAGTAATATAATGACTGAGACCCCCAGTCCCCAGCCCAATGGGTGACAAATTGTATAAGCCCAGTTGGATTCTGCAGAGAGCTTCTAAAACAGACTGGCAAAGCAACCACCCAAACCGCCGCTACGACAAACTTCAGAAAATAACGAAGCAGCTGAGTAAACTTCATGTTCCCCAATGCATTCCAGATAAGAATAATATCGATAGATACTGCAAATAAACGATACGAGAAAAAAGTGAAAAAAAATTGCACTCGTTACTACATATAATCCAGCTACCTAAACTTTTAACTTCCAACCGAAAAGAGAAGCAGTTATTTAAGGTAAGACAAAAAGCTCAAATAAATAAAAATACCTTGAAGAAAATTGAGAAAAGCATATGTGATAAATATACTAGAAACATTTCTGAAGACATCGGAATCAGTAAGCACTCCAATAAGTCCTAAGTTACTCCAAGCAATTATAATCATTGCCTGTAAAAAAACAATGTCATATATGACAGGGAATTCGAACGGTGAAATTCCAAAGACTTAACGATAAGCATAGGCATTAAGTTACCTGTAAAGCCAATATAAAAAAAATCCACATTCGATCAAAACTCCTATACAGATGCAGATATGTACGAACTTCAACAAAATTTGTTTTAGGCTTCTTCTTCCCAACTCCAGTGTTGGCTTGGGCCCTGAATCGGCTCTGCAATTTATATTCATACTTCAATAAAGGTATCTAATAAAGTAATTTTGGTGCACCTAACCGTGTGAGTGTTTATATATTGTATATCATATTATGATCAATGCAACAAAAACTCTGGATTACCAGGATCCCTTTCTCCTAGATATCGAATAGTAAAGAGTCCAGTTAAGACCCAAAAACTATCTTGTAGACGAAATGTACGAGCTAAGAAAATGATTCTTTGATATAAACTTTACTTGGCACATTAACATAGAAATATAAACAAAATGGTATTTAAAAATTCGCACGGGATGAGACATTCTTTAAACATGAAGAATAAGTACATGATATGCTCACACAAAACAAATCAATATTCATTTAATATTAACTATATACGAGACCATGAATTGTGAGTGGAGTATTAGGCAGTTGAAAAATCGAACAAACAAACAGAATGTAATAGAAAAGAGAATGAGAAAATAAATATAGACCTGATTTGTTGTTGGTGTCTCATCTTTATTCCTAAAAAAATCTGAGTTGAGATTCATTGGCCAACCTAACTTAAAACATTTGTCGGACCTGAAAAAGGACAGATTCGAGCTTCTTATTTTCTCCAATGTATATAAAAATAGCTTTGAGTGTTTATTTTCATTAAAAGATTAATGAACAATTTACCAAAAATATTCATTAAGATCATCATAGTTTCTCCAGTTGGAATGACTCGCCTTGCCTTTGTTACTTCTTTTTGCTTCCTTTTCACCAAATACGGAAATGAGTTTAAGGAATATTTTTTAAGACAGGCAAAAAAAACTAATGAACTATTTATGTAGCATATACTTACTTTCATTAAAACATCATATAAAGGTGTTATAACTTCCCTGAGAAAATGTTCATCATCACGTGTTACTATTTCATATGCTTCCCCGCTCACATGATAGGCATTGCTATATAAAATCCCAAAGACATCATTGCACATCTACAGCAAGAGAGAAATGAAAGAACAAAGAGTTATCAACATTTTTGTAATGTTGCTCTGCTAAACAGGTGATGTTGAAATTTTGAATAGGTGTATAACTACTCGGTCACGATTAAAATGATAGATTCGTAGGAACAGCAGAAGAATAAATAATAAGACAGTAATAAGTAATAACTAATAATGTTTGAATTATGGTTATCGAAACTTACATGATGGAAAACATAGCAAAGGCATTCGGGCATAAAGCGAATATTTGAAGCTTCTCCCCAAATTAGAAGATAAAGTGCAATGTAAATCAGTTGTAATTGTTGTCGGCCGTGACCATCTGAATACCTAGTGTCAAAAAAATTGATGTACCAAAATTAATCAAAGAGTTCTTATAATATAAGCATTGTACAAAGTGCAATTTAGGAAACATAAATCCACTTTTATTATCTCATAGTAAAGCAATTAAGTACCTAATATTTGATTTACAACGCACATAGTGACACCATGACTCGTAGTTTTTGAATGTTGTAGCCATCAACTTCTCTACAGTTTCTTCACGTATCTGCAACAAACTTTTTTTTAGTTCTCAACATGAAGATCAATGAGTAGTAGTACCGTTACAAAATTTAAATTCTGCATTACCCTTATTAAAAAAATACATACAAAAAACAGATTTTTTCTCCGGAAATAATAATTTACCTCATAGGATGCAGCTTTATTCCTTATGTCCATGTTGGCAAGTAATAATATAATATGCTCCCTTTGATTTGCCACATTTCCTTTCTTTGTATTCCAAAATACACAAAGACATCATTAAATTGAATTATTCACCGGTAACGTACATGACATGTCAACTACATGAAGAGAAATATTTATTACCTGGAACCCGAAAATTGAGGCAATCCAATCAAGTATATCGTTCACATTTTTAACCCTCTCCATAGGCATTGTAGAATCATCATTATCAGGTCTTGAATGAATGATAGGCATTGGAAGATTATCCACCTTACTTAAAGCAGCAATTGCGGCTTTGATCTATAATTTCAAAGAAAAGAGGAAAAAAAATACAGATTATAAAGTTAAATTTGATGATAATATCATTAGCCGAAGCAAAACTGACAATGCATGTATCCAAAACATACAAACCTCAGGAAGCTCCATGATTGCTGGTTTAACACCGACAGCATATAGTGGAAGGATATTATAATGCTCATATTGTCCCTTCTTATTCTCAACATCTGCAGCATATCTTTTTGTCTGGTGAAAAATAACATACTCAGCACATATCCTCACTATTGTTTTTGAAATAATAATCGTGGAAATTGGAAACTATTATTAATGAAAGTGACACTAATGGTCGCATTATAACCGTCAGGACGAGGAAATTTGAATTTTGTCACTTGAGGCTATAACGTCAGACTCTTACCACTGAGTTGACTCCACATGGACCAACTATGGTTAGAATTATTGCACAAATTTAAGTGATGGTAACATAATCGGAAAAACAGACCTTCTCCTCGATAGTTTGTGGAGTAAGCAAAGTCTTCAGTACTTCATACAACACAGTGGCAATCTGAACATTCTTAACCATTTCCTCCCTTCAAAAGCAACATCGGAAGAATAATAAGACAATGTAAAATCACATGATTTACACGAGCAAGTCTAAGATCAATTAAGCCTTACGGTTTTTTAGTAAATTCACCATCTCGGATTCTCCTCTCATAGAAATTTTGGTAGTAAGTCTGTAGCTCCTTGGCATCACTTCTTTTAGTGTGTTTCTCTGTAAGCTCTCCTTCCTGCAACCAGTAATTTTTTTTGAAATGTTTAGTATATCAAGTTGAAGAATTGTGAGAAATTAAAATTAGCCAGATTACCCTTTCGAGTTTGTGCAACAGGTAAGTCTTGAATTGTCGAACACCACGCCCACTTGATGTTGGATCCATTGTATGCGCCTTCTCAAACGCATGAAAGCGACCTAATTAAACAAAGAAAAAATATTAGTATCATATACTCTTCAAGAAATTTAATTGGACAACACCTTTGACTTGTGATAGCTGTCATAATTACAATTCGGCAACCAAAGTTGGTTTCAATATCAAATTTTACAATAACATTTGATACAAATTTTATCTTTTTACAACTCTTAACTATGATATCTAATACCTAACTACAATCAAATTTATTCTTTTGAAAAAAATAAAAACACATTATACAAAAATAGTCTAGTAAATACACATTCCACATAGGAAATCTCCGTGAGCATAGCTTAGTTGGATCAGTTGGTAGGGACATTGCATATTATATGCAGGAATCAGGGTTTGAACCATGATACACCCACTTATTCATTCACCTTATAAGATGGAATTCTATCCACTAAACTACAAGACCGAACAAAATAAATAAATAATTTCCATACTCACAAAACTCATAAAAGATAATTATTTCAAAAACATAATAAAATGAACAAACAACTCACAAAGATAAGCAACTCTAGGATTCTCCTCCTCAATCTCAATAGCAGCTCTAAGAATTGGAACAAGAACAGCAAGAGAAGAAGGAACAATCTCACTATCCATAATATTTTCTTCATTAGGTAACTCAACAGTCCTTGTAGGTGCCCTTATCATTCTCTTTGATGGTTGTCTTGAGATCTCAAAAGGACCCTTTGTTCCACTAGTGCTAGCCATATCTCTGCCACCACCACTACCACCACAAACTTCAACAATAACACAATCACCAATGCAATGTTAAAGTTTGTTCCTTTATCAGTTTTGTTCTTGACACAGAAAGCAAAGCAGCATTTAGAGGTTGAGTGAAGAGTTAAGGAAGGTAAAGTTGTCATCTTTTTGAAATGGGGTTGTAGAAATATCCAAAAAGATTGATACTTTGATTGAGAGAGAGGTTTTGGAATTGCTCTATCAGCAAGAAAAAATAAAACAATTCAATAAAGAAAGAAAAAGAAAAGAAACAGAACAGAGAGAGTAGTGATGTTTTGTTTTGTGAGTGCTTTTTTTATCTTTTTGGTGATAATAATAATCAACAAAAACATAAACATAAAACATAAACAAAGGAACAAAATCAGAGGATTAAGACTTAAGAATAACACATCACAATGCTTTTTTGTTTTTTTTAATTGCTTTATAGAGAAAAGTTTGGTCTTTGGAATTGGAATGGACTAATTGGTTTTGAATCCTTACATGCAAAGGAAACTGAGCTATGGTGCTTGGAGTTGCTATCAATCATTGTTGTTTGAGAGAAAAAAAAGAAAGCACGTGGAAAGTGATAAAGGTGAATGAGATAGAAACAGTTTCCATGTTGGTTTCATGTTTTGTAGTACTAAGTTTTCTCAATCAGAATTTTCAAATAAAATGAAGTGACATGTTTGCACAAATTTGGGTAAAATTAATGTACATATTTTTTTTCATCACATAATAGTATCAATATAATAAATTAATAATGGTGACGAGATAAAAGATAACAGAGTTAGACTGAAATATAGACGCTCTAGTTAAAGTACAAGTGACTCTATTAATTTGTCTTCTAACAAAAACTAGATTGTAGTTAGCATTTGATGAAACAAGAGACCTAAAACTAATCAAAATAGCGCATAATTCATTAACATAAACATCATTGTTTGTTATAGCCCACATATCGACAATCACTCTCAAAATTGGTCTGAGCATAACCATTTTCCACTGCAATCTAGAGAGCAACAAAGAAGGCTGAAGAAATTAATGTGCATATTCTTTAAGTTAATTTTAGATAATAATTTAGTCTTATATCTTTTATTTGTCATTTTAATTATTTTTTTATATTTGAATATGAATTTTAAACTTAAAATATATGATTTTTTTTCATGTGTGTTTTCAATCATAAATATATAATGTCAAAAAAAAATTATAGATTGAAGCTTAGAAAAGTATATACAAACATGAAAAATTATAACAAAATTGTAACAAAATTGTCAACAATAACACAATAAAGTATGATTAAAGAACCCAAGAATTAAATCAAACTTTCATTTGATGATTTGTGAAGGTAACTGTCATAGTACTATATGTTTATTTTTTACAAAGTGTAATAATAAAACAAAATATAAGAAAATTACACATAACACTTGACATTATTAACCTTGAGATTTAGATAGTTCCTTCAAAACATTAGCAATATTTTGCTCACTTATTTCACTAATACATGCAACAAGAGGACTCTCATCTGGTACAACATCATTTCTATGGTAGCTTCCTGGACTTCTAAGTTTTTCTTCTGATCCTTTAGACATTATCCCTTTCATGATTATTGTTTTGTGAGTTCCAGAAATCAATTCCTCATAGTCAGAGTCCCCGGTTTCTCCAAGCATCACATACATGTTTGCAACGTTTAGTCTCCAACGGACGAACAGATACCTAAAATAAGCATATCGTTAACAGAAAATAGAGGTTTGTTTAAATTCCGCTACGCTATGGACTACGGTGTTATAGCACCGCTATTGCGACCATTTGACAACACTTTCATAATGCAGAACAATAACGATTTGTTCAAATTTTCATTGGTAATTTACCTGAGTGCCTGTGCTCTAGATGCGAGGAATGGAATAACCTGCATATATGATGACCTTCTGCAGTACATAGGATGACATCGTAAACCTCTCATTCGAAGCTTCTGCCTCAAGTCATCAACTCTCTTTGTCTGAAAGTAGCAATTACATGGATCATTTCAATCAATAAAACCAAATATAAAAAATACGAGTAAATAGGCATTTTAGTCCACGAAATTGTAAAGACCTCCCAATTTAGTAACACTAATTTGAGGGACTGAATTAACAGACCCTTATGATTTGAAGGACTAAAATGTCAATTTACTTGTGAAAATACAGAAGTGAATTTCATCATGTACCTTGCTAGGATCTTTTATTTTGTATGAGAAGCAATGTGCATTACTTGATTTCAAATCTTCTTCAATAGGGCTAGAAGATTTTTCTCCACCTTCAGCAGTATTCATAAGATGCCAAATGGTTTTCTTTAGACCTTCGCAACCCCAACGATAGTCAATATGTGCCGTATAATCGGGATCTGGAACAAGTTTTCCATCTTCGGTATAAGTACCGGGATAGTAAAGTTCACTCCCACTACTGCAAATTAAAGCATCAAAATCATTTACTTGAATGTTTCCAGATTTTAGGAACTCTATTGTTTGTAGCATTGGCATAGCTGTCGATAAAGCGAATCCCGTAACTCTTGCCGTTTGAGGGTCTAGTTGAACAGCTTTAATGATTTTTTGAACTATTTGGATCATATCTTTATTAGGATTTCCATTATCTTCGTACAAATCAACCGCTATAACAATCAACCTACGTCGTCTCCTCAATAGAGGATACTTTCCGGGTACACTTTCAGCAGTGTCATTCAAATTACCAGAATCCGACTTCTTCATCTTGCTTAGTACCCTCTTAACTTGATCTTGCGTATCGGCCCCACCAGTTGCTCCGGCCAAGTCACCGTCAATAGAGAGCCTAAGGGACATGTCCTGCACGTCTTTAAGTGAATCATTGAAAGACTGGTCGGCAGTTATATCGTCCCCTGGAGTATCAGTTTGCCATTGTGGATGCCTCATTCTGCAAGCCGCGACCCGGGTCAAATAAGTGCGACAGTGTTCGGGCCACGAGAATAGGTGGATATTCTTCCAACCGTTTTTCCTGCATTCATGCCACAGGTTTTTCTCTGACAACAACTTGAGCAATGCATCAGTAATTGCTTGTTGATCATGAGGGTCCACAAGTAAACCGTTATTGAGAGCCTAACACGTCAAAAAGAGACATAATGAGAGGCTACAAGGTTCATTACATATCCAAAGGATCATGTCATGTGCATAACATAATATAACAGGTAAGTGAAAACTTGAATCTACATCATGCTTATCAAATCGAGATTCATACCGTGAATCAGAAGAACTATTTTCCGAATTGTAAATTGAGTTTTATGAATCGTAAGATACATTACTGATAAAAATATGATATTCTTAGGTAAAAACAAGTGACAGCTAAATTATAAACAAGTTAGAAATATTATAAACGTAGTTTAGTGGCTCACTACACTATGTTTAGGTAGTGATTCAATCAATGGATTAAACCGATATTCATCATAGTGGATCAGGCTTCAATGTAAAGAATGAGGATTTAATATGAGATTCATGTCCAAAATGGACGCATATTAGGAATTCATATTGATTTCGTTCAATTTTGTACGAATTGACATACAACTCACACGTTTGGTGTAAAATACTGATAGCCAACTGTCTACATTAACAACCTTTGTGGCGAGATTTTGGCATTTAATGTGAATTTTATGATTTTCAATCTTATTTCAAAAATTATTTTACTCTTCAACATGGAGGAAGGTCCATTCATGATGCATGGTCATGTTAATAACATAAAGGTAAAATTCTTTACCCGATGAATGTCGACAGGTCCTCCATTTTTAGTGGCCACCATTGGAAGCCCATGTGCTGCTGCCTGCATGACCATGAAATTTTTTCAGACTTTCACTTTAAACATTACAAATTTTAAATGAGATTATGTATAACGTAAGTAGCTAATTAGTTAAAACCTACCTCAATTAACGTAAGACCGAAAGGCTCTACTAATGCAGGATTTATAAAAACACCCTGAAAGAAATATCAAATTATTAGATGTTCATAGTAGTTAGCATATAAGAAGCTAGTAAACTTAAATTTACCTTTGTTTTTGCTGAATACCGATATATGTCCGGAACATCCGATTGCTTGTGATGTTTAGGGTAAGCAACTTGTCCATAGAGGTCATACTTATCAATCAACTTCAACACTGTTACAAGTACACTCGCATTACCAGAAGACATCTCATCTATGTCATCCCTATTTCCCATAATGAGCATCTGTTTCAAAACGAGAAATGATATTTTAACACACAAATTTGACAACAAAACTCGACAACAATTTAGATGATTAATACAGTTCAAATACATGGTTAATTATACTTAGTAGATAATTAATAAATATAAAAAGGTGTCGTAACTTATTAACCATCCATATAAGACAATGAACCATGATGTTACCCGTCATTAACGATTGACATCAGTTCTTCTAAAAGTACTAAAGAATAGTTTTCACTGAGAGGACAGTGTTCAATAAAGTTAACTTACAAGGTTAGCAAGTTCTCTTAAGGGACGACTTTCACCAAATGCTTTTAAGAGAGTGGTTAAATTCTTCTTCGGATCTGCTCTTGATAACGCCAAGATCACAGGTTTGTGAGGATTTGTAAAGAAACGCATTACCTGCACAAAGTTTTTCAGTTCAACAAAACATTAGAGAATATTACTACGGAATTTTTTGAAAATTCATTTAAAAATGGATCGAATACTTCTGAAAACTCGGAAGAATTTCAAAACATCCTTTTCTATCACAATTAGAAAGGGAAATCCATAAGCAATGTCCTTGAAAATATTTTTAGAAAGTAAACAGGTCCTTTGTTACTCACTTCTGACCAAATTGGCGGCATTGCTTTTGGTGAAGACCCTTCAACACCGCCACCAGTAAGTTGAGCAAGCTCGCCATCGACATCAGGGCAATCTTCTTGTATCACAACACTGCTGAAATCCATACCAGGTGGGATAACCTGTGGAGAGTGTGCTCCATTGAGTCATTCAACAAAAGTGTACTATTTATGCAACGCAATGAGGATACACAAACAATAAAGAAAGTAAACAACATATTCATTCACTAGCGCGCAGACGGGCATGACTGTCTATTTTTCTCAATAATAATAATAATAATAATTTGAACATTATATCTCATGGAAATTTTAAGGCGATATCAGTTAGCATATTACCGCCATCCTTGGCATGTATCGACCATGACAATTGACACCGCGTCTAGCACGAGCACGCAAAACTTTCTCAAGTTTGACATCGAATCCGTCATAAAGTCCCCATTGCTCCTCAATTTCTTGTTTTGTACTAGTGATAACAAGCTCTGCAGCATCAAGAGAAAGTTCTTCTGCTTCTATTCTCCTCATCATCTTATAAGTTGAATTGATATCCTCCTTTGATTGGCGTCCTTGCTTAAGAAGTTGTTCAAGTTTGTTTCTTCCAAGGGAATGACCGGTCAAAACCATTGGTACATTTAAAGCGCCTGAAAGAATAGCAGCACAATCTCCGGCATCGGCATAATGGCCATGAATTACATACGGCCAAACAGGTTGACCTCCGCCGACTTGTTCGCCCAATGCTTTTGACATATTGAGAATATGTGTCAATGCTCCGTCGACAAATTCTTGAACATATGGCCAAAGAAGTTCTTTTGGCAGGTATTTATCACGCGGACCAAATGGTATTCTTATGATATATGCACCACTGCTTTCCCCAATGCTATCATCGTCGTCTGCACCTGCAGTCAGCATTTCTGTAGGTTCTCCGTAGCTCCAATCAACTTCTGGCGACAAGACTTGGCGTGTAAACAAATCAACTCTATATACTCCAGGCATTTTTGCTAGCGCACGAGCAAGTTCTACCACATATTTGATCTGAAATTACATTACTTCAAACATTAACCGCCATTTCATTTGGAGGGGAAAAAAATCAAATTCAAATTCAAATATAAACTTGTTATTTATACATGTACAAATTTCAAGTACCTGTCCACCGGTGTCAGAATCTCGACCAAGCTCCATGTTTTCTCCCCTAACCAATCCATGCAAACTGTGGAGTAAAAGGACAAGGCTATAGCATTAGCAACCATTAAATTTTCACACATTTCTTGAGTTTAATTCCAGAAGTACTTTACCTCATTCATGATAAAAAAAAATGAAACTACTTCTGAAAACATAAATGGTTAGCATTACATATAAATAACTCATACTCTACATTCTCTCTGTCAAAAGCTAAGCACAACACAAGACTTAAGAACTATGAAACACTGATACAGACACTAACACGGTACTCAACCCAGACATGTTGACAATAATTTGAAAAAAATGACATAATTGAATATAATCACGTGTCGGTGTCGTATCAGTGTCAGACACTGATATGGGTCGGACACCAAACATGTCTTCTATCAGAAGTTTCAGTGCTACTATAGAGCATATGAACTACACATCCTAAGAAATTTGCCTACACAATTTATTAGCAAAAGGTGTGAATTGAAAATGATTCTTAGGGGAATGAATGTGATGATACCTTATAAGGACAATATAAAGCTTCTTTTCATTTTTATCATCAGACCATACTTCCAAGTTAGAAATTTGACGCTGGAATCTTTTTCTTGGACTTGGAGTATCACATTGCACCATCTCCACAACACTGTCAACTTTTTCTCCTTCTGATAAGTCTTCAGACATGTCATCTGTAGCATCCCTTCGTACTTGTTCTCGCTCCCATCTTCGGGTCGCCAATCTCTGGCTTTCTTCCCATTCCAACTACACAACATATCAAAAACAAATGTTGCAAAACTTTGTTAGTCTTCTTGCATATTATATGATGATAACTCTCTAGTGAATGATAGTTCCTCCAAATTTGTAGGATGAAGAACCATATACTTCGAATGTTTGGCTACATGAGATTATTATAAGGCTAGAATGTGAGTTCACAGTGCAAATGTGGGTGAATTTTTTTTTTACCTCTAGAATTTTTTTTATTGCCTCTGTAAATTTTTGCTGACATGGCAGTAAATTTTTGCTAACGCTCAAAAATTCTACTAAAAGGTAAATGATCAAAAACCTATTAGCCCTTTTTTTTTTTTAATTTGACTAAAAAGTTATATGATAATTTTCACCACTAGTATCTGATTCAGGACAAATTTTAGTATCAAGTGATTTCAGTCTCTTCTCAAACGCAATTGCAGATGATCGATTACATTTTGCCGCAATATATAAAGTCACACAACATAATTTCGAGTATCTTGCTACCACAATTTATATATAATAAATATATATATTGAGAGAAAGAGATAGAACCTGCTTCTTCTTGCGGGCAAGATGCCAAATACGCCAACACATGTTCTCCAACCTTGAACTTCTTTCCCTTGTGTTACGTGTTGCAACCACTTTAACCCAAGTGCGATATAAATCAGATTCATCAACACTTGCCACAACTTCTTCCACAAAATACTTTGTTGGATTGAAATGCCCTCCATCTCTAAGTGCAGCTTGTGGTGGCTTTTGCTCTTCAATGGTTGATGCCCCAGTTGATAATATTGCTTCAAGATACCCATTAATCCATTCATTCCCAGCCATCACTGTTTACTTTCTAAAAAAACTTTTTAAAAAATTCAAGTTGCACTTATATATAATGTTTGAAAACTTCACAATCTTTGATATTATTGAGAATTACAGTCGCATGTGACTGACACAACGTTGGTCGTTACAATCTTTGATACTTTTTAAATAACTACGATCAAATATAGTCAATGCAACCTTAATCAAATTACTATGTAAAAAAAACATAGACAAAAAAAAAAAAGGAAAACTGGGAGTAAGGGAAGGTTTCTTGAATGGCAAGGAAGTAAGAGTAATTGAATGAATTTAAGAAGGTGTGTTAGTTTTGGTTTAATGATAGATATGTGAAGTGAGTGATTATAGTTTGAGTTAGGGTGAAAATGGAGAGTGAGTGGTTATTGTGGAAAAATGGTGAAGAAGGAGAAGAAAAGTTCAAAAGAATAATCTATTTTTGTTGTGAGGAGAATTACAATTTTGGTATGAGAAAGAGAAGGAGAAGGAGATGGAGATGGCAAAGGAGGGAATACCACGTGGCATTCAATTTTAGGACATAGACATACACACGTGTAATGTATTCTATAAAAAATCAACAAATTAATTGTGATGTCTAGAAGTCCTAACTTAAATGACAAATGTCGAAATTGTTAAGCCAGACACCGTGATTTGGGTTCGAACCCAGCATCTCGCAGTTGTGTGAATTGTTTAATTTCAGTGGAATACTACTTCATTTAAGACAAAAAAAATCAATTGTGATTTTTAAAACAAATTTAAACAATAATAAGAATTAATTATTTTAAATTTGACCGTCTTATGAGAAATATTGGGGTGAGATCCATGCATTGTGATTTTTAAGTTGATAGTTTTTGTTTCTTTTATTTTTTTAAAATTATTGTAATATATTAGTACGAAGTTTCTACCACTTATCACTGTAAGTAATGATTAATCTCTATCAGAGAATCTATGAGGTATATAAAGTGAGTTCTTCCTTTTTAACCGAATTTCTTTCATAACATGTGTGAATCAGGAACCGAATATCTAACCTAACAACATGTTTAAACAGACTAAGATTCTTACCACTTAGACTAATTTATTGTTGTTAAATTCACTTTTTAACAAATAAGAAAAATGTTAATTTTCTTTTTTAAATGCTAGTTGTGTTGATTTTAATAATTAAAATAAATTTACTTACTACAATAAATATTGTTGTGATATGTCTATGTGAAATTAAAGTGATAGGTGAAGTACTTAATTGATAGTTTATTTAGAAAAGAATTAGAAATACCAAGAAACCATAGTGGTTAAGTAACCAACCAAATAGAGAAATGAATAATCTTCATATATGATCTTGATCTCATCTTTTAAAAAGTCAATACTTAGCCAGAGAATTGACAAACCCATGTGATGAGGTTATGTGCCCATCCATTTGAATGAAAGACAAATATGCAAAAAATTTAAGATTGACAAGGGTGATTGTGGGGCAATCCTTCTTTCAACTAGCCACATAAAAATTATATCGCACAACTATAAAAATCGAAACTAGCTAGAGAAGGAATTTTCTTGTCTATGTAACTTAAAATTAAAAAAGAAACTGAAAATTTATGTCACAAATTTGGAAAATGTAAGGGGTTAAAACTTAAAATGGCTCAAACAAAATATAGAATTAAAATTGCACAATCACAATATTTGAAATACTAAAATTCAATTAAGACAAATTTGTGGTTGAATAGCTGAGGTTCATCCTCCTTTAATCAAAGGTTGAGGATTTAATTAATTTTCACTTTGGATATGGAGTAATTTTAAATCTTTGAGTTAATTATCATATCTTTTGAAGTGCCTCCAATTTAGCGAGAAAATAGTCATTAAGTTCGACGGTGAATATCATGAACTCGACAAAAAAAATACAATTAATAAGACATAAAGATTAATAGAAATGTTTTTAGAATACAAGTTTTTTAAAAAATGCTGATTTTTTTTAATCAAACACAGATCAATTTATTTCATTAAGGATAACAATAATAATATAGAATGGGATTCCGTCCAAAAAAAAAAAACAATATACAATGAGATAGAATATAAAAGATGTTAGAGTTACGGTAAAAAAAAGAAATTAGAGTTAGACCGTAATAATTACATTCTTGTAAAATTATGAGCGACTCTATTAACTTATCTAATATTATAATAAAAATTAATTAAATTGTATTTAACATTACATTTTAACAAAGAAAAGAATGCTTAGTTAAAACATTAAAGATGCCTCTATAAGTTCTACTTAGTCATTTGTCAAAAAAAAATAAAAGTTCTACTTAGTCAAAGTCTTTTAATTATGTAAATTTATACCTATTTTTCAACCACTTACTTCTTCCGATTATAATTATAAATAACTATCATTTTAGATATATTCAATAGACTAAATATATTAATTATTGAATGTATCTAGAAGTAAAAATTGCTTATAATAAATTACATACATTAGTTATTAAATATATTTAAAAAACGTTGTAAAAAAAAATGTTGTTTATAATTATGGTCGGAAGAAATATGTTTTTCTCATTTCAAAGAGTTTAGTAGTGGATTTTATGGACAACAAATGATAATAAATGAAGAATTATAAGTTAAAATTCTCACTCCAACATATCAAATGTGTTTGATGTCTTTTGTCATGAATTGTACTTTTGAAACTCGACCAAGAGAACCTAAGCGAGCCATATTCAACACAGATTATACGAATTGCTTGCTAGACAATTTGTCTAGTGGCTGCTGCTAATTAACGGATCACCATTGAGCAGCAAGTTGGTTGGAATCCACCGATTGTGGGTTGGGTTATGCTTAACACTCATGGAGGAGCAAGAGAAGTTGCGCTTAACCTTATTAAATAAAAATTCATAAATCGTTAATCTTGATAAATTTTAATAATATATTAAATAATTTTGAATTTTTTATAAATTTATTTGAATGATCTATATAATATAAAATTTCAATTCAATGATAAATTTTATAAATTTGTATTCGTTATAACATTATCAACGACTTGTGTACAGTGGAAGATTTGCACCAGAGACTTGGCCTTGAATAAAAGTTTCTTATTTATAGGGAAAAAATACATAGTAAAGAATTAAAGTAAATGCATTTAAAAGTAATTAACCTTAAAAGTATAATTATTTTTTTTATTTTTTTTGAAATTTCCTACATTTGGACGAATGAAAACGATTATGCAATGTAGAATCAGAATGAATGTAAAGAATCTAGAAAAGGACCAGTCCATAACTAAAGTACTATTTTTACGTGTAATCTTTCTTAGGCCAGCAAAGAAAAACAGCCAGATCCAGCCAATACTCTTACCATTGAAGCCTCCAATGCACTAACATCATAATTTATTCCTTTTCTACATTTTCTATATATATGCATTTAACACACTCTTTCTCTATGTGCATATTAATTTTATTTGTTTCATCAAAAATTCAACAACATACCAAGTTGAATTAGTGTTGATTAATTTCATCAAGTCATTTTAGGATGAAGAGAAGTTGGTCATTTAAGAAGATGTTAAACAAGGAGCAATTGCGGCCGTGGAAATTCTCTCCGGCGTTTCACTGGAAACGACTTCATCTACGCACGACAATCATGGACACAGTTGTTTTCAAGATAGTTTATGTTGTAGAGGGTGTTATAATTGTTTCATCATTTTGCTTCTTTTACCTTTGTTGTGGTTTCTGAAATTTGTGTATGTGACCTCAATTCAATTTCATTTGTTCGTTCATTTTTTTGTAGAAATTCTTCAATAAAACAGTGACTTTTATTCATGTAGAAGTCATCTTGTAATTAGTCTTCCCATTGTTTAACAATATTGTTGATTAAATTTATCTATCACATGAAGTCTCTTGTGTTTAATTCCTTTTGTTTTATTTTGTTTTGAAGTTTTTAAATTACGGGTCGCATAACCATATTTGATTGTTGCAGTGTTGCCCGTAATTCAAAAACTAGATTATAGTCGCAAATGCAACTGCAATTGCAATTGCAATTGTGCATTGACAATGTTGTGAACTAGAAACACATTAAAATTTAGCTCAAACCAAACAAGTTTGATATGCAGACATTATCACTTGAAATCAATTCCTTCTTCAGGTTTGGCCGTCCTTGCGTTACTTTCTCTATGTATCATATGGTTCCTTTTCCTTTGTCTTCCCCTGTGGACACATATGGCAACATGGACCACAACAGGCCAAGCCCATTTACTATTTATTTTGTTGAAACCAGGATATCCACCGCTGATTAATATTTTCATTGGATTTAAAGTACCTCAAAAGGTGAGACAACTGTCTCAAAAATTTAAATTTGTTTCGTATTCAAGACGATGATCAAACTCTCGACTCTTAGTTAAAAAAAGATGAATCACAATCACTCAACTACACCATCGACTTTAAGCTTTTAGAACACATGCATGTTTAAATATTACTCAATATAAAAAATTTGTTTAAAAAGTATTGTATTAAATATTTTAAAAGTTAAACTTTTTTATTTTTCTATGTAAACGGCTATAAAATAGTATTCCTAATAAACAACAATACTCACCACTAATAGAAACATTACAACCCAACTTCCACACAAATATGGATAAACTAAAGTAACTTGAGATTTAAACTATTAATAAAAACTAGTTAAGTGATGAAAAACAGATAGTCAAGTTGTAGCTCAAGTCAAATTTTCATTTCTCTAAAGAAAATAAGAAGAAGAAAAAAATCTTCATCTCTCTAAGCACACAATTGCCACTGCATTTCTCTATTTCTCTATATGACTTCAACTTTCAAAATATTTCCTAGTTAGAAGGCTCTCACAAACATTTATTATACTAAAGTTTTATTGGATTTCAATTAAAAAATAATTAAATATAGCGAACATACATTTAGATGGTTTTGTGTCAAAAAAATATACACATTAGATGGTTCATAACTATATTTTACAAATTACAAACCGTTTACGGCTTAAAAAATGAAATTATATAAGAGTCGAAGTTTTATATAAGAGTGACAACTTACTACTTTTGAAAAATAAATTAAAAATAGAAAAATTTTAAAGTCGTCAATGGTCGTGAGCCTGTAACGACTTTTATTTTAGCCGAATTATTTATTTTTCAGCCATGAGTAATGAGACATCGTTGGCCAAAACTTACACCTATTTAATAATTTAAAAAAAAAACTACACCATTTTTATAAAATAAATCGCTTCATTGCTTGTTTGTTGTGTATGCAATGCAATTAGGGATTTCAAATTCCCTTTTTTCCTTCTTTTGTCTTCACATGTGATGAATAAGTAAAGTGGCAACATGGGCTTGGCCAAGCCCATTACATTATTACAATATAAGGTTTCTGACTTTTTTTTATTCTCCACCGCATAACCAAACAAAAATTGCTTTATCCGCCCCCTGAATTACTCCCACGCCCCCCAAAATACCTAAATTACCCTTCGGAAGATATCTTTCGAAACATGGTAAGACCAAAATATTTCGGAAGATATCTTCCGAAACATGGTAAGACAAAAAAAATTCGGAAGATATAATACGAAAATTCATAATTTTTGGTAGATATGATTGGAAACACAAATTTTGGTAGTTACGATCTGAAATATCATATTTTTCGGAAGTTACAAACCGAAAATATCAAATTATGAGAATTTTCTCCCAGTTTGGTAGTTACGATCTGAAATGTATATAATTTTGGTAGATAAAATCCGAAAAAAAAGGAGAAAACATAATCAGTCGAAACATGTAATCTTTTAGGTTTTTCACGTTTTCAAGCTATAAATCATCATTTATTCGCTCATTTGGAGCATCACACACTCATTTGAAGGCTTAAAACAGACAATCTTTGTTTTAAAGTGATTAATTTTTGATTTTTTTTAAGAAATTCTGTATACATAAAATATGGAAGATAACTTCCGAAACCAGATTGGTAGATATCTTCCGAATTTTCTCCCAGTTTGGTAGTTACGATCTGAAATGTATGTTATTTTGGTAGATAAAATCCGAAAAAATGCATTTTACAGATTATACAATCTGAAAATTTTATTTCTCTAAATTGAGGGTATTTTCGGGTTTTTGGGGGGCCTGGAAGCATTTTGAGGGGCCTAAAAAGCAAATTTCTAACCAAACATACATACTGATTTATAAATGACTTGGACTAGTTCATATCCCTAGACATATACTTCCTCCGTCTCATTTTAAGTGTCGCAGTTGACCAAATCACACACTTTAAGAAAATTGTATAAATGAAAGAGAGAGAATATGACTAAAAAGTAGACATTGGTAGTAGACATTGAAATACTAAAAAGTAAATATTTGAGTGTTCTTTATCTCTCTCTTAATGATTACTTTAAGGGATAAAATAGAAAAAATTAATGTTATAAATAGTATATGACACTTATTTTGGGACAAACAATTTTGACAAATATGACACTTATTTTGAAACAGAGAGAGAGTAGTAGTTATCTATCTCATATGAACATTTTCCCTCAATAACAAACATTCATGAAAATTCACATGAATTCAACTAATTCCAATATTGGGTTGACAGGTCTTACATTTTTCCATCTTTCACTTCTAGGATCAAAGTATGGTGTGCATATAGTTTGTAGGTGACATATTTGTCCCTGCTGACCTACAAATGTGAACCCCCAACCACTTTTAAAGTTCCACCACTCTATGCATAAGATAAAATGTTGAACTCTTAGCCCTCTTTCTTCATGGCAAATTCATTACTTGGGTTACCATTTACCAATATTGAGATCAACGCAAACTTGACATTCATTTATTAAATGTTTTCATTTGTTATGAAACTCCATTTTCTGTGTAACAAAGTTTAAATATTACCGACTTATTAAGTCATACTCCCTCCATCCCAAATTATAAAGAAAAAAAAAATCACATTTATTAAGAAAACCAAAATATAAAAATTTGAAACATGATTTTGTGTGATTTTTCTTAAAATAAATTACATAGAAAGATGTAAAAACATTTTTGATTGATTGTTGTTTATTGATAAAATGAGAGAGAATGAAAATTAAATGCAATTTGTATTTAATTTTATGAAAATAAGTAAAATTAATATTTGGGAAAGATAAATGTTTATTTTTTTCTCTTATACTTTGGGACAAAAAAAAATGTTTTTTCCCTTATATTTTAGGATGGAGGAAATATGTTTTTAAAAAGTCAAATTTGAATAATTAAAACAGTTCACGACATTTTTTAACTCTGTCAATCACTTCATATATTATCAAGATTGCATCCAAAACCTACAATGAATGTGTTTTGAGTCATTGAGATCACTCAGTTTATCACCTATTTAAATATGTTAGTGGGCACTTATTTTGTCTAGTAATTTAGTGATTAGACTTACATATTTTAAATGTAAAAAGATAGAAAATTGAAGAATCAAATCACGATTCTATAATAACATCTCTAATAACTATCAACTGATCTACATTTATAAATTTATTAGCAGACAATTTTGATATTACTTTTTGTTTTATACAAAGACATGTTCTAAAATTCAATTAACAATAAAGTGGTGTTAGCCTAGTAAAGCAGCTATTTGGCCAAAATTCAATAATCAACACTCATAAAGTCTTGCTTTAACATCATCTTAGGAGTTCAACAAAATCAACAGCCAATTCCAAAATTATAGATTTTAATATGCATGATCATGACATTGTATGCGCGATTATTCACATTGTGTAGTGATACAACAAGTTTCATTTTCAAACCCATATATACAATCACTTTTACCGTATTTTATTCAAGAAGAAGTACTAGCAACATTTTCTTTTAAACATTCTTTTTAATACTCTTTATCTAATTGATTAAAATTCATATGAGTCTCATTATTTTATGTGGATCTATTTTTAAAGTGAAGGACCTAAGTGAATTCCAACTAATTAGAAGGAAAGTATTAAAAGAAGAGTAATAGAACGCATGATGTAGCGACCTCCATAACATCAGCTAACAATAAAGAACTAACTTGAGCGGAACAATACTCATAATAAATCAACAACATCTTAATGACACCCTAGTTTTACCATAGCATCCACACATTGGTTAGTTGTACTTAAAAGTGAAACACCTTGATTTTCCAATCCAAAACAATAAATAAATCTTCAAATTTGATGAATTATGCGCCAATTAGTCACGCTACCCATTTTGTTGCTACTACTCAAAATATGGTATGAGCTGAGGGACATGCATATGAGTTGAGAAAGGGAAAATTCATGAATCAATTCCTGACAAAAACAATTTATATTTCTGATGTATCACAAAAAATTGCACGATAACATTGGAATCTACATGAAAACCCCACAATCCTAATTAGCAAGTCTTAAACCTTCTACATGAAGGTACACAGAGCTGGTGCAATGAATTTTGAGGTCCGTGACAAATAAAAAAAAGAGGTCCTTTTAACATAAAAAAAATATCAATTTTTTTCATTAGAAAAAATATAAAAATGCAATAGGTTGAACTTGAATCCACAATAATGCGCATTTCTTCACATAAATGACTAAACCACTAAACCATTAACTACATTTTAATATTTTTAACATTTATCCATTTACAAATCGAAATTTTGAGCCTCCTTGTTTTTTGAGGCCATGGGCGAAAGCCCGCCTTGCCCGGTTTCTCAATGACGCCCGTCAGTACACCACCCAGGATGATTCAAAAAACCTCCATACCAATTATCACCACTGCCTCTAATAAGCCCTCCACATCATGCCGTAACAGTACCCTTACTCGCTCCATCCAAGCAATGCGCAGGACTCTTCCAAGCAATTAAAGTATGCGCTTTATTCAAGTTACCTAATTAGTCTTTACAAAACAGATTTTAAAAATAAAGAGTGTTAGGTTTTATAAATTACTCATTTTATATTCTATACTATTAAATTTTTGTTCCAATAATAATTACACAAAACTAAAATACTCTTACTGGCTAAGTATATAGAAAGTAGTTTTAATGTATTAGACTTCTTGTATATATGGATATGTGTCTGGCCAAAAACAATAGTACCAACATTTGGGATAATGGTTTGAATTCTTGATGGCAATATGGAAGAAAACTCAACATTTGTAAGAAAATTCATAAAACATTTATAAGTTTTTAGTCTTAACCCTCTAATTTTTAGAGATCCAAGAGATCAACATCGATTTTTAGACAAGTTAAATAAATAATGTATCCAAAAAAAAAATCTAATAAATAATTGTCCAAGTCAATAAATCAATGATGAATACTCACAATTATTTCAATCTTAATTGAAAGACATCAAACATTAATTTGAGTACAACAATTTGGTTTAACTAAATTATATTTTTGATCAAGTAGTTTAATAATTAGAAATTTCACTCTTATAGTTATAGTGAATAAGTAAGGTGTCTGCACTTGTGCATAAAAAATATGATGTTGATCCCTGCCATTTGAGCTGCTCACAGGGACATTTGGTTTAAGTAATAAATTATCCCCTTGGTTTGATTTAGAGAAAACTAATTTATGAGCCCGTGCCAAGCACGGGTAAATAATGCATTTATAGATTTATTATATTTTATATGATGTTATTTAAAAATATTTTAAATTGTACAAATATAAGTTACAATATTAATGTAACAAAAAATCATATTAAAAGTTTAATTGATATTGCACATGATTAATCACAATACAAATATTTACGATATAATAAATTTCATTAACTAAATGGTCTTATATAATAAAAATGATTATAAAATATATACATGTAAAAAAATTTCAATGGTATATTTTTTTTATATATGTGGGGATTTTGTGTTTTTTTTTTATAGAAATATTATTACTAATTATAAAGTGGATAAAATTATCACGTGTACTAAGGACACATGTTAAGAGACTCCTCATAGAAATGTTTGTCTAAAAATGCTTGCATTCAAATTTATTTACTATATCAAGACACATAATTTTCCGTGCAAGTTTTTTATTTTTAAGTTTCCAAATATCTCTTACATGTTATCAAGACTCTTATAAAATATATATAATTATAAAAAAAAACCTTCTAACGATACATCTTTTTGAAGAAAACTTTCATTTATAATATCAACACATTAGTAACGAATTGATTTAATATTATTGATGATTTGTGTAAATTAATCAAAAAATATTATATTAATTTATGTAACTTTAAATACTAATTTTTAATGTTTGCCTGAAGAATGCAAGATTTCCTCACTTGTGATAACTTAGATGGTAAGAGTTGATGGACATATGAGTTGAGTAGAGGGAGGTATAAAGATTAATTTTTGGCGAGAGCAATTTATTTTTTCAATGTAAAAAAAAATGCAAGATTCAATACATTCAATTTAGTGCTTCATTCATACCATCAAAAAAACTTATGCCCTTTGGATGTATATGGGGTCCAAACAATATCTCTAAATTATCATTACTCTGATTTATTTATTTAAAATACAATTAATTACCCATTAATATTCTTTTCTCTCTTCCCAAACAGTCTTACTTCGATTTGGATCCTTCGTGGCCCAAACATTTGCAATTGTGTCTCTGCTGCTCCATTATTGTCGATTGGATTAAATCCATGGTAGAGATATAAACTGGAAAATTAAAGTAACATGTAAAAATAAAAGGGTCTTGTTAACATGTGTTAACATTCTCCAAAACGGGTCTTGTTAACATATGTTAAGGAACTCTAAAGTAGTAACTTTGCATTGAAAAGAACAATATTTTGACTTGAAAAAGATTGAATGCACAAGTTTTAAGATGAAATTTCTATATTAAGTTTCTTAACATATGTCTTAAGGGGACATGTTAACATTCTCAAAAACAAAATATTATTTCACTGTTTCACCCCCAATCTCTCTTGGCTTCACTGCCAAAAAACTCGAGTTCAGATCTGCTCCCGTCCTCTTTGCTTCAGTTTTTCCAATCTATTATATTGATCTGCGACACATGGCAAAAAAAGTTTTCAACAGTCCAGTTTAAATCAAAATCAATAAAAAAATAATTAAAGACAATTTAACAAATCTTTTCTTCTCTCTTCCCGTTCTTCTCCCTCGTTTTCAAATTTGCATTTTTCTCTCTTTTCGTTCTCAATATCTGCAAGTGGTTGAAAAATAGTCTAAATTGGAATAAGTCAAACTATCCAAAATTTTCAATTATTCATATTTCCCTTATTATTAAAATATTTATAATATTAATATATTATAAATTTAAAAAAATACGTTTTTGAGGAATCAAAAAAATTATAAAAAAATATAATTGAAAAAAGAATTCATCTTACATTAGATTAAGGGCTCGTTTGTTACAGATTAAAAAATAAGTGATTTTGACATTACATAATTTAGAGATTATTTTTTAGAGATTTTATAAAAAATCAGAAGCTATTTTGTGTTTGTTTACCATTAAAAAATTAACTTTTATAAAAAAATAATCTTTAACTTGTTTGGATGCAACCATATAAAAGTAATTTTTCATCACAAAATTACCATAAAGTACAATTATCTAAATATAATATATCATATAAAATAAATATATGAAAAAATACTCAAGTTCTTGTTTTTAATTATGGTTATATAACTTTATATATATAGCTACAAATAAATAAATTTTTAAATCTTATCTTCTAAAAATAACAAACTAATCAAATAAATTCTAAATAGGATATTATTGGAATATTAAAATAATATTAAGGATATTTTTGTCTGAAAACTATTGACGCTTATTTTCTCTTTCCTCTAAAAATAATCTATAAAAAAAAAAGCTATCAATATCAGCTTCAGATTTTTAGCAGTTTTTAGATTATTTTCAAATTCTGATTATTTTTAAAAGCTATAACAAACGGATGTTATTTTCTAAAAAGTGATTATTTTTTAAAAATAAGTGATTATTTTCTAAAAAAACTATAACAAACAGCCACTAACCCTTCTTTAGACCTTTTCGATTATTTTCTTTCTTAGGACTAACATTTGCAACCAGAAAAAATATAAATTAAAAGTGAATAACAAAGTCCATAACATGATCTAAAGAAGGGAAATAAATTAAATAACCTGCTCCACAATAACACACCTCATAAAATAATGAGTTAGGGAAGAAATTAAACGCAAAGTATTAGTATACATCAATTGATCGTTCTTTTTTTGGGTACATATAGACAATGTCATTCTAGTTGGTTAAAAACATGTATGAACATTCTCTACATATTTTTTCATTAAAGAACCTTTTATACATAAAATAGTCAAAATCCAATCTTTATATTTAAAATTCAATCTTCATACTCACCAACACATCATGATGACATGGTCTTCATATATATTTGTTCAATTTTGATAAAATGAGAAAATGGTGACTGATTGAAAAATATGCTCAATTACAACCTATAAGAAAAAGGGTGTTAAGAGAGATGAAAAATAAGAAACTCATTTAGACATACCAAGCACATATACAAAATACTATTCTTTAATAGAAAGAAAAATAATGATGTTGATAGTGAGGGTACTAACATCACCTTGGTGGTGTTGGGGGTAGAAGAGTTGAACCACTTCTACAAAAGAAAGAAACATAATTAGAAATTAGAAATCAAGAGAGAAGAAAAAACCATTAATATTGTACATATATAAAGTAACATTAAACACAAAGAAATATATCAGGAAAAAGACAAAAATCATTATAAATAATTGATTCAATTTCAAATTATTAGTTGTTTTGTTTTGGCATCCAAATTAATTGCTCTTAAATTATTCAATCAATTTTTGATAATTTCCTCTTAGAAAAATATTGATATGTTTTTTTTTTCTTTTAATTTAAGTTTCCGTATTTGGAATATGGAGCATTTAATAACATTATTGCATGATATTATTCAATTTGTTTTTTTTTTGTCAAGTAGTTTAGTGGTTAGAAATTCACCTGTGAATAAGTGGACATACCGAGTTTAAATATCAGTCTATGCACAAATGTGCAATGTCCTTTACCAATTGAGCTAAGCTCATAAGGACTTACTAAATTTGTTTTTACAAATCCGTATTATCAGTAGTATATCATAATTTATAACCATCCATTTTATTTTTTTTAGGCAGTATCATAACCATCCATGAGTAACACATTTTTCTCATAACCATCTGTCCATCTGGAAAAGCATTTTTTTTTACTAAGAAACGCATTTTTTTCCTATACTATTATTTGAATAAAAAGTCTAATTTTGAATTAATAGTATTAAATCAAGAATTTCATAAAATATGAAACAATTAGTCAAAAAGTAAAAAATAAAATGGGGCAATTTATTTTGACTAAAAATGGAACAATTTGAATATACAATAATTTCATTAATTATTTACTAAATAAAGAATTAATTTTATTTTTGAATAATTTTTTAACTAAATAAAATTTAATTTACTATTTTTTTATACTTATTTCACGTTTTAAGTATTTAATAAAGACATAAAGACATAATCTTATTATAGAAATAATTATTATAAAAAAAATGTAATAGTAAGAACTATCAGGGCACGTTTGAAAAAAAAAATTAATTGCTATTTACTATTTTAATATTAGTATAACTATTGTCATTGTAATAATTGCATTGTAGTAATATTTAATCATCATAATGGCATTAAATATCAAATTGTTGTGAGAAGAGAATCAATGTGGGAATGCCACATGTACAAATTCATTTGAAAAAAGGCTCTCAAATAATATATATATATAGATTAAATTAATGACCAAAGTTTAGATATTAAATATATGAAATATATCTCTAATTTTGGCACTTAGTTTGGTTATGAATTTTACTTTTCCATCCCTAATTTTGATCAATATTAGTTTTTTAGAAGAGTTAATTAATCTACTTTGTTTCTTTTGTGTGTCTGATTATGTTAGTAATTGCACGGGTGCATCTAGGGGTAAGTTAAGCTTAATGATAAATAAATCCAGAAAAGTTTAGCTTGAAATGTTAAGCTGCGTGCCCTCAATGCCCTTCTACTTAATAGCATATATTTTTTCTTATAAACAAAGAAATATTATTAATTTTAAAGAGTAAAATGATACTTAAATTCTTACAACAAATAACGATGCATACTTCTTGTCAAAAAAAAAAACCGATGCATACTTAGCATCAAAGCCAAAAAAGTCAGTCCAACTATTTTTTTTAGACAAAATGGTAAGTGGAAAGGATTGACATTCAAACTTCGTTCATAGACATTTAGTTTAATAATTTTGTCATTTTTTATTAGTTGAAATAGAAGTTTTAGATAAATATATTCAACTTTTATATCGGGTTATAAGCATTTAACAAAATTATTCTAATATAGAATATATATATATATCCTGTTACAACAAGTTATTGTTATTATTATTATTTTTGGTACAAGTTACAACAAGTAATTTATTATTTACCTAAAAACTATCTTATATTGAATTGACAAACATCAACATCTACATGTAAATACAAACTTTAGCACATTTTCATTTGATGAGTCATGCTTGAAAAAAGACAAAAATAAAGATAATAAACTTTTTAAATATATTAGACAATTAGAATAGTTGATATGAATTCCTAACTAAACAAACAAATAATTTCATAAAATATTAATTGAATCAATATCATTTTCACCATCTAGTGTTTTAATATCAATATTCTCATACATATCTTGTTCTAATTCAAGTTATATTTATACATAACCTTCTTGTATCCTCCGAGAGGTAGGAGAATATTACAAAGTGCCAGTTGTAAACACATAGAAATCATCATCATATCAAAAAATGGGAAAGAAAGTAATTAATCAATCATCATTGAAAATATCTAAGGATATTATTCATGAGAAACATCACCATTTCAACAACTTGATTAAGGTTTTAAAACCTAAAGTTTATATCACTAAAAGCACAAACTTCAAGAAGTTAGTTCAAGAACTAACTGGAAATGGAGACATTAACATTTTGTCTCCAACAACATTGGAAGTTCCAAAAGTTGTTGACAATATTGAAAGTCCTCATGCTTCATTTTCAAGTAGTGAGGCTACAACTACAACTTCTACAAGTACTAACTCATCATCAAACACTTGTGAATTTTCTTGTGATGATGAATTGTTGAATGAAGAATTCAACCAAGTTTGCAACCAACTATGTTTAGATAATGATGATGAATCATTATTCTTTCAAGATTATTCTATGGCTAATTACCAACCTCTTGATGAATTGTTGGCATTTCAAAATATTGAATCACTTCTCTTTGATGTTGAATTACCAAATCCTTTTTACAATTATTGTGAAGAGGTTGAAGTGCCAGATGTTAGCATATATGATTATGAGCTATCAGGATTGCTTTAAAGATCATCAACTCATTCATGGAAGATCATTGATGATTTTGTTTTTGTTTATATTTACAAATTTCTTGTGTATGTCTTGTATAATATAATATGTAGAGTTATAGTTAAGATGCATATGCGTATTATGTGGATATATATTCTTTTGTATATAATACATATCCTTGGTACAATGTTTATATAGTTACAACGCTTTCTTTAATTGATACAGGAGTTTTTTTTTTCTTCCATGGATTGACACTACTAAATTTTTTGTGTTTATAGACAAATTTAGCGACTGAAATGCTGAAAAACCGTTCACTAAATCCATTAGCGAGCAGCGACCAACTTCGTTCAGTGGCAAAATCCCTGGTCGTCGCTAAATATTTGTTGCATTTTATTTGATGTTTTGAACCAATGATATGATATATGCATGGTTAACTTAACGATTTTCTATTAAAAGGAATTAAGTCCATCGTCATTCTTTACTCCTATAAGGAAGTTTGGTCGAAGAAATTTTTACCAAGCATGAAGAGTGAAGACATAAACACAATGGAAAATGAGTGATATATAATTATTACTATTTCCATCTATAGCGCCAAATGTTGTTAAAGGTTTTTTTTTTTAATTTGGATTTAACTTTTCTTATTTTGATGAACATGTCATTGCTCTGGTATGAAATCTGCAATCATATAATTCAACGGTTCAAATTCGAACTCAATAATTTGTAGTATAAACTTATTTTGAGACTTATTTTAAAACGGAGGAAGTATGTAAATTGTCTGATCCTAATCAAACAATTTGTATTGTATGATTGCGGCTCAAAATGTCTAATCATAAATATTTTACTTCTTTTGCGTGTATAAATATTAGTGGGTTATGTTAGTTTTCAAGTTTAAACCTTGAACTTATGATTAAGTACCCCTTTGATGTCCTCAAACTAACATATAATCGAGAGTGTATTACGTTATTTCTATTGAGTTACGTTGTACGTTAATAGGGATAATGTGGAAAGGATAAAGGATTTTGTTTCTTTTTTGATATAAAAAGGATTTTGTTTCTTTGTCAAAATGTCACATTCTCTAGTAAGTATATTTTGTTATAATGTTGATTTGGACTATTATTGTCCCAAAAAATATGTTGATTTAGACTCAAGAGAAAGAGAAAACTTAGAGAGGCAGAAAGAAAACAAAAAATTGAATCATTAGTAATTGATAGCGTGCCTAATAATTTCTTCTACCTAATAAATTTTCCTTTGTCTTTCTAAGAAGAAATATGCCTCCATGAGGCCAGCAAACCATGTATAGATTGGAAGATGGGGTACATTGATATTGGGAAATTGTCCATACTATACTAACTAGGCAACGTGGATAAAAATAAATTGTATAAAACGTATATAAGGATTAAAATATAGAAAAATTCTTAAATAGCTAATTTATATTGTTGTGTGTTGGTATTTTTTTTAAGTAAAATTCATTAAAATATACATTTTTAAATACAAAATAATATAAAAATATATATGATATTGAATTTTGCTTAAACAATACCGTGCTTAACAATATAAATTAAGTATCGAAGTGTTCATCTAAAATATAGTAGGCTTTCTAAAGTGTCTTGTCACCCAGAAATGTTTGGAAGGTTTATGTATGGCTAAGTTTTAGTTCCAAATCAATATAGATTATCCGCATGAGTAAAATTTAGTTGATAGGTAGGGGCGTAAGCGGTTCCTAAAAAATTGAGCAATTCAATAAATCAAATCAAACCAAACCAAATAAAAAATTAACCAATTTGGTTTGGTTCAGATTGAAAATTGAAATAGAAAAAAAACGAACTAATTTGGTTCAATTCTTGGTTTTTAATTATAAAAATAAAAATCAATAATCAGATGAACCGAATTGAACTTATATTAATTCTAGAGCAAACCACCATTTTGATCCTTGAAAGTGTAACTCATTGTCATATTAGCCTGTGCATCAAAATTTGCAATGTAGTTGCACATGGTAAAACAGATCATTTTCTTGGTTTGAAACTATGTAGTTGCACATGGTAAAACAGATCATTTTCTTGGTTTTAAACTATAAGGTTACAATTACAGAAGAATGACTTATACAAGAAATGATCCATGTCCAAAATTATAAACTAGAAAAATCAACAAAACAGAAACTTAACAAGATATCAACACAAGCAAAAAGGTATGTAAAGAACTCATTTTGGAAACAATGAGCAAATCCTTATTTACTTGTCTTCCCTTGCAAAACTTGAGAAGTAGAACCACTTCCACCACCGCCGGCGCCACCGCCACTTGTATACAAAGATTTAAGCTGCCTGCTTATGAGTTTACTAGTATGAATAGTTTGCTGAAGCTGTGAATCATTTGACCACCATTGTTCCAATCCATGAGCTTCATGAAACTTCTGTTTTTCCTTATTCACAACAAACACTTTTGCAGCAACATGACAACCATAATTATTTGGACCAACATTCTCCTTATTGTTATCACCACCATCATTTTTCTCATTTGATCTATTAAGTTCATCATTATAAGAACAACATATATAATCACTGTTGTTCACATAAAGATGAGGAACCCATTTTCCAACTCCAAAATTATGACTCTTTAAACTTGTTAACCATGGCATCATCCAACTCTTCTTGTTGTTTCCATCATTGTTGATATTCTGTTGAAGTCCTTCGTTGCTCGAAGGAAGCATAGATTTAACTCTCTTCCAAGCTAACTCAGCTTTTTCGCCGATGTTTCTTAGACTCATAGCTATTGAAACAGAAGGTGGATTGAATAAATGTGTTTCGACGAAAATACCTTCTTTTGCTAATGATTTTCCAACTTGAAGTGCAAATCCAGCTCCTAATGAATGTCCTGCTACACAAATGTTGCTACTTCCATATGCATCAGCAACTGATTTTAGTACCTCTAAAGCTACTTTAAATCTTACTGAACCTTTTAAGCTTTCCCAAGCAAGGAACCTTAGGTCATCTTCGATGTCTCTTCGCATTGTGAGGCTTTTGAGTAATGTTCCTCTCAGTGCTAAGACGGCTTTTGGTGCACCACTTGGTCTGAGCAAGACTAAATCAGACATTGCTGCTGATCTGTCCCATTCGAGTATTGCACCGAAAATTGAACCGTCTCTTTCGTCTATCAATGTTTGTGTTAGCTTGTACTTGAAGGGTATCCACCAGTTTGGAGCTAGAGCATTTTCTGGTGTTCGTTTCTCTTGTCGATCAATTTCAAGCAAGTAAACTGCTTGTATAAAACAAGCAATCACAGTTCTCTTGTAATTTGCATCCTTCCTGCATTATATAAATTATTTATTAGTTGTATGAAAGAAGAAAAAAAAAGTGATTGTATCAAGTGCTAGGTATGTTTCACCGACACTTCAAATATCCGGTGTCTGATCATTATTTGATACTAATATGTGATTAAGCAACAGGTTCAAAGTATGTTTCTATCTGGTGCTAGGTATGTTTCTATTTTCCATCAGGTTCAAGATGGAAAATGAAGTTTGCAACAGGTCAATGGTCGAACGAATATGTTACAATTGCATAAAATCGACGCAAAATTTGCAACCTAAAATAATTAATCAAATCAAATTGGCTTACACAGATTCACAGGCATTTTTTATTGATACATACAGTTCATGAAATTCAAATGTCTTTTATCCAAATCTCAAATTAAATAAAGCTACAATTTTCGCAAACACGAGAAATTGCATATATGAAAAATTAAAGACAAATCCTGAATCTAATATAATGGCTGATGCATATTTCACATTCAAAAACTAAAATCTTGGTCTTAGACAAATCCATGGATGAAAGATGTTACTATTATTGTTAAATAATAAATGAAATGCTTGGAATCAGGATCCTAAAATTTCAATCCCAAATACAAAATAATTATAGTAACAAATTAATAAGTAATCAAAATTGATTATCCTAATCTTATCTCCTAATCTGTAATATAGAATGCAGATCACAAAGTTTCTAGAATCTCCACCAAAAGATCAATTTTTTTCAACAAATCTCAATTAATGAATCTTACTTCCTTAAATCAGTTCTTAGTTCCTTAAATCAAATACCTTAAAATTCAACAAAAATTATCAACAAACCCATCTTCTAAAGTTTTCATCTTTATACTCAAATCTAAAAACCCATTTTCTGAAATCTAATAACAACAGAACCAACCTAAAAAAAAAATTCAAAATTAGATCAAACAAAAGATAATTCACTCTCTGTTCCTCAATTTTAAACTAAAATATTCACTAAAAAAAAGACAAACCCATAAATCAAAATACAAACTTGAAATCAAATTAAGATATACAAAAGCTAGATATGAAAAGGGTATTCACCAGCTAGAATTTATAAGGTCTCTCCAATTCAAATTAACCAAGTTTCGAGGACCCGAAACATGAAATGCATAAGGGTGAGCTTCTTCTTTTTCTTCTTGTTGTTGAACCACAACATGTTCTTCTTCTACTACTTCAATTTTCTCTTCTTCTTCTTGTTCTTTTGGTTTGGAGAATTGGGTTGTGGTGGTTTCCATGTTTGTTGAAGTTGATATTGTAGTGAGAAATTGAAGGAATGTGTTTGAAGTGCGAAGAAGATGTAAAGTTAAGGTTTTAGATTTATTTCCTTTGTGGGAAGTGAGTTCATTATTGTTTAAACAGGTTAATGTTTTTTGAATCTGTCTACAACGGTCATATTTCCTTTAATGCTTACGTTTTTTAATTTTTAATTTGTTTCACTTAATTATCCAAAAATGTAGTAGTATTTTGATTTTGATATTTTTTGAAAGTTAGTAGTATTTTGATATAAGATTAAAAATAATGTGTTAAAAAACATAAAAATAACATATTTATTAAAATAATGTAAATATGTAATAATTTTGATGAAGATTTTTTTGGTTTTAATGAAATAAATGTTTTGAGAAGATGTAAAAACAATTTTAATTTATTGTTAATTATAGAAAAAGTTATGAAAGTTGATGTTTTCTTCTTATATTTTAGGATAAAAAATACTTTTTTTTCTACTGTATTTTGGAATGGATGGAGTATTCTCTAAAATTTCTATTGTCGTTCAAATGTTAGTTGACTCAATAATGATTGACGTTAGACTTGATAAGAAGGATAACAGTTCAATCCCGCAATTGCGTCTTTGAAGGGGCTTAAATCACTTGATGTTAGATTTTGCTTTAAACCAATTTAGGCGCCTAATAAACCGGATATAGGTGGTGAAAACCAAAAAAAATTAGAAAAAATAACTATTGTCGTTGATAGTATGAATATACTGTGTTTGTACTAGTGTCGTGTTTGGTTTTGGTTCTTTATATTTATTTATTTTGGTAAGGTTTGATTTTTTTTTTTTTTTTGGGTCAGGGGTATGTTAGTGGCTAGAAAATCATCCTTAAAGGTGAATAAGTGGGCTATAAAGGTTTGGTTCTTTATATTTGTTCTAAAATATTAAATCTCTTTGACAAAAGTACAAGAATTAAGATAAGTAATTTTCCGTTAAATTTGATAATAATATGTGCTCTTCTCAAAATTATTCATCAATTATTATGACAAAAAAATTATAATTATAATTTTTCTCTATTATTTAGGGATTAAATTTGTGAAAGGATATTATAAAATGGGACAATAAAATTTTGAAAAATAAATCTTATTTATTGAGACAGACGATGTAGTACATTGGTCTTGTTTATATTTTGCTCTCAAATTTCTCTGTCTTTATACATTTTCTTTTTACAAGACTGGCATAATTGTGTATCACATGAAAAACGTGAAAAAAGAAATTGTTTTGGACCAAATTAAAGTCCAATACGCCTTTATAGCCCAATATATACTTGGGATCCAAGGCTGGTTCGTAAAGAAGGCCAAGACGGTCGCTATTAGAGGCTCTGTCCTCACAATACAAGACAAATACGTAAAGGTCGTTTGTGCTGTAGTACTATTCTCAGTTTCACTTACTCTGTGAGACTTACAACGTGGTAAAACGACTCTTCTTGCACACCATATTTTGCATGTTCATATGGATGTAATTCTACTCCAAAAGTAACACAATTTATACAATATTCATACTCACTCCACCTCTTTCACATACTATAGTACTATACTGACTTAAGCAATAGAGTGCTAATTATTTTGCATATACCCTCACCTTATTCTCAAAGACCACCATCTTCACCAAACCTTACTAGAAGATCTACAAGTTTTGTCCGTTCAAATCATTAAACATCATAAATAAAGAAATGAAAGTTATCTCATAAAATCTATCATAAGTTAAGACACCTATCTACAATTGTAAATCTTAATAGCAAATCTAGGTTCTAAAGAATCATAATTCTCTCTATATAATCCTAACGCATGGTCTAGGTCAGATATGAATCAATTAACCTTAAAAACTCATGTTTGGCCATCATTGATTTGATCATCGTAGGGCGTACAAATATTAATGTTATAAGTCTCACATTGAGTACACCAAAGTGTTCAATATGATATTTAAGTTATGAGTCTCTCTCATTTATTGGGCTAGTGTTTGGGTTGGACTCTCCTATGTGCTTAAATCATAACAATTGGTATTTTCATTGAGAGTTGGACCCAGAAAGGGCCACCTATAGACTGGGTTAAGGTGTCCCACAGAATATTCATAGGTGGGTGAATCCGCCGAAAAGGAAAAGGCTATCATCGGGTCAGTGTTGATAGAGCAAAAGCCACCGTGGATGTCAACTCTTAAAAAGTGTGACAATGTTATGAGTCTCACATTAAGTACATCAAAGTGCTCAATATGATATTTAAGTCATGAAGTTCTCCAACCTATTAAACTAGTTTTTTATATTGGACTTTCCTCATGTGCTTAAATCATAACATACTATCCCCTATAAACAAGTTTAAACGACCAACATACCATAATCAATAGACAAAAACATCCTTATACCTTACCATCCAAATCTCAGGTCAAAAGCGTATCAATTTATAATAAAATTTTGTATGCCTAAATTGAAGGCCATGGCAATATAATATCTCTTAAGTCAAACTGCGTGCTGCTGTTACAGAAATAGATCATGATTCATGATCCCATCAACTGCCTTTGTCTACAATATCAAGAATAGTAAAATAATCATGAATGCCACCTCCACCAACTATGTACACATTTGATATTTCATTTTATGATCTCCAAGAATTACTAATTTAAATTCTTGAAATTGCTTCTAGGAAAAAAATATTCAAGTCAACAAATATTTAACTTATAATCTTTGAAAATAATGGCTATGCTTTTCTTACAAAAAAAAAAGCAATAGAAATGATTTCTTATCCTACTTGAATGAAAAATTCACATCAACTAATACCCTATAACTATTTCAAAACATCACTTGTATTATTGTATATACTATAAGACATTGATTCATTGTTCCTTAACAAGTTCCACCCTTCAATACCATTTCATTTTGAACACTTTCTTCGTTGCTCAAAACCACTCTTTGTTTTTGTATGTAGACCCATTTTTCTTGAAAAAGGTAGAAAAATACAATCAATGATATTTGAATAGTGAAAAGTATATTCCATGTTGTTATCCCTTTTGATGTTTTCTCATGGTAGGCTGCTAAACCTATATATACATTAAGAACACCCAAGAACGTAACTGCAGTTCCAAGTATCCAGTGTGCAAAAAACCACACACTTCTTCTTTTGGATCCCCTGTTTAAAACAAGTAAATTAAATTAAATTAAGTACACTTTTTTGTTATATCTTTTATTGTCTCATAGTTGATTGTAGGGATTCAAAAATCATATGTTAATGATATACACTGAGGGAAAAATATGCATAAGAAGTTTGGCTATGTTTAAATAAAGAAAATGGTTCGTTTGAATTGACTTATTTTTGAGCTTTTGCAAAACAGTTTATGTAATGAACAAGTTTTTATGTATTATTCATAAGCTTGTCAAGGTAGTTTATGAAAAAACAGCTTATGAAGATACAAATTTTGTTAGTGATAACTTAGGAATTAACATAAAAAATTTATTTGCATAAGTTATATTTTTCATAAGTTGAAAAATAAGTCTATCCAAATAAACTGAAAATGTAATATGTATCGAGAAGAGTGTAATATTCAATCTTCTTGTTGAGAGAAGTGATCACATTTATACGAGAACAACGAGCGATTTATGACGAATATGGTTTAGATTTCAGGTCAACGTGAATAAATGGCTTAACCAACAAAATAATGTTTTTTACTATCTCGTAAGTCTCTTGTTATTAGAAAAAAGAACTCTAATATTCTAGAGTTTAGAGTTTGGTATAAGTAAAAATTAATTAAAGATTGTTTCAATTTCCGGCCAACAAAATCATGTTGGTGCACATTTTCTAAATAAAAGGGAATTTAAATGTTTTACCTTTGGGGTCTGAAGATACCAACAAGGACTTGCAGCCAGATAACACCATAAAGTGCAACCCCTAATCTTTGATGATTATTGTTGAATAAGTTGTTGAAATTTTTTATAGACATGATTGCTCCTGCTGTGGCAAGAAGTACAGCAACCATCTGTTGAATAGAAATCCAAAATTTTATAAGATATTAAAAAATAATATAATAGATTATCATCGAACACATATATACTTTAAATTGAATCGACACCATGCATACATAGTTTCACGTTGTATTGAATCTCATCCGTTGATTTTTAAATCAGGCGATTTTGATTATATATTAAATTTGATACTCTTAAAAATCTCAACAATTGATTTCAAATTACATGGTTCCTGTCTTTTGTTAGTATCACAAGCAACAATGTAATTTTATGGGTCATGCTAAACAGTGCTCTCGGAACACTTGTTAAGCATATTAAAAATAGAAATTAAAAATGAAATGAATATGCTTTTTGCATTTTCGATGCATTGATTGCGCAAATTCCAAGACAGAATTTTTATATTTATATGCTTACCAATGTTTCAGAGACACTGTTTAGCATTTTCTTAATTTTATAGTTTTCTGAGGCTGTACCTAAAAAATGTGATGGAGAAAATTCCTTTCTTATCATAAAAGTTTCCATTATAGTCCTTGTCAATAAGGTGGCAATCACTCTAACATGATCTGATTAGTAACTACTAATAAGCATTAGGCTAATTTAACTAAACATGTGGAATTTAGCTACTTTCCTTTCTTGCATGTCATCATTAAAAGTTAACCAATGGGACAACTGATTTAATAAAAGTATTTTAAAAACGATGATAGATCCAAAATTGGGGCCAGAGCACCCATCTTCCATAACTTTCACCACTTAATAAAGGTTCATAAAATAACCATAGAATATCCTAATCCTAATCTAATACACTTTATCCTTTAGCTTATTCTGCACTCACTCTAACTTTTTACTTCTTATAGAATGATTTTTTATTTTTTGGTACAATTATAGAATGAATTTGATTCTATACTATATTATATTTTATCAGTATACATCAAACTTGATATTTCTGAGTTTCTACGTGTATGTTTGATTTCAATTTTAGAGGAGCTAAAATTGATTGCAGACATGTAGAATTGATTCTGACATGTTTGATTTCTGTAAAGTATAATTGATTCTGTTTGAAGTTAGAAATTGTAGCTTCTAGCTTTTGAATTGGTTTTTACACTGAAATTTACTGTTCAACGACTCATACTTTAGTTAAATATATCTAAACATAAATCAATTCTACTAAACTCAATTATTATAATAAAATCAATTCAACTAAAATCAATTTTATCAAAATTAATTTTATCTAAAATCAAACCAAACATACCCGTACATATCAATTACTTGCACTAAATCCGATAATAAAAAATTACTAATTTAAAACTTAATTTCATGTTACAACCCTATTCAAAATCAAAACTATATATTATTAAGAAAAAATCAAAGATGCACCAAAAATGTAAATTAATTTTACACTGTCAATCAATAAATATCTTATATTTTGCTAAATTATAAGAGTATTTTAGAATTAATCGTATGATATAGCAGATTGATTAGATATACTTGCCTGAAACATTGTATGAGCATAGAATAAAATTCTAAGCCACTTTGGGTTTTCTTCTCTGTTTGATAGTCTAATAACAAGTATACCAATAGGCATCAAGAATCCCATTGAAGCCCACAAGAGAAAACCATGTAATGTAATTTCAAATTGAAGTCTTGGACTCATCTTCATATATGAAATAATAACAAAAAAATACATATTAGCTTCACAATCAATACATTTTTATAGAAAAATAGGAAAAAAATTGTTAGTAATTAAAGCGACATTGATAACCATTTTATAAAATTTAAACTTTATTTCTTAAAATTAAAAGGTCAAACTCTTACCTCGTTAAATGGTTAGAATTTCAGCTTTAAAAGTGAATAAATGGACAAATTAATATTACTCTGATTGAATATTAATGCTAAAAGGATTTGACTCTAAGATTAAAAATTAAAGCAAGAAGAAGATGAAACATAAATGAGATATACCTTAATGTGGTTGTCTTTGTTTGTTGAATGATTAGTTATAATTTCCTTGTGCTCTTGTGATGAACAAAGAAGTGGAAATAAGAACAAAACAAGACATGTTTGAAAGAGGGAAGAAATGAATTTTTTTGGCTTGATTCCCATTAAATCTTGTTTATTTTGCTGAAAATTTGATCTTTGGTCAACACAATAACCTCCAATTAATGCTAGTGGAGATTTAAGGCAGAAAAACTTGAGCATTTCAAGGAGTCATTGTGATGCTCCATAAAGTACACTTCAAGGTGCTTATGAGAAATGAGCACTCTTATCTTTGTTGTCAGACAGAACAACTATCAAAGGTTCAAGAAAGAATGAGATCAATATGAGGTAAGAGTAAGCTCATATTGTAGAGTTTATTTGCTCTTCTAGTACTATAGACAAATATTTCAGCTCAAAATTACTATATTTTTTACCATGAGTAAACAGTTATTTGATTATTTAAATATGTATGTAGGCCACTATCATCCAAAACTAAAATTAAGTTTTTACTTTAAAACGAATATGAATTTTACAAAATTAATAGTATGACTGATCATAATAATCAGACGGTTTAAAATTTATTGACAATATAATTGCACTATTTTTTAACTACACAAAATCCAAATACAGAAAATATAATATACAAAAAGTTGTATAATAAGCTAAATTAAATGGTTTGTTGCATGGAAAGTGGTGATATTAATAAAAATAGTCTAGAAGATTTTATAAATAAATGAAAGTGGGGAAATGGCACAAAATGAGATTTCAAACTTGTGGGGTTTACTTTGACAGACTTTTAGTGATCATGGAGGAGAATGTGGACTTACAGAGCTAAAGTATGTCAGATTTCAATGTGGAGGAGGGAGGGTTAATTTTTATACACACACATAAAAACACAAAGTGGATAGTGTGGTAGATTTTGTAAGGTCAACACTATCTTTTGCTTCCCACTAGTGAATACAACATTAGTATATCGTGCTTCAATTATTGAATTGAATAAGACCCATTCACGGATCTTGCTCACATGCAATTGAATTTCATACATTCAAATACCAGTGATAGTTTATTATAATTAGATAATAATTAATATTAAAATCAGGTATTTTATTTTAGAAAATTAAATGGAATTAAGTAGCAAAATTTTAGACTACTTGCAAATATGATTATTATTTTTAGGTTACAATCATTATTAATTTATTATTATTAAAGCACAATCATTATATATTATTGATAAATAAAAATGAGACGAGCAATAATGTATGGTATATATTGGTGTTGAAGTATTAGTCCAAATTTTGTAAAAATAAGTACTATTTATCCATGTGCATTATTTATAATAATGTGCGGTTTCTTCTACGCACAAACTACAACAATATCATATTGTACCTACCTATTGTATTGTTTTATTGTTTATATATATATTCTCAACCTCTCCTTGAATTGTATAAGAAATAATTTATTTCAGATTTATGATTTATCACACCATCACAACATGTGAGTATGTTAATGTGACACACTGCCTTCTTCTATTTTTCTTCCTTTTCTGTGTGCGCCTGTTGAAATAAATGGGATGCATTACATTCTGCCAAAGAATAAATTACTGAAACTCTAACTTTAGATCCACCAACAAAAAATTATATTTCAATAGGTTTTATAAATTATTGAACCTTTTAATACGAGGAAGTCCTAATAATCCAAATTATAGAGTCAAAAAAATATTTTTATAATTTCACTAAATACACGAAAACATTGTACTACATAATATAAAGCAAAAGAGATGCACCATAGCCATGTATTTAACAGAATATTATAAAGTATGGGGACCAATAAAGAAAAACAAATGCATGAAACGCGACTAACTTTATAAGTGAATCCAAGAATGCTCTAGTGGTCCTCTTTTGTGAAATGTTACATACTATGATACTACGTGTTATAAATTAATGGGATGCTGTTTGCTACGTGATGAGAAATTGAGAATATTGTTTTGCTAAATTGTCCTTTAATTTTAGAGTGATAGAGAAGTCTACAGCTATATGTTTGCACATGTGATTCACTAATTGTTGCTATTTTTTATCTTTAATAATTAAGCTCGAATATTATATTATATTTTTCCTTTTTTGACATACCCATTCCCAATAATTAACTCATGTGACAAATGTATATTTAGCTTTGCTTTTTGCCATTATTAGAAGGAAACACAAAAAGTTAAACAATTAGTACTATCTTATTTCACTATGTTACGTTATTAGTTTCTAAAATAGACCTACAAAAATTACAATTACAAATGTGATCGGATGTGTATGTACACATTTTTTACATTTATTATATGTCAATTCTTTTTTCGTACATGGAAATTCATGCTAGCAAATGCTAACCATTGCGGAGAGCAATTATTATATCGTCAAATCTTTGATTTGTGGTGCTAGCTAAAGCAACCACAACATAAACAATCAACTAGAAGTTTTTCATAACCTTAAATTCTTATTTGAGCACCATGGAGTAACGAAATTTTCTCAATCGCCTCCCCTTCATTTTTTTCTCCCTTAACTATCGATTTTGCCCTTAGGGAGTTTTTGAGGGTATAGACACCAATTCGGGATCTAAATTCCGAACTATATAGTTCGGAATCTACGTCCCGAAGTGTATCCTGAATTTTGGAGAGTACAGACACCAGTTTGGGATATAGATCCCGAAGTGGTGCCTGAGTTATGGAGTATAGGCACCACTTCGGACTATAATTAACCCATAATGTATCTAGGTATACTATCTTATTTCTATCCACAAAATGTCCTTAATTCATATGCATGTATGTTAGAATCTTACTCACTGTTTTTCCGTACCTCAATTAGGTTCAAAAGCTAAAATAAAATTAAAGTGTTAACATAATGTACCGGTTCATATGAAACATGCATTGAGTCATACATAGATTTCACCCAGTGGTGGAGCCAGGAAACATATAAAGCCCGGGCAAAATTTAAAATTTAAACAAAAATTTTAATTTTACATTGAAAAATTTTAAAGGAAAAACTCAGTTTTGTCTTAAATTAATTCCCTCGAATCTCAATTTTACTCTAAGTTAACTCCTAAAACACCAAAAAAAATTATTTTGCGGTGAAAAATCTGAATTTTGAACCAAAAAACTTCAATTTTGTCCTAAACTAATTCCTAAAATTATCAATTTTACCCTAAATTTATCCTTAAAACAAAAAAATATTCCGCCCGAGCCCGAGCTACCGCCTAACAGTCCGGGTGGTAAATCCGCCCATGGTTGCACCGATATATACATTATATATCTCATGTATCTTTTCTATGAAAATCTCCACATAATGCATCAGTTCAAAAAAAAAAAACTCCATGGGCTTGTCATAAAGAAGCTTGTCTTCATTCATGGAAATTATAGCCACAACCACCGTTGATCGCCAAAAGATCTAATGGGTCCATGACAACAAGGTTTGAACACGTGAGCCTATCATAATCTATCTACTTTTAGGATTAATTTGATAAGGTTGTTGAAATTGAAATTTTAAAAAAAATAAAAATAATAAAATAAATATAAATAAGTCAATAAAAGGAGATGTTGAAATATTACATGTGCTTGAGGAACAACATTGGCCTCTAACAATCATCATTCCCTTGACAAAAATAACATCAATTTTGTGAAGAAATAATTAATTTTATGTGAACTGAAGTTGAAGTTGAGAAATTAAAATTAGGCTAAATTGCCCTTTTGGCCCCCTATGTTTTAAAAACTTGCGATTTTGGCCCCCTATGTTTCAAAATAGCACTTCTAGCCCCTTATAATTAACCCCTTTTGCAAAAACCAATTTTGACCAAGTCAATACTGACGTGGCAAGTCATTTATGTAACATAGATGTCACGTCATCACCTAATAATAATTATAAATAAAAAAAAGAAAAAAAAAAGTACAATTTAATTAAAGAAACGTAAATCCCTTAAAAACCTGCAAAACTCTTGTCGCAAAGGTAGCTTGAAGGGCTTTATCATGTCCTTGACTCCTTATAGGAGGACTCAGAACATACCTTGACCACATGAAAATTGAAATATGGCTTATAAATTTTTAAAATTGAAGACGATAAAAGATTAACAACTATGAAAAACAATGAAACAAGTCGAGGCACTTGCTTTCCTACGGTGTCGAAATCAGGATGCCAAAGTCAAGAGTCATTAAGGGCTAAACTAGAGACAATAGGCTCTCCAATTACCCTTGTCCTGCATTTTGAAAACAAATAGGTAACATCGCTGAAATTAAGTTATAGTAGCAATGTTCCCAAAATCTCTTAGCTTTTCTCAATAAAATTTGAGAAAAACACTAAGGATTAAACTTAAGAACTTGACTTCCTAGCCTTAGTGATTTCTTCCATTGCATCAATGCTCATTACGTGAACCACATATAAAGCAGTGTTCACAAAATCCTTTAATATAGTTGCACTTTTTTTTTTATAATTATTATTAGGTGATGACGTGACATCCATGTCACATAAATGACTTGCCACGTCAACGTTGACTTGGTCAAAATTGGTTTTTGTAAAAGGGGTTAAACATAAGGGGCTATAAGTACTATTTTGAAACATAGGGGGCCAAAATCGTAAGTTTTTAAAACATAGGGGGCCAAAATTGCAATTTAGCCTTAAAATTATAATTGACAAATCATAATCTTAAACTATGAAAATGATACTTAAATAAGAATAAAAATATTCTTCAACGATATTTAAAAAGAAATACATAAAATAACTTTTTAACGAATTGTAAAACGACATTCTTATTGGTGGTTGAAGACAAAAATTTAGGTCTAGTTGCTAATTATTATAGCTGGTGGTCGAACCTTTTGTTTTGTTTAGATATTGACTAATTAATATTGATCTGGTTGTTTTTGTTTTAGCTTCTGACTTTGTTGATTAAACTCTCGTACTCTGCTTTAGCACACCTTATATTGAGGACATTACTTTTGGTATATTTTTATATATCTCTCTGTTCAAAAAAAAAGTTTTTAACGAATTGTAAAAGAAAGTCTAAATTGATTAAGACTCTACACCAATATTATTCTTTAAAAAGTTGAATATTAAAATTGCTTTATATCTTATCATTTATTGTCTTTATTTGTTAAGGGTTGAAAATAAGGTGATTATTGGATGGGAAAGGGTTTTCATAATCAAACTTCCCTGCAATTGAAGTCATCATACTAATGATTTGTGGCAACAGAAAATGGTAAATTAAAGTGATTAGAAACTTCTTACTCTTTTTTTTTTTTGACCAATCTTCTTACTCTTTTTTACTCTTTTTTAATGATGCATAATTTAACATTTTACTTGTTCAATAGAGTTTTTTTTTTGAATAGTTTTTTGTTTTTCTTCCTTCTCATTTTATAACAAGGTCAATTGTGTCACATGCACATGATTTGTTTACTCTTAAAAGTTATACTCATTTTCTTTGCTAGTACTCCCTCTGTTTCAAAATGAGTGTCGCTTTTGGTATTTTCACACATATTAAGGAATACAATCATTATGTTAAAATTAATAGTACATTTACTAAATTAAGGTTACTTTTTCCTTTATTTTCTTGGAAATAGTGTATAAAGTAGTAATTAGATGATAGAATTGGAAAATGTTGCATTGGGAATTGAAAAGCGACACTCATTTTGAAACAAAATTTTTGAGTTAAAGCGACACTCATTTTGAAACGGAAAGAGTAATATGTAACAATATCTATCTAAGAGGCCTTAGATGTGATTTGCATCAATATCTTTTGATTTAGGAAGAGGTTTTAAAAATAATTGTTTTGGTAGAAGAAGTTTTAAATTTTAATTCAACATTAAAATTACAACAAAATTAAAATTTGAGTGTCGCCGTACTTCTACTTTTATTTGTTTCCATAATAAAAAGAAAAAGAAAAAACGCAAACAACTAAGAAGTTATTCCTTAATAAATTCTACATACATAATATCCTCTAAAAGCAGTCGCAACAGATCAGAAGACGGAATAAACATTTTCACCAAACTTGGGATAGAGTACTTCTACTTAAGTAGTGAGATTAATTTATTGTATTTTCATATAATTGATGCACTTTTCATCGGGTCATTTATATGTGTATATATATATATATATTTTTTTTTTACACTATCGGTATCGGGTCATATTTATAAGTAATGCACTTTTCAGTATTAATTGAATAATTATTTAATAAATTTTAAAAAAAATGTTATTTAAGAGATATGACGAGGGATAACAATTTGTATGTGCGAGTTTTCAATAACTTATCATTTCATTTGCATACCAAAAAAATAAAAAATAGATTGACATTAGATCTCGATCGATTGTAATTTTACGGTGGATCGGACTTTAAGGATAGAATTAAAAGTTTCTTTACAAAAAGAAACTTATGTCTAGAAGTATAACTCAGCCGACTAAAATGTTAGAATTGTTAGACATGACTTCATAATTTGGGTCTAAACCGAAAAAGTCATAGTTGTTTGTGAGTTTAATTTTAGTTGATTACTACTTCATTTAAAAAAAAAATTGTGTAAGGCTAACTTTTTTTTGTAATTTTATGATTGTAATTTAAAAATGTAAAAATAATAAAACAATTTAAATTATTTTAAGAAATAACAGAGATTAAAACTGCTTGCATGATAAAATTTTGTAAGAACAAAACACGTTACTTATATAGGATTTAAAATAAAATTGGTAGTTTTATAGGATTAAAAACATATTTAATCTAAAATTTATTAAATTCATAAATGTAATATTGACTTAATTAAAGCTTTTGTCCCTCTATTTTATCTTATTCACGAAATTATATGTCTTTATTTTTTAAATCAGTGATGAACTTTAGTCTATTTCTCTCAATTTTGTAATTAAAAATGAGAATTTGTCGTATTCTTTATATTTATCAAAGGATTGAATTACGTGGATATATAGTCCATGTGTATTACTAATATTTTTATATATCATTATTTTATCATGTGAAAATAGGAAGCAATTTACAAATTATTAAAATACAAATTATTATATTTTTGTCCCAAAAATAATATTTTTGCATATCATACAAAGGTGTATGTGGGTCGGATTGAATTGGGTTTGACTAAAATTAAAATCCGAACCACTTAGAGTAATATGAGTTAAATTCAGGAAAATAACCACTTAATTACTTTAACATTAGATTGGATTGGGTGTAAACTCACTAATTTCCGAATTTGGTTGGTGGGTTAGTGGGGTTATTCAAATTAAAATTTTGTTTTCTTATAATAAATTAGTATATCATGTTTTCTTATAACCTTTTATTTTCATAAAAAATAGCGTAACATATTTTCATTATTTTTTAACACATAAAATGATAAGATCATCATTCTTTCATAAAAATAATATACTTTAACTATTTTCAAAGAATTATATTTTGCTAGCATTATTATTTTTAAATGATATAAACAAATCAAAAGATAAAAACTCAACGAAAATGATCAGATAATACATTGAAAGTGTAAACTACTGAACACTAATGCGTTTTTTGTTTGAAATATACATTCATACAACTTGTTTTGGAAATCTCAATGTTGTAATTTGGAATTTTCTCTTTTAACGATCAAATGATAAGAGCAAAACATTTCATGTTTATATGAAAATTATTTTAAAAAAATCATAGCACTACTAAGAAAGTGGGTCTGTGGGTTGAGTATGATTTTATCCGAAACCTGAGTTTTTTTTTATGAATTTTTCATTTTGAAATTCATATCCATCAAATTGTCCGACCCAATGTATTTTTTTGGGTTAAATTGGATATATAAATTTGACCGAATTGAGTGAGTTTACCAATCTATATACACCCCTAATATCATGCCTTCTTTTTTTACTACAGATTTTTATTTTCAAAAATTGACAACATTTATAAATCTCAAGCGCTTATTGGCCATGGGTACGTAAGTTGATTTTCTTGGTATTCATCTTGTTGTAATCAAATAAATGTAATGTAATACTTTTTTTTTTGACACATGTAATGTAATACTTTGCCATTAAAAAAAGTTATACAAATTTTATAGCACAAGAAAATATGAGTATGCTTGGCTGAGTCAAACAGATCTTCTAATTTCAAGATGACACGCCAAAATTAACAATTAACTAAGACATGTGTAGTTTAAAATTTTCATATCGTCTAAAAACAAAAAACTGAAATTTAAGAGAAATGTATAAAACAAAACAAAGTGTGAGAAAAATATCACTAACAACATTATGAAATGAATATAAAATTTTTGTCAAAATAAAAAACATTATGAAATTTATATAAAATTAGTCGTCTTAGAAGTAACATAAAAAATATATTTCAGTTGAAATGTTATATAATATATTATATATCTTTGAAATTAGAAGAGAATTAGACATTGTAAATACATTATTTACTACCTTATTTCATTTCATTATCATCTTATAGAGTACAAAACTAAAATTACAAAGTTTTTAAAATTGAAAAGAAAAAAAATGTTATTGAATACCAACAAAATAACTACGTAGATGACAGCTCAAAATATTCATATATAGTCTCTTGGATATAACAATAAATATAGAAATCATGTGGGTGTATAATCTATTCATACTTAGTACATTTACATAGTGAATTAATACACTTTGATTTCATAGGACGGCGACACTGCATGAAAAGACATTCTGAATCTGCTTTACATCTAGTATAACCTGTGGCTCCTATGATGAAGAAGAAAAATGAAGGAAAAAAAAAGTATGTAATTAAAATGGGATAAAATTTATATTCAAAGTAAAAAAGAAATTTAAAAGGATAAAAATAGCATACCATTTACGTTCGTTGAAACAAGAAATATGGAAAGAAAGAAAATTATAACATAAACAAATTTGATAATTTTAGCCATACTTCTCCACCTTGCATATAACAAAAGCTTTACCACTTTATAATTTATTATTCTCATCCATGAAATAAATATAGTTTTTTTTTCGGTGAACATAAATAAATATATTTTTTTAACTCTGATGAATTGTAAAAAATCTTTCCTAAAATTAGAATATATCATTATTAATTTGGCATTGTAGCCCTCTATTGTATTAAAAATCAAAAAATCATTATTAAATGTCTCTTGAATACATTAATGTGTTGTGCTTGTCCTCTAAGCCATTTAATAAAAAGGTAGCATAAAAACTAACCATCATAAGAATTATATTCTTTATTTTATAAATGTAAAGAGTTTACAAGAAATAGTTTACATATAAAATTTAGCTTTAATAGACGTTTACAAGACAATTGAACTTTAAAATTTACAGCATATTATTTATAGAAAATTTATTGGCTAAATTATAGTAGTATTTTTGGTCTCTTAAATTTAGTTTTAAGTTTTATTTTGGTTCATTAAGTTTTTTAGTTTCATTTTGATATCTTAAATTATAAATGTTAGATAATTTGATTAAATAAAATTTTGGGTTCGAACCCTGATCACTCCACTTGTGTGTGAGTTTTTTGGTGGTTTTATTATCTCGTCTATGTACCAAAAAAAAAACTTAAAGAATTATATTATACTATAATGCTTATAACTTAAGAGACTAAAATTAAACAGAAAAAATAAAGAGTTATATTATACTGTTGGTTTGACATACAGTAATTTGAGTGCTATGGCAGTCTCAGTTTGAAAGAATTTTTGGATCTAAAACTAGAGATTCGATGGAAATCTTTGAAAAGATACAAGCAGTCTCATGGCAATGACTTTTGTCAAAAAAGACTTTTGCTCCATACATGTTTATATTATGAATGGCGTGTTTATCCATTGAATTAGTATTGTGCGTTAATTATAAGTGGGAAGAGTTTGTTACTAGCATTCTAACTGTTCTATTTTCCATTATTTTGATTTGATGAAGTGTACGTTGTTTGTACCCATTATTTTAATAATATATAATTCTTTTTTTATGTTAAAAACAAATAGAATTGACACAAGAAAAAATAAATGACGACAAAGTGTGAAGTCCTTCGATGAAATAAACAACATAAAGTAGTGCCAATTCATGTGAATGACATCCTTTAAAGGCCACTAGCTCGCTGAACTCCATCAAGGTGGATATATACCTCCTTTTCCACCTTCGTTTCTCATGTTTATTTTAATAATTGGTTTGTAAATCAAATGAATTGTATTTTGAGATAGGGTGCACTTGAGCATTTAAAATGCTAGTTTTAATTTATTTTTTTGGGCACTACTTGTACTGTATATCTTTTCTTTTTCTTTTTCTTTCTCTACTACTACTTGTACTTTAATTTTTACCAAGTAAATTTAATATAATCTTTGCGATTAAAGAAAAAAAGTAATAAAATTTTTATAGCACAAGATCAAAATATGAGTATGGTTCCCCGAGTCATAAAGGATTCTTCTAATTGGAAGATGACACACCAAATTTAACAATTATGTAGTTTCAATTTTTCATATCTTCCAAAAACAAATAAATCCACCCAAAGGCTATATTTTAAAAAACTGAAATGCAAGAGAAATATAAATTGAAGTGTGATAAAAATATCACTATCAACTTATAAGATTTTGATATAAATATAAAATTAATCTTAGAAGTAATATATATAAAAAAAATATATTTCAATTTTTTTTTTACTATAAAAAAACATATTTCAATTGAAATGTTATATAAATATATTATGATAGGTTTGTGGGGTTAGAAAGAAAATGAGATATACTTGAATTAAAGTCTATGATGATATCTTTGAAATTAAAAGAGAAGAATAGACATTAATGTAAATACATTATTTATTGCCTCATTTCATTTCATTATATCAACTTAAAGTACAAATTAAAGCTAAAATTACAAAGTTCTTAAAATTGTAAAAAAAAAGTTATTGGATACCAACAAAACAACTACTTATACATGACAGCTCAGAGTATTCATTCATGTCGTGTAAGTGTATAACACTAAATATAGAATCATGTGGGTATATATATATATATATATATATATATAATCTATTCCCACGTAATTTTAATACATTTACATTGTGAACTAGTACACTTTGGTTTCATAGGATGGCGACACTGCATGAATAGACATTCAGAATCTTCTTTACATCTACTACTTCCTATAATGAAGAAGATAAAAGAAAGAAAAAAGTATATATGTCATTAAAATGAGATAAAATATTTGTTCCAAGTAAAAAGAAATTTGAAAGGATAACAATGGCTTACCATTTACGTTTGTTGAAACAAGAAATATTGAAAGAAAGAAAATCATAACATAAAAAAATATGATATTTTTAGCCATATTTATCTACCTTTGCATGTAACAAATAGCTTTACCAATTTATAACTTATTATTATTCTCATCCTCTCCTTACCTGAATTAAATAGTTTTCAACTCTTATGGAGTAGTAAAAAAATCATTATTCCTAAAATTAGAATATCATTATTAAATGTCTTTTCAAGATATCAATGCGATGTGTTTGTCTCCCTAAGCCATTTATTTAATCAAGAGGTTGCATAAAAAACTTATTAATCTTAAGATTATATTATTTTATAATCGTAAAGGACTGACAAGATGATTAAAAGATTTATATAAGACCATTTGAAGAAATAGTTTACATGTATAAATGTAGCTTTAGTAGATGTTTACAAGATATTTAAAATTTTTAGTTCTACTGACAAAATGATAAAATTATATTGTTAAGTCGGATGTATTATTCGAGTTTTAACTTGGAATTTTATAGTTGGGTGTGAGTTTAATTTCAATAAAATTTCACTTCAACAAAGACAAAAAAATTTTAGAAAATGAATAAACTTTAAAATTCCAAAATTCATACAAAATATATTTTGAAATTCCAAAATCACGGTCACTTTAGGTTGTCAGTTCTTCGATATAGACATTTAAGAACTTTTTTAATTAAATACTCCCTCCGTCCCTAATTATAAGACCCCTTTTGACCACATCATGTACGCCAATGTACAATTTTGATCGTTAATATCTTTAATTATCTAGCAGTAAAAATTATAAAAATTTGATATTTTAAAAATACTCATCAAAACAAATCAAACAAAATCTTATAAGATAATATTTACATCTATATATTATTAGAAAAATACGATCAAAACATGATAGATAAATAGTAAAATTTAGTCAAAAAAGGTCTTATATATATTAAGGGAGGGAGAGAGTACTCATTATTGAAAAAATTCAAGTGTTTTAAGATGATTTATTAAATGAATAAATCAATTTTGCACTTTCTCCCGATTTCATTCTAAACAAGTCATACTTGTAAGTCAATATGTTCGTCCTAGCCCTCCTGACCTCAGTAGTTCCTTCATGAGTCAATTGGAGAGTTCCCATATTTCTTTGGCGGTCATAAAATTTGATACTCAATATAATTTATCAACGCTTATTACAGTTGTAATGATGTACTTGCTTTCAAATTGTATTGAACATTTTATTTTCTATTTTTGGTCAAAGAGTTATTGGTTTATTAACCGCTATATTATTTAATAAATTATTTAATAAGTGAATGGAAATAAATGGATCTTTTTTTATAGTGTCACAATATCAAGGTTTATATCCTCAAAAAAAATCATTTTTCATTCTAATAACCACATCATTCACCATTGAAAAATCCTCATAAGATATCTCAAGTTGTAAAAGCTGGGGACATATGTGTTGGGTAGAAGAGGTCTAGAGTTCAATTTCTAGTGGGAGCAATTTATATTTTTGATGTACCAAAAAAAGAAAAGTGGTCGTCTATTTATGGAAAATTTTCCATAATAAAAATTATTTAAAGTCTTCTCGACTCTTAATATACAAGTCTTTAGACACAAGAGTCCAAACTTTGATACCACTTGTTGAACAAGTGACAAATATACAAAAGGAGAATGAATTGTGTACTTTAAAAATAAACATTTAGAAAACTTTAATCAGATAAATAAAGTACTTATGTATAAACTTAAAAGAAACAAACAACTATAAATAAAGTTTCTCAAAACAAATAATGAAATAAAACTTGCAAGCAAAAATAAAAGGGATTAAAGAGATAGAGAAATATACAAGAACATTGTACTAGTTTGGCATAAAATCAGCTTAACATTTCACTAAACAACTAAAGCTTTTAAAATATGATTAACTTAAAATCTTTACAATCAAGAAATCTCAACACAAACAATGAGATATCACATCCCTTGTACAAGAGTCTCTAAACTAAGAGATACCTCTTCTGATAACCTCCTTGTGATTTCTTGCAAACGTTTCCGTAACTTTCTTTGTCGTCAAGAGTTTGGGGAGGAGCACATAAAGCAAGATTAAATTCTCCACAACGACACACCTCTCGAGGATGGAAAAAGGCCTCAACATAAGACCTCTGTGAGGGCTCACCATAATAGCGCCCGTGTCGCGGCTCCTTCCCGATGAATGGCTAAACAATACGTAGGATGACTTAAAAAGGACTTCCAAAAAAGGACTTCGCTTCGGTGATCGTCTTTTATGATAATAGAAGGCATGCGTGTCTATAAAGTAAGAATATATAAAAGCTTATGCCCTAAGGGATCCATCATCCTCTATGATTCCAAAGAATCGACATATGCCAGTAGTCTCCTCTTCAAATAAACTTCCTCCCCATTAAGATAAGCAAATTAAAATCCATACAATCCCCAAGAAACTGAGAAGTGATCATGGGTTCATAACTTGTGGAATAAATGCTTGCACGATATATTATCCAACGACACTCATCATCTTTTATAGAGTGAATGACGCACAAAAAGTCACGTGCAACTTGATTAAAACAAAAGAGTAGTAGTATGTGATGGAACATATTATTTTCCCATTATATTGCTATTTTCTAAATCCAAACAATAAAATACTACTCCATCAATCATCATATTCAATTAATCCAAACACAACTAATAAATCTAGCAAACATGTATCAGCTCTATCAGGCCTGGCCCAGAGGCTGTGCAGGCTGGGCTGCAGCCTTGGGCCTTAAATTATTGAGGGTCTCATTTTTTTTTCATACTCACATAGCATTATTATATTAAGTATATGTTTCGCGAAAGATTATACAAGAAGTTTATGTTGATGCAGTGGTTGTTGTTGGTTGAGGATTATTGGTGGACGCGAGTTCAATTTTTGTGGGTGACAGTTTTGGTAATTTTATTTATTTATTTTAAATAACAACTAAAAAATAGAGTAGGATTGGGACAAAATCAAAACCACATTAATAAATTAAATTAATATTAAATAATAATCATTAAACAATTAACTTTAATATTATTTGTATTATTTAATATATTTAAATATATAACTCTCTCTATATAATTTTTTTTTTATTATTAGGGGTCCATTTTTTTTTCCGCATTGGACCTCCAAAAAGTCGGGACCGACACTGAACTCTATCGAATTACATTACACAAAGCCGTTACATTTTAATGATGATTTGTCCAAATAAACATATTTATTACTCCGTCCCAAATTTTAAGAAAAAATTCATCAACAAAATTTAATGTATTCAAATTCAAATAAAAGTACTCCTTCTAGACATAAATATAAGCAAATATAATTTTTTTTAGTACATTTGATTATTGATGTATTTGGTCTATAATATGAACCAAATACATCAATAATCAAATGTACCAAAAAAGACAAATTTACTTATATTTATATCCGGAGGGAATATTATACTACCCCTACCAAAACTTCTAGG